>JADLZN010003543.1:0-325000 GCA_018155175.1 Sinocyclocheilus anophthalmus
TACTAAGTACATGTAAAATGATGTGTAACAAGGACACCATAAAATAGTGTTACTGATTTTTTGATCAAAACGATGAAAATTAAGCAGCAACATTGATATTAAACTATTATTTTGAGAATAATGTCAAAATGCTGACAATTGCAATAGGTTGTATATGAGAATAATAAATTATTTGGCAAAATTATATTTAAAATTGAAAATTTTAAGTTAAATTCTGAGAATCTGATATCACAAATATGTTAGTATCACTTTAGGGTAGCACTTAAAATGTTAAATCTCTCATTTGTTAACATTATATAGTTAATACATTACCTAACATCAATTAAAAATGAACAAGCATTTATTAACCTTTGTTAATGTTAGTTTATAGAAATGTTCATAGTACACAATGCATTAACTAATGTTAACAGATACAACATTTGATCATAAAAATGTATTGGTAAATGCTAAGATTAGTATTAAGATTAATAATGCTGTAGAAGTGCTATTCATTGTTAGTTCATGTTAACCAATTAAGTAAATTAGTGTTAAAAAATAAAACCATATTGTTTAAAGTTATCCACTATAAAATAAAATGTCATAACAGAAGAAAGTTGCAACCTTTTGAGAATAATTTCATAATGGGTCTTTTATGAGAATAAAGTATTAACAGATATTAAACTATACTATTTTGATAATTAAATCAATGCAATTCGACTAGTAATATTTTGATTGTAAAGATGATGGCGTAGTAGCAATGAGTTGAAATTGATTTTAATAACGTCAAAATTACAAGAGTTAAGTTGCAGCATTGAGAATAAACTAGCAATATTTTAAGAATAAAGTCAAAATGAATAATAAAGCAGAAGCATATCAAAATTTAATTATAAGAGTAAAGTAAAGAAAGCAACATAAAACTGAAGTGGAGTGAAACACTGGATGTCATATTGCTCAAAAGAGGCAATTTCCTGAACGTCTTTCTGGCTCTGTCTCCTGACTAAATGAAATTTCCTACACAGTCGCTCCAGTTTCCGAAAACGAATCATGCCTTGGTGCTGAAGCTCATAAACCGGCTGTAAACTGACTTCAAAAATAAGAGAGTGACTGCTTGATAAGACACTCCAATATAACGTTTATCCAAGTACATGCCCTAATGAAGCAAATCATGTTAAGCTCACAACATTACTGAGAACAAAAATATCCTTACTACTCAACTTTTTTTTTTTTTTTGCCAGTCTAGTACCAGAACACTTTAAACCGTTAATGAATGCACTCGAGTCTAGCTGGAGTGTTATGTTATTATTATAGCCTAGATCTCCAAGAAGACAAGGCTGATACACCTACGGTTCTGCAATTAAGGAAAAACTTCAAATCCGACTCCACAGTTCTCAAAAACAACTAGATGTGTCAGGATCAAAGTGCAATTACAATAAGAGAGCACAGTCGTTTTGGTTGCCAGAATACAAAACATGAGCATTGACTAAACACATAAACACACACAAGAACGACACAACCAAATAATGTCAACACCGTTACAATTCAATCAGATTGACGCTTTCAATATTTTCCCTCCCTCTCTGGATTTGTGGAGCAGGGATTCTGATGGTTGGCTAATAGGCTGTCAGTATCTCAGTGAAGAGTGCGTATCGTTTCCATGTGTGGTCTGATAAGTGCCCTGATGTGAAATAACTACCTGTTTCCTGCTTCATTTTTCGCCGTATCCTCTGTGATCCAGCTGAAGGCTCATTACCGCCCGGCGCAGGTAAGCGACGGCTCCGGCAAATGATCTCCCCGAGGCTGGCACGTTACACTTAGATGTCACATTTAATCTTTCTGCTTATAGAGTCTTAGGGAAGGAGACCTGTGTGTATCAGACATCTGAGCCTTGGCAGCTATATATATATATATACATATACATAGAAATGGCTGTTTATGGAAGAGCGTATTAAAAAAATGACAATTTTCTCCACACACACACTAACACACATACTGTACTCTCAGTATGGCAGTTCATGTATACACAGACATCAAACATCAGCTCCAGGTCAAGTATGAAGATTCAATAAATGCCACATTCATTTTTCATATGAGAGCTGAACTAAAAGCACCTTCCCAGAATGCTTTGCATGGTCAGGTTCACTCATTCATTCACTCAATTAACAGTCAATGCAATACAAAAATGTGAACAAATTCAAATGCTGATATTAAATATTGTCATATATTTATGTCAAGTATATTTGTTCATACTGATTAATAAACTAAATAGAAAAACATATTAACAAGCATACATTGAATCATTTATTTAAGGTTGAATATTGTCAAAGTATTCTTACATGCACACGTGGGCGATTTAATAACCACTTTTAATGATATTTTATGTCAAGATATAGCAATAAACACTTTAATTTGGATGTATAATGGTTTGAAGTGCTAATTAAACTATAAAACATCTGTTTCATTTGCATTTCTAAATTTAGTATGCAGTCTATTGTCAAGTATTTGAGGATTGCATTTTTTTCAGAAGATGGTGTGTTTCCTTTTTTACGTAAGCTATCAAAAGCGATCCTAAGCGACTGGTTTTGAAAATTACAGTGTCCAAAAGATATTTAAAGACTCTGAGCTGGTGGTTGTCAGTTTTTATGATGGCTATAAAGGTAAACATGTCTTCCTGATTATAATACACAGTGTCTATTTATTTGTGCAAATATGCAAATACATTTCATTTTCACATACATACATATATACAAATACATACATTTCAATACATATGTATTTTAAAAATTCATATAAATGTGTATGTATAGATACACATTTCTTAAAAACCTTTGCAAATATAGTTTAATAGCGTAAATATTATTCCATATTATATCAATTTATAATATATCACAAGAAAAAAAAGTATGATACGTACATATATACTACTATTATACAACTACCCACACATACTGTATAAGTAAATACAAATAAGTATATGATATATAAAATATATAAGATGATATGATCATAAAACAAATGATGTTGAAGTTAACCAGGATCTGATCTGCTACATTAAGATTTGCAAAAAATTATATATAGATAATGCCTTGCGTTATTCAAAAACCCCTTCTTTTTTTTCACATGTGACCTATGTGGCCGCTATGTTAAATGCTTTAATTAATTTGTTCCACATCATCAGTATATATATATATATACACAGTATTATATATCTAGTAACAGTATACCTATACAGTATATATATATACATAGTATATATCTATATATATATAGTTACAGGTCATGTTAGTCCAGGCTCGCATCAGCGACTCTCAGATGCTTCCCATCAACCTATGGGAATATGACACCTATCTAAGAATTCATATATAAGGTCCCTCAGTATTATCAGCAGTTTTTCGCATTGCTCAATAGCTAATTACCCTACTCCATCCCCAGCTCCTCTTCTGTCAGTTGGGATTCAGCCTTCTGATTCTCCTTTGAATCGGACTAATTCTAAAATGTGTACATAACATTATTGAACGTTAACGATATCTGCAATACATTCATGTTGGTTCTGTTCTGTTTACAGGGGGGCGGGGTTGTAAAATATCTAATTTTATGAATAAATGTATATTTATTCATAAATAATAAATGTTGAAATTTTGTTTTGAGGTTTAATTATAAATAAATGTTTTTATTTATAAATTAATACAGTCAAAATTCATGTCGTTGAGTTTTGTCAGATCAGTGTGTTACTGTTGGCACTGGTCAGCGCTTGTTCACAAGTGAACATGTTGAACAGTTTGTTGCGTGTCTTTGAATGCCATGAAGGGAGTACTGTAATCGGTTGGCACAGTGTGAATTGACTGTATATTGTACCTGTGAACAACAACTTTGCAAAGCCTTTCCTCTAGAAATCTGAAATCTCACTTAAGACGATTGCAAAGACTTTTTGGTCCAGAACACAGGTTACTATTGGGCCACTGAAACGCATCCTATATGATCACTTCAAAGAAGTCCACTGATGTAGTTTGAGAGGTGTCAAAGGTCACCGTTCTCCATAACCTACCTGCAAGTCATGGTGTGAGGGTGTCTCACACACACACCCTACAGAGACAGTCGTGACATTCGCCGTCCCATCATGAGGCTTCAGAGCCCTGATAACAGATGGTGGCTGCCTGTGAGACTACCTTAATATCATGATTTCAGCTACATGCACACACACCCCGGACACTTTACATTCCCAGCACTGTGGGACATTAGATTGTGCTCTGACTCTCTGTGCAACAAACAAACTTGACATTCTCTTAATAACAGTCTGATTTGCAATAATAAGTCTACTGCCGAAAGACCATCACACACCCACACTCACATTTTGAAGTGCAAAGAAGTAATTATCTCGAAACATACACTCTCACAAGTGCACTTCAGGATTCTGGGTTTATTCTCACTTGTTAGGCATGGATTTGTTCCAGTGACCTGGACAGAGCCACTCCAGAGAGAGAAGCACCATAAGGCCACGACACAGGTGGACCAAAACGGAGGCAGGTCGCTGAGAGACTCCCATAATTAGATATAAGAAACATAAGGAAGTTAGGACAATACATGAAAAATATTTCTGTTCCAAAACCCAAGTGAGCAGTCTTGCTCAAACACTCAACATAAAACATCTCAAATAGCTCAACAGATTCAACAGCACACTGTTCTAATAAACATTAAAATAGAGAAAATATACATAAATACTATACATAAATAAATAAATAAATATAGGGCAAAAATAGATTTTTATTAAACTGAAGAAACTAAAAATTTGACTATATATTATCTGTATCTGTTCAATATAATACAGTTTTGAACAGATACTGAATTCATTCAATATAAATCACAACGGGGATCATTGATTTTAATATAACATTTACTTTGAAAATTATATTAATTCTAATGAGAAGTAATTAAATTGAGCAATTTAAAATGACTTAATATTTTGATTTTTGTATTAGGTGTTTATTATTCTTTAGTATTCATAAAGAATTTATTATTCTTAATTAGTATAATTAATACTGATCATAATAATAAAGGACCAATTCAAAGAAAGTCACACTTAGAAGAAAAACAGTGAGGTATTGTGACATTGTAAGTTATACGTCTATTATGCAAAAGCATCCATTTTTTTGGTTGTATTTTTGATATGATTGGTTGCATTTGTCATTATTAAAGCCGCACAGTTCAGAAAAAAGCCTCAATTACAAAAAAAGTCACAATTGTGAGATATTTCACATTGTCAGTTATAAGTCATAACTAGATAAAGTTCGTCAAGATAAAATAAGCCATAATTACGAAAAATATATATATATATTTTTTGCATTTTTAAATGATTTTGACATGAAGTCATTATTCAAGTTACAATTCAGAAATTTTAGTCGCATTTTTGTTTCAGAAGAAGACACATGTAAGTTTAAATAGAATAACAATATGTTTTCTTTCTCAAGGGCCACGATCATGAGATACAGAATTGCAATGTGATATACAGTAGTTTTGAGACATAATGAAGTTAGAGATATTGAGTTCATTATGTCTCAAAACTACTGTATATCACATTAGTAGTAGTTTTGAGACATAATGAAGTTAGAGATATTGAGTTGCAGTTATGAAAATAGAACAATTTACTTTTGAACCTGCCTTAAAATGCAGTCTAGGTATAGACAGCTCACTAGGTTTTGGAACAGAGCTAATATCTAGATGTTCACATATGGTGTTAGGACATAATGGGACAATCCAAGTGTGACGTCCTAAAGCTGTTCTGCCCTACTCATGTGGCGCAGGAAACCATTTGCAGTGCAGCTCTGATCAGAGTACAGATCTATTTCTGAAGCTGAGCATCAATTACATAAAGTACCCTTTGGACCAACTATTACTGACACTATTTATAGAGAACTGCATTTCCAACAATACCCAACCTGCCCTTTAGACCCGATCTGATGCACAAAATCTGACACACACCCTTGACCATTCCCACAAAGATGCTATCACTTCTGCATCTCGTCTCCTTTATCATGTCCTTTTCTCATTCTCTTCCTCTGTCCCTGTCCCTGTCCCTCGTCGTTTCCTCCCATCTCTCGCTCATCCCCTCTGACTGCCGTGCAATCCCACAGTGGTCCGTAGAGGAATGAGAGGATATTCCACGGCAATGGAAGGTAATGCCTTTACAGGATGACCGGGGGATTTGTCAAACCCCTGAAGAAATCCAACTATTTGATATCGTTCAGCAAGCAGAAGCGTGTGGATTCTGATCAAGCCGTTTCTAAGTGAAAACGCAAGGGTGTTTAAGAGAGTTTTTAAATATAGAATCAAATATATAGAGAGGTTGTAAAACATGCTACCTAAGGGCAACAAATTTGACTTAAATTAACTAAATTCCACAGATAGCCTAAAAGTTAATAGTTTGTGTGTGTGTGTGTGTGTGTGTGTGTGGTGTTGTGTGTGTGTGTGTGTGTGGGTGTAGTGTGTGGTGGGTGTGTGTGTGTGTGTGTGGGTGTTGTTTGTGTGTGTACAATTACGTATGTACAACACAGTATTTTTAATCTGTTAAAAAACTTAGGTAGTCTATAAAATATCTAAGAAGTATTAGAATGAATAACATCATAATTACTAATTTTAAATAAATACCGAATGATAAAAATATAACATATAATAAACAATTATTATAAAAAAACAATTATTTATTTCTAGAAAAATAAGTAATTTTTATTTTCATTACCTTTATTAATTCTTGCCCTATCTTTACAAGATATTTAATAAGTCTATTTAATATGTAATATTTCATCAGATTTTTAAATATATTTTACTACTTTTGGATATTAATATATCTAATTAATTGATTTTGCTACTACCTTTTTATTTACATAACACAATTACGTTTTTGTTTTAACTATAAATAGATTTTCATATATTTGTATATATAATATATATTATATATATATATATAGATACACTGAACAAAATTATTATAAATGCAACACTTTTGTTTTTGCACCCATTTTTCATGAGCTGAACTCAAAAATCAGACTTTTTCTATGTACACAAAAGGCCTATTTCTCTAAAATATTGTTCACAAATTTGTCTAAATCTGTGTTAGTAAGCACTTCTCTTTGCCGAGATAATCCATCCACCTCAAAGGAGTGGCATATCAAGATGCTGATTAGACAAAATGATTATTGCACAGGTGTGCCTTAGGATGGCCACAATAAAAGGCCACTCTAAAATGGTCAGTTTTATCACACAGCACAATGCCATAGATGTCGCAAGTTTTGAGGGAGCATGTAATTGGCATTTTGACTGCAGGAATGTCCACCAGAGCTGATGCCCATGAATTGAATGTTCATTTCTCTACCATAAGCCGTCTCCAAAGGCATTTCAGAGAATTTGGCAAAACATCCAACCGGCCTCACAACCGCAGACCACGTGTAACCACACCAGCCCAGAACCTCCACATCCAGCATCTCCACCTCCAAGATCGTCTGAGACCAGCAACCAAGACAGCTGCTGCAACAATCGGTTTGCAAAACCAAAGAATTTCTGCACAAACAGTCAGAAACCGTCTCAGGCCCCCGGGAAGCTCATCTGCCCCCACGCTCGTCGCTCGTCGGGGTCTCGACCTGACTGCAGTTCGTCTTCGTAACTGACTTGAGTGGGCAAATGTTCACATTCGATGGTGTCTGGCACTTTTTTGGAGAGGTGTTCTCTTCACGGATAAATCCCAGTTTTCACTGTACAGGGCAGATGGCAGACAGCGTGTATGGCGTCGTGTTGGTGAGCGGTTTGCTGATGTCAATGTTGTGGATCGAGTGGCCCATGGTGGCGGTGGGGTTATGGTATGGGCAGGCGTATGTTATGGACAACGAACACAGGTGCATTTTATTGATGGCATTTTGAATGCACAGAGATACCGTGACAAGATCCTGAGGCCCATTGTTGTGCCATTCATCCACGGCCATCACCTCATGTTGCAGCAAGATAATGCACGGCCCCATGTTGCAAGAATCAGTACACAATTCCTGGAAGCTGAAAACAACCCAGTTCTTGCATGGCCAGCATACTCACCAGACATGTCACCCATTGAGCGTGTTTGGGATGCTCTAGATCGATGTATACGACAGCGTGTTCCAGTTCCTGCCATTATCCAGCAACTTTGCACAGCTATTGAAGAGGAGTGGACCAGCATTCCACAGGTCACAATCAACAACCTGATCGACTCTATGCGAAGGAGATGTGTTGCACTGAGTGAGGCAAATGGTGGTCACACCAGATACTGACTGGCTTTTACAATACAGTAAAACTGCACATTTTCGAGTGGCCTTTTATTGTGGCCAGCCTAAGGCAAACCTCTGCAATAATCATGCTGTCTAATCAGCAACTTGATATGCCACACCTGTGAGGTGGATAGATTATCTCGGCAAAGGAGAAGTGCTCACTAACACAGATTTAGACAGATTTGTGAATGATATTTGAGAGAAATAGGCCTTTTGTGTACATAGAAAAAGTCTTAGATCTTTGAGTTAAGCTCATGAAAAATGGGGGCAAAAACAAAGTGTTGCGTTTATAATTGTGTTCAGTGTCTATACAGGTGTATATATATATATATATATATATATTATTATAATAATAATATATTAAAGTTACATGCATAAATGGATAATTAGAAAAATATTACACAAAAATACTTTTTTGATTGATTGATTGATTGATTAATTGATTTGGATAGTGGAATGAAGTATTCTAACGTAAATCAGCATATAAGATATCGTCCAATCTATATTAATCCACATTTACAGTGTCTTTAGCATTAAACAAGTCAAATTTATAATTTAAAAAACATAACTAGTATTATGTACAATACATGCTGAGCATATTTTCAAGGACAGAGGTGTGTGTCTGTATTTGATGCTCTTTATACCTCTTTCTTACATTGTGCCCTTGTTGGCTGTTGAATTTTGCATGACCTGTGCTGTTTCTCCTGTTGGGAGAGATGGGAAAGCAAACAGAGATGGAAAGCTTTCTCAATGCTTCCTGATGCTCATGGACTCAGCCAAAGTCTCCGCAATCAATCTTTTCCTCTGCTGCATTAGCTTTAGACGTAGCAGACACAGAACAAGAGTAATCTGAATGCAAATGAGCCAACAAACAGATACAAGCACCCCAAACGTGCACCTGCAAAGAAAAAAATTACATTATTCACCAAAAAAACAATGTCAGTGAAATAAAGAACAGAATGTAAAGGTTTGGAAATGAATTCCTTCAATCTATGAGCTCCCTTCATTCATTCAGAAGAGATAAGTTAAAATACTAAAAAAAAAAAAAATCTTTCAGAGAATAGAAACAATTTGGGCAGGAAATGGTTTTCGGGCCCAAGAAATATAGAGCTGTGATAACGTTCCCAAAATACAGTGTAAGTGTGTGAGAGAATGACAAAAGAAATGGACTGCTGGTGTAATTTATTTGTAAATTAGCATTTTAAAGCTCGGCAGACACGTTTGTTTCTCACAAGCGAGTGCGCACATCTCTTTTAATGCGGCACTAGCAACATCACTGTCACACTCCAGCTATCTGATGAACCTTTCATCTGCATTCTCAATCTGCACACAGCGCTCCACCTTCCCATCTCATCTGAGTTATGACCTCACACCCATATTCAATACGTCCACCTGCATCCATCAATCAAAGCGACTGGGCAGCGAACACACACACTGTGTGAGGAATTGTAGTGACGGTTGGGGGTTACCTGAGGGAGCGCTGCCCTCATTTTCTTTGCTGGACATCAGAGGAGCGACTCCGTAAAGGACAGACTTCACACACATACAGTCCACATACTATACGCACAACATGTACCTGACACAGCTTATTATTCTTTCTTTAGAAACCCTTTTGGTATTTTATGTTACAGGGGAACAATGGACAAAATGGCAGCCTATTCATCTACTGCTCAATCTCTCATTTCTCCCATTTTTACTGGCCTTTGAATCATCTTAAACATTCAATAATGCTGAATGGTCAATATCTTCATTCACAGTGGAGTTTGAACTCAAAATGGTCCTAAAGCTGCTGTCACTCAAAACGGTTGATTGAATCAAACATAATTGTGAAAATGTAGCCTTTCAGCATGATATCAGAAACAAAATGTGAGAATGGTTTGTCTACGAAATTATTTCAGGGTTTCTCCAACACCACAAACAAGAATTCTGGTCAGTTTGAGCTTAATTCTGAAATCATATATAATCATTCATTTATTTTAATGTTTTAATGAGGGTCTGTTATATGAACCAATGCGGCATTTATTGGTCAAAAAATACAGTAAAATAGTAATATTGTGAAATATTGTTATAATTTAAAATAACCGTTTTCTATTATAAATATATTCTAAACATTTGTTTATTCTTAAGAAATTGAATTTTCAGTAGCCATTACTCTAGTCTGCAGTGTAACAAATAGATGAAACAATAGATAGAATGATAGACAGAGAGATAAAATCATAGATAAAATGATAGATAGGACGATAAAATAATAGATAGAATGATAGAAGGGTGGACAGAAGGCTAAAATGAAAGACTAAAACAACAAAAGATAGAACGATAAAATCATAGAATGATAGAACGACAGATAGAATGATAGAACTATAGATAGATAGAACGATAAACAGAACCACAGATAAATAGAACGATAGATAGATGATTGGATGTAGATATGATGATAAATGAACAAAAGATGATAGATTATAGATAGATAGATAGATAGAACAAATTATAGATAGAATGACAGATAGATAGAAAGATAGCTGGAATGACAAATAGGATGACAAATAGATAGAACGGTAGATAGACAGAACAATAGATATATAGAATGACTGATAGAACGAAAGAACTATACATAAAACTATAAACAATATAATTATAGATAGAACGATAGAGTGAAAGAACGATAGATAGATGATAGAACAATAGAACGATAGACAGAACAATAGATAGAACGATAGAAAGACAGATAGCTGTCTACAAAATCTTTGCAATATGACAGCATACAGGGAAAGTAAATTCATTTTAGTAATAGTACTGACTACATTTTTTCAGAAATATATGATTTAAGAAAAAATAATAATGTCTGCTATCTATTTTTGTAAATGTATTTTGGGACACAAGTAAATTAGAAGAACCTTTGTAACTGATTCTTCTTTTTATTCAAAGGGAATTTTGTAATAATTCGGTCCAGTAAGTGACTTAAATACATCCAAGACTAAGGCTGCTCAATTTTCTCTTTTCAAATGAAATGCAAGTCACAGAGGAATCTAATTACAGAATCATTTAAAAACACAGAACAAGAAGCGTCTCCGGATTGTATTGAATCTGACAGTCTGTTGAGATCTCTCCATTTAATCAAATATTTTCTCTCCTTTTTTTCTCCAAAGCATGAAGCTCAGGCACTTCCCCAGTGAGCAGGCAAGCTCTGATATAGTGTGGACGGGGTCTTAATTAAAACCTGATCATTACCAGTCGTCCCAGGGCTCCGACTAACACACTCAAGCATTTCACACATGACAGGAGGGCAGAGCAGAGAGGCCCTATAGAACTGCACCATTTCACAGTCTGCCTACAGCCATTCAGACGCTTCTAGAATGTTCTGGGAAACTAAATTTAATTATGAAGGCTTAAGAGTGTGTACATGAGACTCATGTTAAGAAAAGTCATTATTAGCTAGATCTAGGTCAGAAAGTAAAATCATCTTAAAGGAATATTCTAGACTCAAGGCACAACGCTAATTACCGAAGAAAAGAAATGTTTTTTTGTTTCTTCACCGGAAAATAAATTCTGCTGAGGAAAAAAATAAATAAATAAATAATATTTTATTAAGTAAATAATTAAAAATAATTAAAAGAAAAAAAATTGACTTCTGTCTCGTAAATACATTGCTGATTTTACCGTTTCAAGTTACAAGGTTAGTTTTAGCACACATTTCTCTTCTTAACATTAGCAGCTCTAGTGACCAAATATCCCCTTGAAAAGTTAAACAACTACAACTTTTAAGTCCAAATTTGATGTGCACAAACCCTGAAATTCATGTATGATGTTCCTGTCTAATATGCATTTTCTCAGACTAATTTCAATAATCCTGACCACAAAATGAACAAGAGTATGTTACCCCGATGAAATATTCACATCTCATTAAGAATATCCCTGGGACCAAACATTAATATAGGCTCCTTTAAAAAATTTAAATGTTATACTAAAAATGAGAGGCATCATGAATCTTTTAGGGGTTTTGCACATATGTGGCTATGACTCTCTCAGGGAAAGGGGGGATGTTTCCTCGTGATCTTGATTTCTAGTTCTGTGTGAACAGTGTGAGATTGTGACTGGATTCAGAACAGCATACAACCATCTACTCATACAGTATGTAGATTCTGCACAGTATGCACATTTTCTATAAAAAAGTTGCAATTACATTTAAAAAAAATAAAATAAAAAGATGAAAACTGAAAACCGAGAAAAATGTCTGAATTGCGACATTGTGGGGAGTGAAACCTCATATCGTGAGGAAAAAATCAGAATTCTGAGTTTATATTTGGAATTCTGATTCGAGAATTGCGAGTATCTTGCGTTACTATTGAGTTCAAAGAAAAAAGTTTGAATTGTGATACTAAATAGTCGCAATTGCTTTTTTTTCTGCAGTGGAAACAGGCTTTCATAATAATGAGGCTTACATCATTGTCTGAATATCAGGCAAGATTTTTAACATCATCTATGTTCAGAATTAAATACTAGCTTACTACTGAATACTGCACAACAGTTCAGAGTTTCAAAAAAGCAGTAAAAAACAGTACCAGAAGTACTGCATTTTTGTCACATGACCTCACAACATTCATCACTCGACCTCATCGTGTTGCATGTTTAACTCAGCAAATTCAAACATTCTAAACCATAAACCTTGCACAAAACATCTGTTGAATGTCGTTCTAGCATCTGTTAGGGAACATTTAGTAGAGCATTGCAGATAAGCAAACAATCTCCAAATTACATCCTTCAGGTAAAAATGCACACACCGGATAGAAATGTGTTTGTTACGGGGCTGACGAGACGTGAGATGTGCGGATCCATATGCAAGTTTTTATTCAAATACATGGTCAGAAACAGGCAGGGTCGAACACCAGCAAACAGATATGGCACAGGCAAGACATGAGAGTAATCCATTAAACAGGCGTGGGTCGATCGATGGCGAACGTAATCCAGAGGGCTTGACAAGAGGGGTAATCCGTGGAACACGAGCAATAGTCCAGGCAAGGTGCAAACATAATCCAAAAGGCAAGGCGAAAGGGTAATACAAAATACTCAGGCAAGAATCCGAACACGAGAAAGCAGGCAAGGCAAGACTATGACAAAGACTATACTATGAAAACTAGAGCAGGCTCCGTAAAGTAGCTAACAGCTAGGGTAGCGATATGCGCTTACAATACTCGGCAGTCTGTAATGGTTTGAGTGTGGCTTATGTAGTGTGTGTGATTGGTTTCAGGTGAGCTTGTGATTAGTGCAATGGAGCATGGGAAATGAAGTCCAGGGTGACGTGCAACAGTTTGTGTAGTGTGAGAGCCAATGTAATCGGAAAGGATGACCTCTGGTGGCAATCGGACAGAAGTCCATGGACAGGATTCGTGACACGTAGAGAGAAATGTAATCATACAGCATCTCGGCACCAGTGAAAAACTCCCACAATACAGCTACAGGCACGCAGCTACCCACCAGAAGCGCTTTACAGTGATGCTGGGGTAACATCTTTCCTTCGTTCAAAGGAGGAAACAGATGGGAGGGTGGGAAAACCCGTGGGACTTAATACTCCATTGCCGACTGTTGTGCTCCCGGGTGCTGCTGTTCCATTCGGTAATACAGAATGGAGTCTGACAATAAAAACAAACAGTAAGCGCAGCAAAATCAGCCCGCCCAAGCCCTGCAGTGACCCTTAGGCTGAACCTTAAAATTGCTCAGAGATGTAAGCGTTCCCTTGACGGAACCAACTGTGCCTTTGTGTCTTACAGAAAGAAAAGAGCAAAAACACAAACTTTGAAGCTTCCTGTGATACAATATTGATTGTGTATTCCTCTCTCTGCTACATCTGATAAAGTCAGTCATATGCAAACACACAAACTGGATCAATGACAGAAAATCCATCTCAGTATCAGCGCCTTTTCTGCTGTTTTATTCATTTGTGCTCTTTTTTTTTTTTGCTATTGCTAATCTACTTTTGACTTTTCAGGTATGGCTGTTTCTTTAACGGACTGTTCTGAAAACAAGTTAGAAAAACTTGCTGAAAATGTATTCAGCCCAGGGCCGTCCAAGATTGTTTGTTTTGGAACAGGTTTGGAGAAATTTAGCATTGTAGTATATGCTCCTCTGCAGTGAATGGGTGCCGTCAGAATTAGAGTTCAAAAAGCTGATAAAACATCACAATAATCCCCAAGTAAGCCACACAGTCTACCAATTAACATCTTCTGAAGTGAAAAGCTGCATGTTTGTAAGAAACAAATCCATTATTAAAGCTTTAAACCAATGCTACTTGCCAAATTAAGAGTCCATAATCCAGTGAGAAAGTCAATCCCCTGCTAACATAAGACCACTGACATATTTGTTTAGAAATGTTTTGGACTGTTTCTGCTTGTAATATTTCCTTTCTGATTCAGGTAAGGTGACTTTTTCACTGGAGAAAACAATATAATAGATAAAGAACTTGTATTTTAGCTGGAAGCAACGGTTTGAAGTTAAAATGTCGTAATGATGAAATTTATTAACAAACCGAAGCCTTCACTTCACAAGACATTAATTGATGTACTAGAGTCGTGTGGATTACTTGTGGATTATTGTGTTGTTTTTATCAGCCTTCATTCTGACAGCACCCCTTCAATGCCAGAGTATCATTGGTGAGCAAGTGATGTGATGCCAATTTTCCCCAAATCTGTTTTGATGAAGAAACAAACTCATCTACATCTTGGATGACCTGAGGGTGAGTAAATTTTTTGGCAACTACTGTACTTCTTTAAACAATGAGAACAAAATGTCAATCTCAATTTCCCTGCAAGCGCAATGAGATGTGATACAGTGTTTTAGAGCATGTGTTTTGGCTGGCGGACGATAAGTAGCAGCGTACTTCTCTTGAAGTTAATCAGAATGACAGAACACACACCCTGGAGGAGGAACGCTCACAAACATGAACACATTTAGACGCGGCAACATGGCTGTGACTCTCATGAGGGAGACCTAACTGCAGTAAAACCTCCGTCTGCTCTGCTGCTGTGCACTGAGTGCAGGGGCCATACATTATGTAAACATCAGCTTGTTAAATGTCAAGCCTGTTGGTTTTGACTGGGCCTTGAAATGATTTCAACTGAACCCTTGTTCTGCTTAATGAAATGAACTGAAGGATTTGCCAGTGAATACACTCACTAAATAGAGATTAAATTAATGCAGTGCACTAAAAAAAATAGCTTTGTGTGGTAAAATCAAAATTAAAAACAAAAAAATGACAACTGAATCAACCTAAACACACTAGGTTAGCGGTAGGTACCATAGGTTGGATCAAACAACAACTGGACTGGAGTGAACAAGAAATGGAATTGATTGGGAAAAAATTACTTCTAATAATGGAAATTGCATAATTTAAAGCAACTGTGCAATCTGTAAGAATGTGGTAGAGTTAAACTACAATTTTAAAATAGATAAGGTAAATCTAAAGTCTGGTAGGACAAACCACTACATGTCAGTTGAATTCTATATTAATGCTATATATGAATTCTTTATTACAAGTCTCATGCACCGCCACACTACGGTTTTGTAAGGAACTAAATTGGAGAATGACGTTTATTGCAGTAGTAAATCGACGTAATACATCTAACTTTTTTGAATAATTACTGATGCACGCTATAGGTTCTGAGGGAACTTATAAAAACCCAATAGAGCTTTGCGTTAGCAGCGCAAAAGGTCGTGGGTTCGATTCCCAGGGAACACACATAAAACTGGTAAAAAATTTATAGACTGAAGGACATGTAAGTCGCTTTGGAAAAGCGTCTGCTTAAATGCATAAATTAAATTATTATATATTATATATATATATATTTATATATATATATATATATTATATATTACACCTTTGATTAAAAAAAAAACAAGTTGAAAAAAAAGAAAAGAAAAGAACAAATATATGACACACAATCTGGTTCTTTGTTAAAACTAATAACTTCAATTTTAGTCCTGTCTGTTTGTGTTTCCATCAGAATCTAATCAAAGATTTACTGCCATCATTGTTAAAATGTACAATACTGCCAAAGGATATAGAATACATAATACAAAATGATACATAAATTACAGAAAGAGGCAACTGAGAACATAAATGAGGTGAAGCAAATAGAGTGAAATAAATAATAAAGGAAATTAAAGCCCTCTACACTTAAGCGTAAACAAGACCCCAAGAGAAACAGCCAGGACTAAAAATAAACAGACATAATCATTCCTTCATTTGCATTTCCTGTTTCACAGGAAGGGATACAAGTACAACCCACATTATCAGACACAAAGGACTGTGACAGCTTCTTCTGTGCATATATTGTTCCTCACCTATGACAGATCAGATATGAAAAATTTAATATGTTCTATATATAGTCTGTCTACACTGCAGCAAAACTGTGACAACACACTGCTTCTATTTACACTTTTGCACACTTCTATTTACTATTTTCAGTTTGGTTATTCTCCAAATGTCAAACCCTTTGGTAATGAAGTCACAGTCTGAGTGGGTTTTATGTTTGCAGACATGTTTTAACCGCATGTTAGTTTGAATGCTAGATGGTGAATTAAATAACCGAATGTAAACGGCATCGTTTTTGTGTGTGCTTTATGTTTTCCTTTTTACTTTTCCAGTAGATTACACATTCATGCTGCATTTCTGCTGCAGCTCCCATGAGCATCCTGAACTGGTGAATTCTGGAAATATCCATGAAAAATGCATCCATTCATCTCACCTTGGAGCTATGGCTGAGAACATGGATGTTGCCATGGTGATAAGTTATAAGATTATAGAGTTTGTATTGCTGTCAGGTATGAGACGAGGAGGATTAGCAGAGAACGTGTAACTCTTGATCGGACTGACTTTCTTTCTCTCGCTCGCTTTTTCCTCTCTCTCCTTACTGCAGTGTGACATACAGTAGTGCTCTTAACATAAAAAAACTATATAAAATATTGTATATCATCTGTGAAATACACAGCCCTTGAGAAGTTTAAAAGTGAACTGTGCTATACCAAGATACTAAGAGCATCATTAACTTTTGCATGTAAGACTATTTACAACTGATTTATTTGACAACAACAATTTTAAAAGGGCCTTTGAGTCTCAGCACTTCGTTGCAGCTTTGACAGCCTGAGCAGAATCATGTTAATCTGTTAATAATCATGCTAATGCACCTACATGAATGTTTGTACACAAACATGCTAGCTTGTAAAAGAACAAGGATACTAAGTCTCATTCACGAAGTATGAAAAAAAAATTCTGGAAATGTACTTACCATCAGGCCTCCCCAAGATGTAGATGAGTTTTTTTCTTCATCAAAATAGATTTGAAGAAATTTAGCATAACATCACTTCCTCACAAATGGATCCTCTGCAGTGAATGGGTGCCGTCAGAATGAGAGTCCAAACAGCTGATAAAAACATCACAATAATACAAGTAATCCACATGACTCCAGTCATCAATTAATGTCTTGGGAAGTGAAAAGCTGTATGTTTATAATAAATAAATCTATCATTAATACCTCTTTACCGTCAAACCTCTGTTTACAGCTAAAAATAAGAGTCTCCATCCATAATATTGCTTTCTCCAGTGAAAAAAACAGTCAACTTGTCTGAATCACGAAAGAACTATGCACAAATCAAGCACTGGTTACAGAAAAATCTGTAGGAGGACAACGGAGGATGGACTTTTTCACTGGAGGAAGCATTATTATGCATTATGAAGTTGTACTGTATTTTGGCCTGAAGCAAAGGTTTAAAGTTAAAAACATCTTGATGGATTTTTTTCTTACAAACACACAGCTTTTCAATTCACAAGATGTTGATTGATGGACTGGAGTCATCTGGATCACTTGTGGATTACTGTGATGTTTTATCAGCTGTTTAGACTCTCATTCTGACAGCACCCATTCACTGCAGAGGATCAATTGGTGAGCAAGTCATGTAATGCTAAATTTCTTCAAATCTTTTCCAATAAAGAAACAAACTCATCTATATCTTGGATGCCTTGAAGGTGAGAACATTTTCAGCAAATTTTCCTTTTTGAATGAATAATTCCTTTAAAGTGATTTTTGCTGTCGAAGCAAAAACAGACCATTGAAATCTGACAATTTTTTGTCTAAAATGTAAGTTACTCAATATTAACTTCTTGTTTATTGAACTTTTGTATAAAAGAAATATTATACACAGATAAGTACATAATATGGTTATGTAGCCAGCTGGTATTTTGTGCAAGAAGTTGCCTATTGTCTTTTTCCATTTATCAAAGACAAATTTTAGTGTACTACTTTGCTCAAGTCAAAGCATACAGTCGTGCCCAGTCCTTGTCCTCTGCTGTCCTCTCTATAAACACTATCAACAGTGTCAAGCGCTCTGAGATTCTATTTAGATTCACTGATCTGAACGGCAAACAGACTGCAGGGCAGATAAGACATTTATATTTAGGTAAGAGCTACAATCCAGTTAGGCAATGTCGTTCGGCAGGGGTTCAAGCTAACTTGGTGCTTCCAAAAAGTTTGCAAGCTGATGTCAAAGTACTAACACTTTTCCTTGACGATATGGTGTTTTAAATTAATATTTGAACATTTCAACATGTTGGAAATAAATAAATTGCCCCCCTCTCAAAGAATATATAATTAAGAGATCATTTCAAGTGGTTGCATCAGTTCTTGCATTTCCTTTGCTGGTCATCCCGAAGAGAAATGGCTCCGAGAACAACTATATCTTGAAAATACCACACCACTCAGATGCTCGCTCTCTGTGAGATCATTATGTTATGAGAGGCTCATCTTCTCTTCATTTGTTAATTTTGCATTCATTTGCCATAAAAGGGGCATATTTCTTCCTCTAAGGCCGGCCATTAAAGCAAACCAGAGCACAATACATGCTCTCTCATTCATTTGTACGCATAAAGCCATCTCATTTTAAAATCTTCATTATCTGCCCCCCTTGTTTTCTTGTGGTCTTTTTGCTTTCAGAGGAGGATGAATGTTTCTCCGTGTAATTATTTGCTCTCTGATTGGATGAAGTTCATCTGATCCATTACTGAGGGGTCTTGGCTCTAATTGAGATGGTCGATTTTATCCCCCTCCTCCTGTTGAGTCACAGCATCACTGTTTTACTTTGTTTGGACGCCATTAACTAACGCTCTCAGGCTGTGGACTGGATTTATGGCTTGTCGAGTTGTGGGGAGAGCTGGGGCTTTCCTGGAAGAAGAATCATGTGCGATCTCGATTGCTTTTTAATGAAAGGCATTTGCTTGGAGAAATTCCGCACAGAGGCGTCATTTACTGACTGGACGGGTGAGACGTGTCCCTAGCCCTTTTTGCCATGGCTGATTTTGTCCCCACCACTTTATGAAGTAGCTTGTAGCAGGAATACATCTAAATAGAGGCAACGTTTGTTGTGACTACTAATCTGTCAGTAGAGTTTAGTTGAGCTTGTTTAATCAGCAACAATACTTGCTCCGGTTTATGAGAATACGTTTTCAAAACACTAATACCAGCAAAGTTTGGGTTCGGTAAGATTATAGTTATTGTTTTTGAAAGAAGTCTCTTATGGGCAGCAAGGCTACTTTTATTTGCACAAAAACACAGTACAAGCAGTAATATTGTGAAATGGTATTGCAAATTTAAATAACTGGACTCTATTTTAAAATAACTTTAAATGAACTTTAAATGTGATGAATTTTCAGCATCATTACTCCAGTCTTCAGTGTCACATGATCCTTAGCTGAAATTAGCTGATTTGCTGCTCAAGAAACATTTGGTATTATTATCAATGTGAAAACAGGTGTGGTGCTAATATTGTGTGAAATCTTGATACATGTTTAATGAATATAAAGTTCAACAGAACAACGTTTACTTGAAATAGAAATCTTGTGTTTAAGTGTAAAAACTTTACTGTCACTGCTGATCCGTTTAATATTAATACAAGAATTAATTTCTTTATTTAGAAAAACAAAAAACAGACAACAATACAAACTGAAATAAACTAAAATTATATATATATACACAAATAAAAATATGGTCCACTTGCCTGACCTTTTTTTTTTTGTTGACAATTTCTCTTTTTTGAGAGAGCGGAGTTGAGAGAGAAGAGAGAGAGAGAGAGAGAGAGAGAGAGAGAGAGAATCATATTTTGGGGTCCTTGACATCTTATACAGACCAATGTGTTCTACTTAGTGAAGAAAAAAAATCTCAAGTCTACCCAATTGCCCAACTAATAAATTAATGATAAGAATTATTTCTTCATTCTTCAAAAAATAAAAATAAAAATAAATGACCAACCCAAACATTTGAATGGTAGTGTAGCTCATTTTACCTCATTTTTGGATATTTCCAATTGTAACGCTACATTTCAGTTTTGACTTCGAAAGGCTGCGACACACTTGATTTTAGGATCAATAAGTCGCAGAGAATATCACAACACTATAAAATCATGATAAATTTTGTGCATAACCCAATTAATATTCATGAACTAGCCTTTTGGCCAAACCAGTCTGACTTTTTACTCAATGGAAAACAAAATGAAAAATTTCCTAATTAAAAGGTTTTCAAAATTCAAGATGTGTTATGCCAAGTTTGATGGCAGTGATGCCAAACTTTGGTTTTCATTGATTCTCACATCTCCTAACTTTACATGCCAAGTTTGAGTATGCTGAGGTGTGAATGAGATTTGATACAGGTTTGAAACAACGGGGAAGGCGAGTAAATAATGACAGAATTGAAAGGGAGGAGAAAGAACATCTTGGAAGGAGCGCAAAATGGGAGGAAGAGCAGCTTGAAAGTGTGCTGAGATTCTTGAGGAAACCACACGAGAGAGAAGGCAAGGGTTCGGCACATCAAGAAACCTCTGAAATTTTTAACAGGTAAGGTCTTGCCAAGAAAGCCCTCCAGAGGAAGTTTGTTCAGCTAATATAGGAGCAAAAGAGGAACAAGAAGCACAGGAAAGGTTAGCATACATGATATTATTGATGTTTTATGTATTTCTACTGATGTCATGCAATAATTAATCTCTCAAAGAGCTCAGCGAGTGCTAATGTATTCAGTCTTATTAGCTACATGATCCAACCCTGCACAAATCCAGCCATTCAATTAAATCAACAAGTGCTAGTGTGAGTGGAGATCATCCAATCACAGGGGTCAGAGATATTCTTATTGACCTTCAACTGTACCGGGTACGAGATCTGAAATAAGAGGGCGAATACTGACAGTGCATTCCCTTAAGTGTTCATCTTCACACACTTCCACGAAAACGAGAGTGTAGGCAGAGCGCAGTGTTAACAGATCTGATTTAATGCGAAGAGAAAAGCACAGTATGAATATTTAACAGCTTTTTGTTAAACAGTTCTTTGCTACGGCACTTGGTCTCCAATGTTTTTTTTTAAGTCAGCTCTCAATGGCTTAACTACGATTTAATGACCAGCATTGCAAAAATCTCATCCCTCAGAGTTTTCCCATTTTCTTAAGCCATTAGATAAAACCTAGAATCGCCTATGGAGGAAGAATACGAGAGTTACAGGAGGGAGAACAAATGCTATGAACAATTTTACATGATCACGTTCTGAAAATGGAAGGATTAAAGTGGTTGTTAATTAGCAGAATGACTGCGATTTATGGAAAAACCTAAATTAGCTGTGTAAATAAATGTGAATAGACAGTCGCTTGGGTTTAGATACACATATTAACCCCATTAATCTATCAGATATGTACAAATTTCTAATTAATTTTGGTACTGAGGGAAATTACATACGATATTGATTTCACGCAGATCATATGCATATGTACTGTATGTGTGTTTAGCCATATGATGATGATTTCTGTCAGTATGGGCCAAGGTCACTCTGTTAAGAGTTCTGTCCAGCACGCCACAAATATCTGTTCCCTCATATATCATTCATAAAACCACAGCACGTTTCTTGCTGGCCGAATGATGAGTGTTAGCGGTTTCCTTGCAGTTGTGAACGCACATACACATGCTATGTTTAAAAAACCACTAGGGAAGGCAGATCATTACACACACACTTAATGCCACACATACTCCCTGTCCGCAGACAGCCGGTCACCTGAAGGTGAACTTTGGGCTAGACAGCAAAGAGCAGCGCTAGGACTGTGGATGCTGGGTAATCCTCACCGACCGTTCAGTCAGCACACGTCAGACAGAGAAAGTCTTGGGTTAAATGACATGGAAATGGATTGATGTTCTTCGTCCTCTGCACACATACACACAAACATGTGTCATTCTTGCTGTGAGGTACATTTTCATATTTCTATCATATAAAGTGTTCCAGAAAGTATTTGGAGAGTATCTGTACAAACATTTTAACTGACTTTAATTGACTTAATATATTGGACAAAATCATTTTTAAATGATATAAATCATATTAGGAGATTTTTTAAAAAGAGATATTCAGTAAATATTATATAATTGCACTATTTTAAAATAGTTTTGTCATGTCCTGGGTTATTCTAACATGAAACTTAAAATAAATATTCTAGGTGCATTCACTTTTTTCCCCTCCTTTCTGTAATCTCTAATCCTTTCTCTGTTTCAAACAACACATTTTTGGGAGAACGTTTTTCCCCTATGTCCTCAATTTTACTTTACATTCTGTAAGCCTTTTGTAATATTTTCTTGCACAAAGGTCAGTTACTGACATAAAAAATAGTTCCTTATTGGCATCATCAAGCTGGTTCTTAAGTGACATCTTAAAGCTAGTTCTCAACGACATCATAAAGCCAGTTTCTCAATAACGTCATAAAGCTATAGTTTCCCAATGGCATCATAAAGCCATTTTCTCAATGACATCAAAAGTCAGTTTCCCAATGACATCATAAATCCAGTTCCCCTATGATATCATAAAAGTCATTTTCCACTGACATTGTAAAGCCAGTTTCTCAGTGACATCAGACAATACTTTCCCAATGACATCATAATGCTAGTTTCCCAATGACATCATAAAGGCAGATTCCCAATGATATCATAATGCTAATTTCCCAAATGACATCATAAAGCCAGCTTCCCAATGATATCATAAAGGTCATTTCCCAATGACATCATAAAGCTAGTTTCCCAATGATATCATAAAAGTCATTTTCCACTGACATTGTAAAGCCAGTTTCTCAGTGACATCAGACAATACTTTCCTAATGACATCATAATGCTAGTTTCCCAATGACATCATAAAGGCAGATTCCCAATGATATCATAATGCTAATTTCCCAATGACATCATAAAGCCAGCTTCCCAATGATATCATAAAGGTCATTTCCCAATGACATCATAAAGCTAGTTTCCCAATGATATCATAAAAGTCATTTTCCACTGACATTGTAAAGCCAGTTTCTCAGTGACATCAGACAACACTTTCCCAATGACATCATAAAGCCAGTTTCCCAATGACATCATAAAGCCAGTTTCCCAATGACATCATAAAGCCAGTTTCCCAATGACATCATAAAACCAGTTTCCCAATGACATCATAAAGCCAGTTTCCCAATGACATCATAAAACCAGTTTCCCAATGACATCATAAAGCCAGTTTCCCAATGACATCATAAAACCAGTTTCCCAATGACATCATAAAGCCAGTTTCCCAATGACATCATAAAACCAGTTTCCCAATGACATCATAAAGCCAGTTTCCCAATGACATCATAAAACCAGTTTCCCAATGACATCATAAAGCCAGTTTCCCAATGACATCATAAAACCAGTTTCCCAATGACATCATAAAGCCAGTTTCCCAATGACATCATAAAACCAGTTTCCCAATGACATCATAAAGCCAGTTTCCCAATGACATCATAAAACCAGTTTCCCAATGACATCATAAAGCCAGTTTCCCAATGACATCATAAAACCAGTTTCCCAATGACATCATAAAGCCAGTTTCCCAATGGCATCATAAAGCCAGTTTTCCAATGACATAAAGCTAGACCCCAAGTGGCATAAGCTAGTTCCTTAATGACATAATTATAAAGGAAGTGACATCATTTTGGTGGGTTGGCAGATTTATATAAGAAGAAGTTAATTTTAAGAGTTTAAAATACACTACATAACAAGAATGACCAACTGTACATCCCCTCCCTCCTCAACAAATCAATGCAGAAGTTTGTGTTTGTCATTATCACTGTTTGTTCCTTCATCAATTGACAAATGAACATGCTTCATTACGGCCTCATTTCTCTTTGTTTGTATCTGGGTCTTCGTAATTGACATCTGTTTATCTCATTGCGAACGATCAAACGCTAACAACTGTGTGGCGACAGTGAAATACATTTAACAGTAAACAAAGTCAATGAGGGAGAAAAACTTTGACTACAGAGACGTGGAGCTAACAAAGCGCTCCCTCCCAACCAAACAAAAATATCATTTTGTTTTCTCTTTGAACATTAATCATCAGTTCAAAGTAGCAGCCAACGTTGTAGTCTATTATGTCGACATATGCATGCACACACAAGCGCACACTCTAATGCTTGCTATGCAAGAAGCGTTTGGTGTGGGAGTTGGCACAAAAACGTACTAATTAAGGAACTTAATCAGCATCGTTTTCATTTATAGTTGCCCTATGATGTAGCAAAGACCTTCGAACCTGCAGCACAGCTCTAATCGACTCGATTAAACTTATCTGAAAGAACAGAAAACTAGCTCGTATCAATAATTCAGTGACAGCTGCCAATTGCGCAACCACAATCTCCAAAAAAATTTAACAATTCAGTGCAATATAATTCTACATTAAAAGTCAGTGGACTGAAAGAGCTGCTGACAGTTGTGATTGTTTACAGGCGAGGGGAGCTTTTGTTGCGTCGCCAATCGAAGCGTTTGAAGGCCATGCTTCTAATATGATATTCCAAAAGTTCACGGGCAAAAAGATAGAGGGTCTTACACCTTTCCATCTCAGCTGATCGACCTGCTCACGTCCCCAATGCTCTCCTCCCCTCATTCCTTCAGTGCTTCCTTTGTTCTCAGTATATGAGAGGAAAGGAAGGAGATGAGAGCGGGAAGGAGTGAAGGGGAGGGAACGAGGTTAGTCTGTCTGCGGGGAGCAGGGATATGCCTGAGAGAAGCAGCCCTGTGTAAGTGTCTGTCACTCTGTTTTGGAGTATGAAAGGTCAGGAAAAATCGTTAGAGGAGCTCAAAATTCACAAAATTATAACCTTGTCAATACGGATTAGATGTTGATGGAGGAGTTTTCAATGGGTAAAGAAACACTTTGGCAACTTTACAGCTGATGCATGTTTTTCCATGTTAAAATACTTTTACATTAAATAATACTATGCAGAGATCATCAAGTGCTGACATTGGTCAAACAAACACATAACCCCGCCTCCAAAGTCATGCTATTGGTTGAGTCAATGTTGCTGTTTCAGGTTACTTAATCAAACAGCACTGAAACAAAAGACAATTTTTCTCTTCTCCAGGCTGGAGGAATCCCGGACAAGACAAGACAAGACAAACTGAAATTAATTACTAAAATATACAACCTAAAAAATATATAAATAAATATAAATAAAATATATAAAAATAAAATCTTGCGCCCTTGCTTGACATTATTTTTCCCCACACGCTGGAGGAATCACCGACAAAACAAGACACGAAAAGACAAAAAACGTCTAAGGCTGACTCTATTAACCATGGTTAAATGAGTAGGGAAAGAGGACACTGCATCCGTAGGGGTCGCTATGGCGGAAAACCTCGTTGTGACCCTTGTCTGAAGATCCATTGACCAACACCAACACCCCCCCCGTTGACGCGGACGCTATGACGTCACTACCGGTGCGACTACATTATAAATCGGTGCCGGGAGCTACACATAATTCACTTCTTCGTCTGAAGCTTGCGTCCGCAGCATGGCAAGAAGCCTAGAGGACGCAGTGTCTCGTTCCTACTCAGAGATTAGACGCAGCATGATGTAAATCCGAAGGGTAAGCCTTACTGCAAGTAGCCAAGCACTCAGCAAGCAGGGAGGCAGAGGAAGGGCCTAAGCGCACTGATGCGCTGGGTTCCAGGTGGCTCTGGAAAACCGGGAACTCAAAACGTCTATGAGAGGCGAACTCCGCATTCAGAGGAATAGCGTTGTCATTCAGGTAACCCTTTGATAACAAGGGAGCATGCTCAATACCCGAGGCACCAGCCCATGGAGCGAGCATCAATCTCCGAGAGGATTAATGAATCTCGAAAGGAAAGCACCATACTACATAATAAAACCTCACTGGTGGGGAGCGTGCTGCCAAAGTGTGTCGACAGGACACACTAGTGAGTGGAGCCCAAGAAGGGGTCTAACCAAACTCAGAGAATGGGAACAAAGTCGAGTGTGTAAACCATACCATACAGGATTTTAGAAAAGTGGGCAAAGCATAACGTGCACACTTACCACTAATGTGGATTTTAGAAAAGTGGGCAAAACATAACATGCACACTTACCAGCTATGTGGAATTTAGAAAAGTGGGCAAAGCATAACGTGCCACACTTACCACTTATGTTGATTTTTAGAAAGTGTGCAAAGCTTAACGTGCTGCATTTATTTTAGAGTTTTCCAAGCATCTGTTTACAGGTACCCGGAAGTACTGGGCCAAACGGGCGAGGCAAGCTCAAATACAACCCTCAAAAATGAGGGGAGCACTGCCCGAGACAGCACTTACACAGGAAGGTTCTCGTAAAGCCAACTATACCTCCCGCTCGATGCCTCAGCAAGAGGGGATATCCTGGTGATTGGGAAAACCCCTCAGGGCGACCCAGATACGGTAGACCAGTCAGGGTAGCATGAAAGCGTAACCCCAGCCCGGACGTCCAGGAAATTTTCGCAGTGACGCGCCGGGGGCGTGATGATCACGAAGGCTCCCGCAGGAGCCTGTGTTATGGCCGCCTGATCCAGGAAGTATGAAGCCGAAACACGGTTTTTCTTACCGTCTGGACATATAATCGACGAGTGAAATAAACACTGCAAATCGAGCACCCGGTTTCTGAACCCAGCAAAGGGGGTGCCCATCGAGGACCTACCCAAGAAAAAGGGACAGAAACACACAGGTCCCGGGAAACACTGCAAAGAAACTAGCAGAAGGGTTATACACACAACCACCAGTCTCATTAGATACACATATATATTCATATATACATATATTAGACATGGATCGTACTCACCCACCATGGTTCCCACGTCGGAGCTCTGTCTGGAGAAGCCTCTAGACCGGACCATCAGTAAGATGGTTATTATGAAGCCATAGAACCAACCAAACATAACAGGTCCAGCATAGGAGACTCTAATGCAGGAAATTCCCACCTAACCTCAGTCAGGTGGAGAGATGGTGGTTACAGGGGAATTAGGAAAGGGAAGATAAGGGCAGATGTAAGACCTCTGAAGGAAATGAGTAGATACTGAGGTATCACTCTGATCCGGACAAAAGCACTGACGCCCTTTCTGGATCACATTCCTTAGGTCTTTTACTCACCTTCCTTTGACCCGCGATTCTTCTTACCCCTACCCGCGGGCGGGGGAGGAGCGCGAGCCGCGACACTAGCCTTCTGAGCCAGTCTCTGATCCTCAAACCGAGACGGGCTAGGACCCCGGGGTTGTTCGGGCTCAGACCTGGACCTTCTTTATCTAGGTCTTTCAGCAGGTCAGCCTGATATGCTTGGAGCATCACCATCGTGTGCAATGAAGCGACAGCCCGACCTGCTGCTGCTGCGTATGCCCTGGCATCCGAGCGAGAGGTCAAGGAGGGGAGTCTTAGAGGACGTCTCACCCATAGATAGATAGCTGGCCAGCGTCTCTCAATAGTGGCATCTTCTCATAACCGCTAAGGCGCAAAAGCCCGAGTTGGAATAACTTGTATGATGGATCGATGGGATGCGTGAGCAAAAAAAAAAAAAGGCCTTTAAATGCTTTCAATCTTGTATGAACAAACCGGAAAAAAGGAAGGCTCATCTGAGCTGGCGGGTTTGCCAGAACAAATAAAGAACTCCTCGAGATATTTCGCGACGTCACTTCTTCACTCGCTTCACGGCAAGTAAAGCCTCGCCATGGCGTGATCCATAACTTCCAAAATCTCATCATACTCAGGGCAGGAGGATTGGGAAGGCTCATCCTCAGCTTCTTTGCCCTCCTCAGCTGTTTCCTGCTTTTTCTGGGCTGATCCCAGTAGAGCAATGTCCCCTGAATCAGATAATTTTAATGAAATAACATCATCCTCCAGCGGATCACTCTCGTGCACAGCCGACGATCGCGAATGGGAAACCTCTCTTCAAACTCATCGGCCAGATCCATCTGTGATCCCCACGAGCTCATTCCCTTCCGTGCCTCAGCAGCGGCGGGTCCTGAATCGGGGGAAGCAGATGGCTGCCCCTCTTTACTCGAAAAGAAAGAGACAAACGAGAGCGGAGCTTTTCCTTTGGAAAAAAACGCTCGCAGTGCACGCCGATGGCCCCCTCGGGCCAATAAAAAGAAGAAATATATAAAAAAAAAAAAAAAAATAGAATAAAATTCACTTGACTTGATTTGTTTTGTTTTTGTTTTTTTGAGGTGCAAAAATTACAATTTGTGTTCATACACAATCTTTGTGCTGAACATCTGCACTGAAAATTTGATCTTTATACATAAAATATAATAAGAAAGTTTTTTTAATCATATTTTGGGGTCCCTGGCATCTGATACAGGCCAATGTGTTCTACTGAAATGTGAAAAGTTTTCATTTTAGTGCAAAAAACCTTCTCAAACTAGTCTACCCAGCTGGAGATTTGCTGGGATTTGATGTGTGCCATCATTCGAGCACTTTTCTGCCTGCTGAAAAACATCCAGCCCATTTGAAATGCTTATTAAGAGCTTAAATTAGTTTATGTAATTCTCAAGATTACGCACAGCTTATAAACGCAGAACATTTTCTTGGAAAGTTTAAGGTGCATATGGCTTTCTCCGAGCCCACCTCATCCCCTGAGAGACCCCGGGATCCGCCACGTCCCGCCTCTCTTCTCCAAATCACAATCTGTTGCTTCCTCGCAAAAACTCAATTACGGGCAGCATCCGTATGCCACGGCTCTCAGCAGCTGCAGTGCAGGCGGCCATTAAGGACCTGCATGGAGCCGCACATAAATAGTCAAACAAATGCGCAGTAACGAGAGGCTCAAGCAAGTATCATCACATGTGACGTTTAATGGCCACCGTGGCGTGGACCGCATTCCTCCCTATGGGAACTATCTGAGCTATCTCTCCTCTCAGCTGTGCATCCCTCTATCACACACAACAAAGGCTGAGGGAATCCACCAAAATGTCTTCAAACCACAGCTGATGGGTATCAGCAAGAAAAATCCATCTCTCTCTTCCTGTGGTGAATCACTGACTCACTCCTCAGATGAACTGATGCATGCAGCGCTTCACACACGCACACACAAAAGTAGTCTGACAACATCATTACTGCATATCATGAAGATTCAGAGATGTCCCCCGCTGTGCAAGATCTGAATGTTACTCTGAACTTCACATCTGAAGCCCCACAATACAAGGAAATTAATCGCTGAATTCATGCAATTATGAAATGTCACTACTTTTGGGTATGAAAAACCATATTGCATGTAATATTGTTTTATTTTATTTTTAATTTTTCAATTTGATCCGACATTAAAGGCTAAATATAAATACAAATATTATTATCATCATTATTTGTAATTTTTGTGAATTATTATTTATTAAATTATATGTCTTTCCAAAGCTTATGTAAAGTAACCAATAAAGTGTGTTAAATTATTAGTATAAATTCTAGTCTTAAAATAGTCTCAAATAATAATAATAATTAATATGTTTTTTATTAGTAGTATAAATTGCTTCGTCTTAACAGTGTCTTAAATAAGTAATAATATGTTTTTTAATTAGTCGTATAAAATTCTAGTCTTACATGTCTCAAATAATAATAATAATAATAATAATAATGTGTTTTTTTATTAGTATAAATTCTATCGGTTTAAATTGTACTTAAATAATATAAGGAATATAATATTATTAAGTCTCAATAATAATAATATAATAATGTTTTTTATTATTAGTAGAAATTCTATAAGTCTTAACATTGTCTAATAAGAATACGAATTATAATATTAATGTTTTTTGATGAATTATTATTAATTAATTATATATTATTATAGTCACAATTCTGTGTTAAAGCACTCTTAATCTTAACAGTTAGAATAATGAGTCAAAGAAAAACGTTGATACAGATGATATTACTGATTAATTCATCAAAAAAAAGGTAACTGAGTCAAGTTGGACGGCAGGCATCATGGATACATTCTTACAAATCTAGCAGTGAAGTGCGTATTCTAGACTGGCTCTTATGACTATAGCCATACAACACATGCATTATATGAATGAATGTTGCTGACAGCTCCCAACTAAAGAAATAAAAAATGAATAATAATAATAATAATCTTGGGTTTTTTCCTTTCTTTCTCTCTCTCTCTTTCTGTGTTTTTTTTTTGTTTGTTTGTTTTTTTGTTTTGGTTTTTGTTTGTTCCAAACCTAATGAATATGATTATACAAATGGTGTGGCCCTGATCCAAGATCAGCTCTTTTTCCCTTGAAAGCCTCACATATTATATCGCTCATTTATTCTGCCAAGTACACAAGGAATGACTATTATCATCATCCCCACCACCAGCACCATCATCATCATCATCATGCTGATGGATGTTCCTGAAGAAACTTTATCTAGACCTAGACCTGTGGACTTTTTACTAGACATAAATGAGTTTACACTGCTGCCATTAGTTTTCATTCAAATCTCCCCCAACATTTCCTAGAATAAAACAATATTATAATAGAAACATGCCCTGAAACTTCAGATTTAATCACTATCAGGACCACAACAACAGCGGGTACAGCTCAAACGCAAGCTTTATCACGTCGAATCACAGAGTGTAGCGATGCACACAAGCTTCTGCTCTAATCGAATCATGCTAAGGTTAAATCACACAGGCCTCTCTCAATGTAAGCACACAATGACCTTCAAATGTAATGAAAAACACAGAGAGAGCTTTTGTTATGTTCACTTTACAGAAACTCTGGGACTTATAAAGTCACCTTGTTTGAGAAAAAAAATATATATTTTTTTCTGTGCCTGACAATGTCTGTAATGTATAAGCGACTACTGTTCTTTCTGAAGCCTTCTGGGGGGAAAAGTGTAAAAGTCTCACGTACAATACAATATGGTCAGTCGCATTATTAGCATGTCGCATCCTCATATCATGTAAATGTGAGCATTTACTTTCAGTCTTCACCTGGTCTGCTCTTGATTGAACACTTAAGTTTATGTAAACTACCCATAATGCCTGCACTCCATGGAAACAGCAAGGTCGTTGAGAGGATTGGCCTGTCATTTACATATCTTAATTTGTTGTGTTTGTTTTTTTGCAGATTATGGAGGATTAGCATGCCGAACCACACGAAATGTCATTGTAAGAAATAACATTGTGACAAAACCTTTGAAAAACCTCTGTGGAACAGGCAGTAAATGCATTTGCCTACCATCTACTTGTCAAACAGGCAGTAAATATGAGGTTTTGTGTCAGAAGTCTTAGATGTGTTATGTTGTGAAGGATTTTCATGTACATTTTCACAACAAAAATAGTGCACGTTTCCATATGCGTCTTGTTGTAATTTTATCAAATATATTCATTTGACTTTCTCTTGGTCATTATTCTTGCAAGTGTCTTTATTATTGCTGTTTCATGAATTTGTGGCATAACTGTTCTGTGGAAGATTACTTTTCTTCTACTTTAGATAACATAAGGTCTTATTAAATTGGTTTCAATAAATAGAAGCCTCCATGGCGACCAATTTACCCAGCAGTTATGAAAAAAAATGTATAAAATAAATAAAAAATAATAATAATTAAACTTATAAATATAATAGAAACAAAATAATTTTTTCCCCTTGTGACCAACTAAACCCAAGATTTATAAATACATTTTACAATTAAAATCAATAAGACTAAAATAAGTATTATTAGTATTATGATTATTCTTATCATTTGTAACTATATTAGGTATTTATTATATTACAATTATGTTTTTTATTGTAGGTAATTACACAGTCTTCCAAAAGATTTCATTGTAGATCAATAGATTACTAAGTTTAAATTTTATTCAATTTGGTGGGTGTCTTTAAAAATAATAATAGTAATTAATTTAAATTAACTTTTTTATTTGTTTGTTTGTTACAGTCTCTTAAATCTTAACAGCTGTGTCAAAGAAAAATGTTAAAACAGCTGATATTACTTCGATTCATTCATCAAATTATTATTGTTATTATTATGATTAGGTTTAATTATACTTTATTCGTAGTAGTAGTAGTAGTAGTATAGATAAATAAATAAATACAACTTCCAAGCAATTAAAAAAAAAAAAAAAATTTTTAAATTAAAAAAAATTGAAAATTCTTTAGGAAATAGTGCACAGCATAATTCCTGATCTAACACTTACAATTTGTCAAATAGAGGGTAATTAGAAAAGTATAAATGGGAGGCAAAAATAATTTACATTTTTAAATTAGTATAAAAAGGGGGGGAGAGAAATAAGGAAAAGTTGAAGGCTATTAAATCTACTCCTGAAAATTGAACGATTTTAAAGAATTTCAAAATCATTTTGAAGGTACAGAAAAGATTCCCCTAAAAGAAGATTCAGCCCATCGCTGTTTGCGTTTGTTTACTCCATTGCAATAAAGAAAGGTGCTCTGGAAACTGTTCTCTTCTCCGAAAGCAATACACAGAGTTTTCTTTTTCCAATCAGAGGTGATTAAACAAGTTGTGCTTCCGAGCAAATGTCAATTTGATGAAAGTCCCTGGCAGAGGGCATGAGCGAGGGAAATGTTAGACCATCAGGAGAACTGCAGCCTGTGGGAAATGGTGAGTTATTAAAGCAAGATTAATATCTACTAATGACTGCTGTCACCAGAGGAGCGGTACACCAGAGGAGAGATATTCAGCATTATCACACAAATCTATTGATGGTTTTCCACAGTCATACTGTGTTTGTGTTTTTGTGTTCTCATTACCTTGCCTGCAACTAAATAATATCTATAGCTAATTAGCGATAATTACACCTGTGAAGAATTTCTCAGATTTGCGTGAATAAATTCTCCTAATGGTAGGATTAGAGAGCCATTTCACGCATGGATGTTTTCACACCGCGCTCCCTGCGTACTGCTAAATTTGGGTCGCCACACAAATAGCTTGTGAATACTAATGTCGCTTGCACGTTTAATAGTAGCTCAGGCGCCCTCTGAGTGACACCGAAGTTGTTGTTTTCTTCCTTCTCCAACGTGAAGACTTGAAAAGGTACTGAAATGACAGGCAAAATACAACAAAACCCTTGCACTACGTATGTGCGTAATTCAAAGCCCACTGAAATGTCTAAGATTTAGGAAAATGTATGTCGCTCCTTTCTTGTACACCTATAAAATAATAGGGACAAGGAAAGGAAATCTGACCACCTAAGAGCAGCAAACCAGCTTAGGCTGCTTTAAGATGTCTTTTTTTCAGGATTAAGGGCACATAAGCACATAAGGATGTGGTATCAATGTTAATTTATGTTAAGATTTTTTTTTTCCCCACACAAGCAACAGTAACTACAACAGCTTACATTCTAACAGCATTTCTGCTCTTCACGAAGTGATTTCCAAGATACTATATTAATATATTACTTTTAGTGCACTTACCAGTATACTCTAAACTCACTATACATCAATTTTGTTAATTTTACACAGCATTTGTTTGTTTTTATGCTTATTAGAGGACTGTCTCGTCAGCTTAGAGACATGTGAATGGAAAACTCTTAGAATCCATTATGACCCTGCTGAAAACCCCCCCCCCCCCAGCTAAAACCAGCCTAAGCTGGTTGGCTGGCCTTTGCTGGTTTAAGCTGGAAGTAGCTGGTTTTAGCTGGTCTCCCAGCCTGACCAGCTAAACAAGTGGTCAAAACCCCTCTAAAACCAGCCTGCTGACCAGCTAGAACCAGCCAACCAGCTTAGGCTGGTTTAGTTGTTTTTTTCACCGGGGGAGTTGTTTTCTTTGGTAATTTGTGTGTTGTTTCTGTTTTAGAGCACATAATAGCTTGTTTGTTGGTCTAAGCTGGTATCCCATCTTGGACAAGCTGGTTTTTAAAGTGGTTTAGCTGGGTGGACAGCTAGTTTCCCATTCGAACAAGCTGAAAAGTCTGAGCAAGCTGGGAGACCAACTAAGACTAGCAAACCAGCTTAGTCTGGTTTAACATGCTATTTTTATTTATTTATTTTTAGCATTGTGAAGGGCACGCAACAAGTTTGAAAGTTATTGTAGTGTTTGCAACTAGTCAGTTTCCTTTTACTTTTTATTTGGTGCTCAATGAGTGTTAATTTTGGGCGCTGCAGGGCAGAAGAAGAAATTCAATATAATCACACCATTAAATGAATTAATTACATCATCAAACAGAGATGAGAGCTCAGCCATAATCCTCCATATTGTGTCACCGTGACTGTACATCAGACAGCGACAGTGCAAATCCATCGTCTCAAAGGAGGAAGTTGCTGACACATCATCGGTGTCTATTAGCAAATTCCTTCGCAGGACAAACCATCATCACCATCACCTACATCTGGCTCTCTGCCCACCACCCAAGGGAGGGAAACATTACACCGCATGAGTTTATTACTCCCCGTTTGTAACAGCCGTCCTCTGTTCTCGCTCCTTGTTATGCAAGCCATTTCCTCACCTGCGGACATTTCATCCATTTGGATTCATTATGAAAGGAGGTTTATCAGCTTGCAGCCCTATTTTCACCGGTTAATGGCTTGGAAAAACAGACACACGCACACACTCCCACTGGAGGATAAGATGAAACAATAATTTTGCCTGCAATCATTCTGTTATTCCATTTGCTTTCCATCACATCATTCAGGCTCAGGTAAAAGACAGCTGGGAATAATTTATGCCTTTGTTGATTTATGGTTGGTGCTAATACATAATGCAGTAATATTCAAAGGCAAGAGTTCAAAACACCACAGGCCAGAACTAGATGGACAATATGTCGTTTAATTACATAAACTCATTCATGCTGCACAGATCATCATCTTCTGCATTAATAATGTTGTGTGTCAACAGGATACGCTACAGCGTCCATGTTTTTGTCACAAAAAATATCATTAAAAAAATGTAATACTAATCAAAAATGGAAATCAAGTATATCAGACAAATTACTACTACTACAAACACACACAAATAAATAAATTCTTTAATTTAACCATGTTTATCTATCATCCACCAATCCATCCACCCATTTTAACTTGATAAACATCATCTAAACTATCTCCATCTTTACACCCATCTGTCCATCTATCCATCCATAAATCCAATTTTATAAATAAAATATCAATCTTTAATTTGACAATCTTTTACCTATTCAGTTTTATAAACAAAATATCAATCTTTGATCTTCAATTGATCCATCCATCCAATTTTATAAATAAATGAATCGCTAATTTGACAATCTTTAATCACTTATCCATCCACAAATCAATCCATCCATCTTTAAAAATAAAATAAATCAATCTTTAATCCATTCATCCAACCATCCAACTGTATAAATAAATATCAAACAATCTTGAATTGATTTATCTATCCATCCATTAATCCATCATTTTTATAAATGAAATAAGTCCATCTTTAATCTTTTATCCATCCACCCAATAATCCAAGTTTATAAATAAATACCAATTAATTTTTTTCAATCTTGAATTGCTTTAATTTTATCCATCCATCCATCCATAAATCTTTATAAACAAAATAAATCAATCTTTAATTTGACAGTCTTTAATCTTGAATAAATTTTTCTATCCATCCATCCAATTTTATAAATAAACAGTCATTTTTAATTTGACAATCTTCATTTGATCTTTATCTCTCTCTCTCTCTCTCTCTCTCTCTTCTCTATCTATCTATCTATCTATCTATCTATCTCTCTCTCTCTCTCTCTCTCTTTCTATCTATCTATCTATCTATCTATCTTCTTTAACTTACAACATCAGTGCATATTTGATGTTTGCTATCTCTTCCCCTTCTCTCTTCAGAAGCAAACGAATGGAGAGCAAATCAACACAGACAAGAAGCACAGCACAATTCACCAATCCCACGAGTGCCTTGATCAAACACATAGCATGTAAACAAAGAAACACACACGTCATTCTCAAATGAGCAATCACCAAGTGCCTTTCCATCACCAAAGCTTAATGAGGAACGAGGATACTACATATTTATACAAGAGAAGAGAAGTTATTCACAGCTTAAGCCAATAAACAGTCCCAGGGGAAACGGGTGGCTTTTCATCCCTCCCGATGTTAGAGTGAGAAGATCATTGCTTTGATTTTCTGATTACGATGCCTAAAAGCAGAAAGGAGTCTTTTTGAATTAGAGTTTGACATTAAAAAAATGTCAAGGCTGCAAAGGAGCACCACAAAGGCAAGAGAAAACACTGTAAATATGCCACGGGCTATGGAGGCGCAGCAGTATTGCACATTTAATTACAATGAACATTTGTGTGTACTTCAAACGCAAGCCGTTTCGCCTGCAATTATCTGCCAACTTCTAGTTTCAGGCCAGTGCTGCTCAATTTGACGAGATCACAGTTTTACACTGCGAGCGTTTGCTTTAGCCAAAGAAGAAAAAAAACTGTAAGAAAAGCAGCCAACACATCACTTAAATTAGCGTTTATTGAGAACTTTTGTTACTGATATTCTTCTGTGCCTGAATATTGACTCATCCCCTCATTTTCTGTTTCTCCGCTAAACAATGAATCAATCTTTGCGAGTTGTGATCTTCTTCAAAGAACTTTTAATGGCTTTCTTTTTCCGCTTTCCTTTGTTCTTTCATGCTTTCTCTCTTCATTTCATCTCCTGCTCTGTGATAGGCACAATAGGGAGGGGGAAAAGGCGCTGATTTGGATGCTGTTTGCTGTTAGGAGTTGGGGGTATGCAGGGTTCTGGTCCACGGCCCGGCTCCCAGAGTCAGAGCTATAGCCTTACACCTGCCCGGCCCAGGAGGAAACCCTGCCTGCCTGGTGGGGCTTTGTGGGCCACTTCCTGTGGTCGAGGCAGGCTGAGGGAAGTCATTAGCTTCTCCCTGTGGTGAACTTTTAATTCAGTACAGCTCACCACGGAGAGCTCCCATGTAGAGTGGGAAAAAGCCAGTAACAGAGAGCTTACAGAACCACTGACTGAAGTCAAACTCCAGGTTTCAAGCAAAACCGCAACAAAACACAGGCCTCAGACGACATGGATATAGAAGATCGGGTATGTTTGCTGATTGTCTGTTGCACACACATTTCAGCAAATAAAACTGACAGTTCAAATCTGAATGTCTGGCTTTACCTGACCAACCTTATCAGACTGTGCTTTTAAGGAGAGGAAGAAAAAAAAAAAACACGGAAAGTGGCAAGATAGTGGCATCAATAAACAAATAAATTATTTTCTATAAACAACTAAATACAGTAAATGTTTAAAATAATACCCAACCAATCACTGACATTACATGTTTTTTGAGGTGGGATAAAAAGTGTCAGGTTAGGGCTATCAAATACATAAGTAAATTAAATAAGTAAAATAAATAAATAATCAACATTTTACAACTTTACAGTTAATTAATAAATAGCAATCAGTGTTGGGGAAAGTTACTTTTAAAAGTAATGCATTACAATATTGCGTTACTCCCTAAAAAAGTAACGAATTACGTTACTTAGTTACTTTTTATGGAAAGTAATGTGTTACGTTACTTTTAAGTTACTTTTTAAATCTAGGCAGGGCTTGTTTGTTTTTAATATAAGAAGTTCTATTTATAGCAAATGTAAAAGCCCTTTCACACCAAAAAGTGTAATGAATAAACCTCAGGCTGAAGGAACTAAGTAAATTCAAGTCTGTACAGTAGAACACAGGAGAAGAAGGTTCAACACTCTTCAGCAATAAAAAAACAATGAAGCACAATTGTTAGTTTATCTAAAGTCATTTTTGCTTATTAGTATGGTTGAACTGGATCATCAAAGGTCAGCAGCAAAGACTTTGTTTAATAAAATGGGATTAAATACATAATGATATTTGTTATTTAACATATTTAATGATTGCAGGTTTGCTTCATATTCTGTTTTAATTCATTTTGATGAATACTAAATCAGTTTGTGAGTGGGATGAATTAATGCACATTCACATTTAGTCTAGAACTACATCATGTTCCCACAGCGCACACAACGCCTCTGTACTTCCGATTTCTCCCAATATGGGGACAGGAGACTTGTCAGTCAATAAATGGGAAAACAAAATAACTGCATGGCGTTACTTTTTTGAAAAGTAATGCATTACTTTACTAGTTACTTGAAAAAAGTAATCTGATTATGTAACTCGACTTGTAATGCGTTACCCCCAACACTGATAGTAATAATCAATCAATCAATCAATAGTTTACAATAAAAAACGCGTTTTATAATCAATCAGTAAATAAATATTTAAATTATTATTATATTGCTTTTGAGGGGGAAAAACAAACAGAAAGTGGCAAATTAGAGGCATCAAATAAATAAAGATATTAAGCTTTAATTTATCATCCAACCATTCATCTGCCCATCCAAATTTATAAATATCAATTCCTCTTTAATCTTTAATTGATTTATCTATCCATCCATTTTATTTATAAAATTGGAATCTTTAATTTCACCATTTTGACATTTGACCATGAGTAGAGGAAAAAAACAAACAAAGTGGCAAATTAGTGACATCAAATAAATCATTTTCAATCAACAAATAATTAAATATCTAATAACCAACCAATCATTATCAATAAATGTTTCGGAGGTGTGAGGAAAAAAAGGGGCAAGTTAGTGCTATCAAATAAATAAGCAAATAAATATATAGACAAACTTTACAATAAATTAATAAATAATAATCAAAATAAATCAACATCAAACTATCAAATAAATAAATAAATACATTTCAAAATGAATTAATAAATAAATGCTAAAAATAATTGTAACTAAAATAATAAATAAATCAATACATTGAGACACAATTTTATATCCTGCTTTGTTTACCATTTTTACAATGGTCTATTATTGTCATATGTACTTAAGATTTCTCATATTTTATAATAATTCGAATAAACTGGTAAAAATGCTTCTAAATGTCGCACACACAATTAACTGTGGTTTGTCACTTTACATGTCAGTTAGATGGTCTCTTCCTGTTTTAGTGGGCAGATCTTGGACAACATCGGCTGCAATATGATATCTTGATGTCATAGTCAAAAGTCTAGCTATATATGTGAGACTTGCTGGTCATCAAAACACACACACACACACACACACACACACACACACAAACCACAACCCCTGATGAGATGTTTTTGATTACGCCAAAAAGGCACTGCAGTGTGATTTGAGAGATACATATCTTATGGAAATAGATATACAGTCAATTCTACAGTAAACCGTCTTTATACAAAAACATTTACCGCAGAACTTCTCGTCTGACCAATCAGAATAAAGAGCTCCACTTAAAATGCTCCATAAATGCCACTGTCAGTCTGAATATATCACTCTCACACCCTTCCTCCAATTTGCTCTCACTTCCCCACACCCAAACGCACTTGCAATTGCTTTAAGATGCATGCGCGCGCACACACACACGTACACACACACACAGGAGTTCAGAGCCACCTAGCTTAGCAGCAAAGCACAAACACAGCCGCTGGCTGAGTCTCACATCTTAGCAATGTTCTCTAGTGTGCGAGCCTGGATCCTTTCTCAGAGTGCCCAGCCAGGCTATGATACGGTTGGCATGCATAAGATAGCTCTCTCCCCACAGGCTGAGGCTGACCTCTGTCAGAATATAAAATAATGAAGCCAGATTGGGGGGAAAAATGTGTTGGAGACAAAAATTAGAACAACTGCCGCATAAGCACTGCTGCTCTCAGAGCAATGCCTCTACTGCTGTATGCATACTGATAAGAGAGAGAGAGATCAAACTAACACTCAACAGACACAAACGTGCACATGCCTGATGCATTAGGCGGTTTTCACACTGGGCTTGATTGCTGGGTTCACACAATTGTGTTTGAAGACATTCTGCTATGAGAAATGCAACACACAAACATTTTTTTAATAAACAAAAAGTATACTCTAAAAATGCACAATCAATCAATAATTCAAATCAATGAAATATGTTTTTTTTCCCATGTTTGATATAATTACTTGGTATGAACCAGAATCAATTAATCAATCAATTTAATCAAGCAATCGAATGAATGAATGAATGAATAATTGAATAATTGAATGAATGAATGAATGAATGAACGAACGAACGAACGAACGAACGAACGAACGAACGAACGAACGAACGACGAACGAATGTTTTCCACATTTGGTAAAATAAAAAATTTAATTAAATAATAAAAAAGCAAACAAACAAATAAATAAATAAACCAACCAAAAGCTCTAATGTCAAAACACCATTAAATGTAGTTCTAAACCAGTATGCCTTTTTCATATTCATTTTTTTTTAAACTATTGTGCAAACTCTTCAATAAAATGAAAGCAAATGAGAATTGGGGCAACAAGCTCCCCAAAAAAATAATTAAAAAAACTAGCATCATAGAAGTAGTCTATAATTTACAGTGCTTTTTCTCTTATTTTGGAACTTGACAGTCCTAGTCTCCATTCACAATTTTGATGATTTTAAGTGATCTGCTCCTTTAATTTAGAGTTTGAGGCAGCCTCAGATCACCACTGAAGCTGAAAGCTAAAGACAGACACTTATCCGCTCCTAAAATGTCATATTTCATAACACGCCGATCAGCATCCTTCACAGTTCGCTTGAGAGTTCAGAGTGCTTGTTATAGCTCTCAACCACAAATGACAAATGAGAGCTGGTGGTGGAAATTTGTAATTTTCAAAATAGTCAGTGTCAATAAATGATATTCTGTGAGAAACATTCAACATTTTGACATTGGATGCTGCATCAGCAATGCTTAAAAACAACTCAAGATCTGCATAAGTCTTTACAATAGTCTCCTATACCCAGCATCAAGCTACAAAGCTCCAAGATATCCCATGTAATCGGCTGGGAACATGTAGATCATCTACAGTATAAAATGAACTAAAATTGTCACTGTGGATAAAGTGTAAAAGTGACCCAGAGCCTCAAGCTTTCTCACAAGGAATTTTCAAAAAACATCTGGTCACGTGTGACCAACCTCAACGAATGACCATCTATGTCATTCAGCAATAACGCTTGGAGGCTTGTGAAGCTTGAGACACACTTTAAGCTACAACCAAGGGTTAAACTGAGATTTTGAAGAAGGGGAAATGCCAAAATTTGGTTATGTGCGATATAACTGCATAAAAAGCTTGCAACAATTACCAATATTGAAACTTTCCTGTGGAAGTGGTACACTTACTTTTAACAAAAAAATAAGAAAGAAAACAAAAAGCACAAAGCACAAAACCAAGCACCAAACTAAACAAAACCAAACCAAATGGAAAAAAATAAACACAAAATAAATGCAAAGCAAAATAAACAAAACAAAATCTGTAAATCTGTGTGCAATACTACTGTGCATAAACCACACATGTAATTCAGCACACCATGTGAAGAAAGCATTCTTTAAATCATCACACAGGCTTTGTAAATCTGCTGGATACAGAGCTACTTTGAAAGTGTTAATATTAGGCTACTTTAATAATGACTTGAATCCAGGGATTATGTACCGTTAAGTTGCCATGGATAAAGAGCACTTGCTAAATGGCAAGTAAAATACTTAAATACCCCAAAATCCGCAGGGTATGAGGTCGTGTTTATCCATTTGAAAATAAGTACCGGGGATATAAGTGTGACAACCCATGTTGATCACAGAACCCCAAAAATTAATAAGCTCTCACACCACGTGAATCTTGTGGGCTTGTTGTCGATCCTAAAAGAGGAACGATTAAAAAATAACGAAAAAATGTCCATTACTTTAAGCTCTTAAATATCTAGAGGTTTACTATATCCCTCTATATCACAGTCATGAATTTTCAGGAGGCGCACATAAACCATTACAATTTAACTTCACTTGTTATAATCCAAAATAGTGTACCACAGTCTATGTTTGTGTTTAAACACAGAAGTTCCATCTATGGAAAACATTGGCGGTACTGAATAACCATTTCTTACAATAAAGGTCATCTCGCTTATCTTTTACTCACCAATTCCTGACTAGTTCTCGGCCAACATTCATATTTTCTTTTCTCAACCTGCATTAACAGTGTCCGCTAAACTTTCGGAATTTCCAAGCTTATAAAGTCAGATACGTGCAGGAATAACATCTTAATATCTCATTATAGAGTTTAATCACCAACCTTCGCGTTCTATACAGTTCAAGAGAGTATAAAGATTGGCTTATTACAACGTAAGTAATCCTAAAACTCGCATATGTGGAATCCTTTCTAACGAAGTCTGCTGTTTGTTTCAATTTTGACACTTATAATTCTCTGTCAGTTGACCGCCACCCGAGGATCATAAAGGTCACCATTGTTGAGATGACCCCCTCTTGGTCGCTTAACTGTTGCAAGAAAATACAGTTAGCATGCCTTGTTCTCTATTTTCTACCACACTTAGACTTCAGCATGGTCGACGTGTTATATCCTATTTGTGATATCTTCAATGGACATTATACATTTTGTTGATGATGTTAAATGTACATGCCGCAGATCTAAATATATCTTCAAATTAACCTTTTTTTACACATTAACTTTTCCCTTGCTGGACCTACCTGGGCTTAATTACACTCTACAGGCTTTATCAACCAGGATTATACGTTGAGATAATCGGGTGAGAAACCAATTTTGCGAACTGTCTTTCGCATTTTAATGCGTCATTTTGCAGTACATTGTACAAAGAATGGCATAGAATTCCAATCTCCCTTTACTCCACTGGGTCAGCATCCTTTGGGTGAGAATAGATTTTATTTTAAAAAGCTCTACTGAAATGTCTCATAGTCTTGTTATAGTCATTGTCTACCTTCTCAGCATCTTTCCTTCTTCCCATGATTTTATAACACATGTTTGCAAGTACCAATTATTCCTACCATTAATGTAATTTTCAGTTATTTTTAGGCACGCATGAACTAACATGGGCCATCCTGACACACTGTGCCTCACCACCCGTTCAGATTGGGTAGCCTCTCATACTCCTTTCGGTCCAGAACATATAACCACGATGACACGATCACTGTTTTCAGGCTGCAGAATTTGGGACAACCGACACATACATCACACAGGAACCAACGTTGCCAGCTCCGAGGACTGAGTAATGATGGCTGTTTTTCCTATACCTGATGACGCAGTTAGCGTAGCATCTTACTGCTTATCCATGTAGAAAGAAATGGAAATCGCAGAGACGTCACAGTAGTACAATAACCAGTACATGGTGTGTTGTGGGTGACTGTCAGGAAGGACATGCTCTCTTGACGCTCTTGAGCCAGAGGATCGCATTCTATTGCACCTTCAACCCAACACCACCTGCCACACCTTCCAACGTGTGTGTTGGCGAACATGGACTTCGTTGTATCTTATCCTACTCCTGAGTCGGCTGGGGAGACGAGCATTCGGTCTTCAACATGTTGCGAGTCCCTGGTATATTTTTGCTGTAGGTGTCCATTACGTTTGTGGAAGTATGACCCTGTGCCTTTGCGGCAGAGAGCCTCTGAGTTGTATCGCTGTAACTGTCCGGACCCCTATACGAACGTATGTACATAGATATACACAAATCTAAATACATAGAGCCACCGCAAGACCGAACCCGCCCCATTGCCGGTCTTTACACCTGCTCTGATCTCTGATCTCTGAACTCAGCCTGCGAGATCATCTTTAACTACAGCCGACTTCTCATTAATTAAATCCCACAAAGTCCATATGACAGAACAAGGTTCAGCTAGTCTAGCCGCGGGGCTACGCGCGGTTTCTCATGCGGAGTCGGGTTGTGCTCAAGAGAGAAAATATTTAGCACCAGAATGCTTTTTTATTACCCATTCTTAGTCAGTGTTGTTAGTAGAAAGTTAGAACACACCGTAGCCTGTGTGGATGTGAATGTGTAGAGACACACAACAACAAACGACTAAGGGCTCCAAGAACAGGAACCCCAAACTATGGTTAAATAGGCAGGAGGCCATTTGCAATACCAGCACACGGGCAGACGAAAGAGAACAGATGATGAAAAGAAACCTAACACAGCTGCAATATTTATTAGAGCAAACACAAACTAATGGGCCATTAATTAGAAAATATGGAACCGGACACTTTCACTCTGCTCACACAAGTTTTGTCTTAGGCCTAATGATGCTGTCTGATAATATTCTTTGTTTTAACCAAAGTGTAAGGCAAATTGTGCATAATTATATGTAATAGTGACAAGCACTGTGAAAAATATATGCTTAGTAATATGCAATTTCACACCATGTCAAATATTAATCCTCCAATTAAATGTATTAAAATAAATCCAGTCCTTGGATTTATTTTTTCGCAATGCTTGTCACATTACTTTGATGCTGCCTGCTTATGCTGTTCCCTTAGAATCAATCAATCAATCAATCAATCAATCAAATACAAATTTTGTGTGAAATATTTGATTTTCATTCACTGCGTATTGATTTAATGACATCTTTTTTTAATAGCAAGGCCAGATAAAATGTTAATAAATAAACTTTTCATTCAATACTAAAAGGTATTGATAAAGTATAACTTAAAGAAACATTTCACCCAGTATTAGGGGGCGTGTACACAACACTGTTTTCAAGAAGAAAAAAAACAGAAAACTTTGTGTTTTGGCCATTTACACAACAACAGTGTTTTGAAAAAATTGTGTTTTGAAAAAAAACGGTGACGTCACGTTCATGCGTAAAACATATTAGTGTAGTGCTTCTCTACAAAGTGCCATCGCCAACTACTGGCCTGGCATGCATAATACAGCATTTTAATTCATTTTCATGGATATGAACAGGGATTGTTTTGACAACATTGTCGTCTGTATGCAAAAAATGCACGGAAAAATCATTGTTGTGTAAACGTACACTGAAAAAAATTATTCATTGAATTTACAAATGTTTTTTTTCCAAAGTTAAGTGGTTGCAATCAATTTATTTTAGCTACATTTAAATAAACATACATTTGTTTATTTACATGTAGCTAAAATAAATTGTTTGCAACCACTTTTTCAGTAACTAAAAAAAATGTAGTACTTATTGTTAGTTTAGCAACATACTAACGTCACACTCTGGAGAGTCTCCCATGCAGAATGCTATCTGTGCAACAATAGAAGTTTCTTATGTAGCGTGTCCCAAATCACACAAGGTTGGGATGCTGCTTTATGAAGAGGAAAAAGAGATCTGCAGATCCATTGCATCTTTAAGACCCGTTCACACCAAGAATGCTATCTAATGTCCTGTTTACAGCTGGTATTAAGATGCGTTTTGGTTGATCAGATCACAAATCTTTAGTGGCTGTTCGAATGCATTCAACCACATGTATGTTTACGCTATGAAGGCAATCTGGTCGAATGTGTTTTCGATTACCTCTGGAAGTGGTTTAAAGTGGACAAGCTCAATGTTTCAGAACCCATTTACGTGTGTAAGTCCACTTGTGATCGTATCGACAAGAATTAATCTTAATACTAGGTGGGCACTAAAGTAGGCATAAAATGGTAATTATAACTACTAAAATCACGGTAACTCTGACAGAATAGCGGAATCCATACCGCAACTATAATGATAACATCAAAAAGAAACGATATAATTAAATTGTTAATGATCGATGAAAACAACCAAGCCAACAAAAATCCATTCGACTGTAAAGCACTTACAGTGCACTTTGAATAAACACTTTTTTTGTTATAATTATCATTCTAGCTTTTGTTTTTGGTAGACTTTAGCTACATAAAAATAGCATACAAAAATGTAAGGAACAACACATTGTCATTAAGGTGTTTACAGGACATCGCTGAATACCAACACACATACATCAATAACAGATTTTCACATAAATATATTCATGACATTTGATATGAAAAAAAAACCGTCTCTAAAGAGTAAACATCATAAACAAATGTTTAATTTCCCAGAGGAGCCTCCTGATATTCTGTCTTAGTAGTGAGTACACATCTGCCATGCTAATGCGTCAACACTGTCTGCTCAACAACTTCGCTAGTTGTGATTTCCACTGAGAACTACTAACAAAAGAATACATGTGAATTATAGACTTCTATAATCAGGGCTGAGTGTCGACCTTGAACCGGGACTGATCTTGAAATATTAAAACTGATGTGAAGATCAAACCGCACCACACATAAAACATAATGATCCTACAGGTGTCTTTATACTACTCCTTTTTAAGCATAAACATTTATGCAATAGCATCAAAGTGGGGGGGGGGGGGGGTTTGCAAAAGTCAGAGATAGGATCGTTATCACTCTTCACATGAGCAGAAACAATGAAAAGCACAAGCAGTCAGAGAGAGAGAGCGATCAATGCACAGAGGTAATGAAAGAGAAACGCAGCATCATCTGATATTTCACTCCATTAAATAAAGACCAAGCTAAATGTGACATTTATTATAAACTGATATGGTGTTAAACGAAGTTTTTAATGATTGATCACGTTCTGTGATTATTGCTAATGAATGTAAAACAAAAAAAGCAGTCTGATAATTTGCAGTTTGGTCTAAAGATGTGGTTTTAATGCTATAAATACCCAAACCTCACACATTAGTGGAATACAGGCTTGTATTACTCTATATCATATCAAAAAGCAAATAACTAATGTTGGTCCAGCCCTAGTTCTTGTTTTTTCACTGGCTCTTGTTTATCTCGAGGGTCTGAGGCTTTACACTCACACCTATTGCATGAATGCATAAAGTTTATTTACTGCTGCTGCTGCTTCACACCAGAGCTGTTTCTTCTTTTGTTTTCTTTCTTTGCATCTATTGTTTGTCTCTGTCTGGTTTTACACACACCAACAACAAAAAAAGGCATTTTTGGATACAATCCCATTAAATTTGAACACATTGTTGGTGGTTTGTGCCAGTGCATTGCTGGCTTCTGCAATGTACCATTTGACGCAAACTCTCTATTACAACATACTGTGAACGGTACGTTGGGTCTCGGATGGAGGCATTGAGGCCCTCACGGATTTGGGTTCGTTACTTGAAGTCCTCTTGTCTGTCTTTGGCAGTGTTGGGAGTAATGCGTTACAAAAGTAATGTATTACAGTAACGTATTACTTTTTCCTGTAACGCAGTAGTGTAAGGCATTTACTAATTAACATGTCAGTAATATTTTTACTCTGTACATGTGCAGTAACGCTTGCGTTCAACAAACTTTTCGCCCGCAAGACATTAACAAATAAAAAATCCCGCAAGTAAGTTCTATTTCCTGTTCGTGTTCGTGGTTAGTGAATAGGCGCGTGTGGTGCCATTAATCTCCCTCTCGCTGGTGGAACTTTTTACTTTGTAACGCGGAATGATTTCTTATTCTTCTTCGTCTTCTGCTGTTTAGTGGCGGTTTTGGCAAACCAACTCTTAAAGGTGCATTACCGCCACCTAGATATGGAGGTGTGGAGAGTGAACAGAATTTGCGAAGGAGTTCAGCCTCTGAGCTCGAGGTCAGAGGCTATTGGCCCTGCCCGGTTCGCAGTGGAATGGCGGGAAATGGATGAAAATGGCAGAAGACAGTACATTCGCGAGATGGACGTACGCGCATTACTTCGATTTTGTCTGAGATAAGGACAAGAAGAACGTTATTGTCAAATGCAACCTTTGTATAAACCCAAGAGAATTATCGACGTCGAGAAATAGCACTAGCAATTTAAAAAAACATCTCGAGCGTTGCCATGCGACCACTCCACTTACAGAGAAGAGAAAGAAAACAGAGGACGAGAGTGATAAGCCAAAGCAGCAGAAATTAAGTTTCTCTCGGTCTGCCATCATGCCACTTGAACCTCGAGAAGTCAGAAGACTTGTGGCAGAGTATGTTGTCGAGGACATGTTACCATTGTCAACGGTGGAATCTCCTGCTTTCAGGAAGCCAATTGGCAAGATCCCTGTGACCAGCAGCAATGACAAGGTAAGCTAACGTTTACATGATGACTAGCTAGAATTCTATATAATCTAGTTCAGGGATGGGATGGGACTATTTTGTTTAAATACCTTTGAAAAAAAATAAATGTATTTTGTATTTAAATGTGTTTAATCTTAGTATTTTCGGATTTTCAAACTAAAATACTTTTTTACCAATTAACCTTCTTATTAGACTGCATTAATGGGCAGTATTTTGAGTACATCCATTTGAAATACAAAATACTATTATTTTGTAATAATATGTTGTATTTAAATGCATTTAATCTTGTATTTATTTTTGTATAGCCTAATTAATACAAGAAATAAGCAGTCTAATAAAGAGGTTGATTGGCAAAAAGTATCTTATGTATTTTGAAACTACAAAAATACTAAGATTAAATGTATGGGAAATGACATAAATTGTATTTTGTATTTCAAGATACATGTAGTTGAAAAATTGACCATCCCGATGTACTTCATATAGTTGTGTAAGGATCTATATAGGTTCCGGAGAACCTCCTGCAGAGTCAGTTCAAACCCTGAGCACACCTGTTAATTAGCAAGTGCTCCTTCAGATCCTAATTAGTTGGTTCAATTGTGTTTGCTCAGGGTTGGTGCTGAACTTTGCAGAAAGGTAGATCTCCAGAAATAGGGTTGGGGACTGGGTCACTGGGTCAAAATGTTATAGCCATCAACAGACCTATATACAGAAGCATAATGTGAATGTATGCTCTTGCATCCGATTGGAACAGACAATAAAAATATGCATATGTGGGATTTAGCATAGCATGATCATGAACTGGAGTTTTAATATCTGTGTATTTTACTTATTTTTCAGCATGTACTGCCATAACGTTCGCCAAAGAACTGGATAGGAACTATACCGCCATGGAAATTGAGCTAAAGAAAACAATTGATGAACAGCAGTTCGTGTCAACAACTGCAGACATTTGGACTGCCTACAACAAGAGCTTTTTGGGGGTGACGGTCCATTGGATTGATTCGGAGACACTGCAACGGAAGAAGGCTGCTATCGCTTGTCGTAGGTTCAGAGGTAGGCACACATATGATGCAATTGCATCTGAACTCGAGGATATTTTTTCCCAGTATGGATTAACTGTTGAAAAAGTGACAGCATGTGTGACCGACAATGGCAGCAACTTCATTAAAGCTTTTAAGGAATACCAACAAGTCGAATCTGAGGAGGACGAAGAAAAGGAGGTGGAGGAGGATGATGGGGAAGTGGCCTTCACCGATCTCCACAGCGTTCTCACTGGAGGAAATGATGAGGATGCCCAGCAAGGGCTGTGTGTGCTGCCTGCACATTACAGATGTGCAGCTCACACGCTTAACCTCATTGCCAACAATGAGATTGGCAAATGGTTGGCATCAAACCCAGAATCCAGGGCTGTTTACCGCAGTTCCACAGCTAAGTGTTCAGCACTATGGACCAAAGCTAGCCGGTCCACAGTTGCATCTGAGTGCCTAGAAAAGATCAGTGAAAGGAAGCTGATTGTGCCCTCGGTAACCCGGTGGAACTCATTTTATGATGCATATGTTCGGATCGTAGAAATGCCACTAACTGACATTAATAATCTATGCACACAGCTTCAAATGAAATGTATAAATGACAGGGAATACCAGTTTCTGAAGGAATACTGTGCCATTATGAAGCCCTTCAGTGTTGCACTGGACATCCTACAGGGTGAGGAAACTTGTTTTTATGGGACACTTCAACCAACACTTGAAGTTCTAATGGCCAAAACTTTAGCAATGCAAAATGGCCTTTCACAAATGACCACTGGGTTGCCTGAAATAATTGTGGGAGCAATTAAAACTCGCTTTGCCACAACAATTGACTCCAAGGAAGCTCTACTGGCCACCGTCTCGCTGCCCAAGTTTAAACTGCGCTGGGTAAAAGAGGAAACCAGAAGAGATCACATCAAGTATCTCCTCACCACTGAGTGCCGCTCCCTAACAGTAGAAGAGCCTACAACCCCAATGATTGATGCTCCTCAACCTGCTGCAGTCACCTCCCGTGAGGATGACTTCTTTTCATTTGATGAACAGCCCAATGCCATGGCTGATGCACCTATGTCAGTGGAAACAGAGGTGACATCTTATTTCAATTCTGATCCGGTAATGGAAAGCCTGCATCAGTTTCCAAGAATTAAAAAAATTGCACTACGCTATAATGCACCAACACCATCCAGTGCACCGGTCGAAAGACTTTTCAGCCTTGGGAGTCTGGTACTCACCCCAAAACGCAACCGTCTTGGTGATGGACGCTTTCAGCACCTTATTCTGATGCGCTTCAACAGATATTTCAGTCAAGGGGGTATAATGGAATAGGCTAGCCCCCACCATAGCAGTAAGGACAGCCTCAATTTCCCTTTTACTTCCAGCCATGTTCAACTGCACACTACCTCTGTTTTATATTTGGAAGGAAACAGAATTTTTTTAATCCAATTTTCCTGTAGGCTATGTCTGACCATTACTTTTCTTTCTTTTTTTTGATTATTGAGCCATATTTGCTGTCAGGCCATGTGGGCCCAAACACCTTCATTTTAGTTTTGTATTTCTAAAATGTTTTATTTCCATTTTTTGTTGTATGACTTCCCTTTTTAACTGAACCTTTTTTATTTTTTATTTTACTTAAATGACTGAGCCATATTTCCTGTTAGGCCTTGTAGGCCCAAGCACTTTAATTTCATTTTTGTATTGAAAAGTGTGTCTAGTTCTATAGTTTCATAGAGACAATAGCTATCTGTCTTGTTGTTGTAGCCTAAGTGGATTAGTGGATTAATTTAGTCTTTTTAGAGGCATATAGATCTCTGTTTGATCCGTTTTCTTTCTAAGCAGTTAGGCTATGTTTAGCCTGTATGTTAATTTCTATGGTCTAAAATGACTGAGGTTGAGGGGTTGGTCCTCTAATTGCACTTTATACTGAGAAAGCGTAAGCTATGTTCACCATGCTCACTTTGTGCATGACAGTTTTGTGTTGTGAACCACTTGAATTTAAAGTGAATAAAATAATGGCAACAATAAGAAAAGAAAAAATCTGCATCTTGTCATGGCATTGGAGTTTACATATAGTCCTGTTTTGTCTAATATGAATATACCCAAGCTATTCACAGATATTGCCAGATAATCACTTTACCTCTACCATACTTTTAACAAACTTAGATCATTTGTGATTCTGGCTGTCATCCTTTCTTGCATTGTCTTAAGCCTTCACGTTGCCAATTATAAACTATATTGTTAGTAGCCTGGATAACCCACAGTCATTATGATACAACATATCGCCCTCTACTGGATGTAAAACGCTCTGCAGTACATTTTGTCATTTTAGAATGTTAAGTTCTAATTCTGTAGTTATTTTGGTGAAGAGTAACTAAAAAGTAATACACGGTCATGCTAATGTATTACATTGGAGACAGTCATATGTAAGGTAAGGGATTAATTTTAAAAGAACCAGTAACAAGTAATCTGTAATGTATTACAGAATGGAAGTAACTTGCACAACACTGGTCTTTGGCATTCTTTGTTTCACACACGCAGAAAATATACTAAACCACACTTGTTGAGCGCTCCTGTCAACTCTGACTGGCTCTGTTGACTAGGGTAAATTGTTACATGTGTCTATATTATACTATAGTGGTTTTATATTTTATTATGGGTCAGCTTTTTGCATAGATTACTATTCCACCTTAGGCATGTGAAAAGCACCTTGAACACCCAAAAAAAAAGAATAATATGGCATTCTTTCCTTACATTAAAGTAAACGTAGTAGTAACCGAGGAAGAAGTTGTATGTGGTTGTAAAAAAAATCTAAATTAGTTATTTTTATTTATTTATTTATGAAGGAAATTAGAATTTGCAATGAATTCTAAAGACTTGAAAAAAATTCAGCTTTGCATCTCAGGAATAAATTACATTTTAAAATATGTTAAAACAGAAATAAGGGGATTAACATTGAAATGCTATTTTACAAAATTAGTTTGACTTTGATCAAATAATTACAGCCATGGTAAGCATTTAAAACATTTTACAAAATTTTACTGAACAAACTTTTGAACTGTAGTAAGTTTTTAAAAGTCTTATCATTTCGAAAATAATTTTCATAGATAAGATACATAACATTAAACATAATATTGTATAAATATGATATGCAATTTATATTTTAAAGTCTGAATTTGGGAAAAGGATAAAAATAAATCCTACATAAAAGCATTTAAAGCGTAGCAAAAAAACTTGAACGTTACCTTTACATAAGTTGAGATCTGTATTTTAATATAAAGCAATCCATGGGACATAAATGTGCCTGTCTCACATTGGACACATTCAGGAAGAGGATCCAGGAGAGAGGAAGTTTGCCAGCAGTGCTGTCTGTGTCATGAGCTGTGCTTTCTTAATTACAGATGTACTTTGGCCTTCCTCCAATGACCAACATCACTCATTCACATTCACACACTCATGTAACTTGGAGAAAAACAGGTAGAGGAATTATGTATACAGTACAGTAAACAACTGAACAACAAGAGTGTAAGAAAGAAAGAGGGAGGTCACACTGGGAAGAGAGAAAGAGTGAGAGGAAAGTATTGAGCTGCTTAGCTTTCAGTGGTTTATGGCAGTGGGTTAGTGTGGCGCACTCTGGCAGAGGTTGGTGAATGCGGCTCAATTCCTGCGCCGAGTTTCCTGCAGAGTTTGTTATTCCACATTCATACATCAGCACAAACACCTGTGCACCCAATTCATAAGAGATTAAAATATTATTCAATTAGCAAAACAGGTCTGCCAAAAACATGTTGACTGCTAGACTACAATGGCAATATACAGTGGGTACGGAAAGTATTCAGACCCCCTTAAAATTCTCACTCTTTGTTATATTGCAGCCACTTGATAAAATCATTTAAGTTAATTTTTTTCCCTCAATGTAAACACAGCACACACATATGACAGGAAAAAACACAGAATGTGGACATTTTTGCAGAGTTATTATAAAAAGAAAAGACTGAAATATACAGGTCCTAAGTATTCAGACCCTTTGCTGTGACACTCATATATTTAACTCAGGTGCTGTCCATTTCTTCTGATCATCCTTGAGATGGTTCTACACCTTCATTTGAGTCCAGCTGTGTTTGATTATACTGATTGGACTTGATTAGGAAAGCCACACACCTGTCTATATAAGAACTTACAGCTCACAGTGCATGTCAGAGCAAAGGAGAATCATGAGGTCAAAGGAACTGCTGAAGAGCTCAGAGACAGAATTGTGGCAAGGCACAGATCTGGCCAAGTTTACAAAAAAATGTCTGCTGCCCTTAAGGTTCCTAAGAGCACAGTGGGCTCCATAATCCTTAAATGGAAGACGTATGGGACAACCAGAACCCTTCCTAGAGCTGGCCGTCCGGCCAAACTGAGCTATCGGGGGAGAAGAGCCTTGGTGAGAGAGGTAAAGAAGAACCCAAAGATCACTGTGGCTGAGCTCCAGAGATGCAGTCGGGAAATGGGAGAAAGTTGTAGAAAGTCAACCATCACTGCAGCCCTCCACCAGTCGGGGCTTTATTTATACTCAGTGCAAGACACATGAAAGCCCACATGGAGTTTGCTAAAAAAACACGTATGAAGAATCAAGATGGTGATAAATAAGATTATCTGGTCTGATGAGACAAAGATAGAACTTTTTGGCATTAATTCTAAGTGGTATGTGTGGAGAATACCAGGCACTGCTCATCACCTGTCCAGTACAGTCCCAAAAGTGAAGCATGGTGGGGGCAGCATCAGGCTGTGGGGGTGTTTTCAGCTGCAGGGACAGGACGACTGGTTGCAAACGAGGGAAAGATGAATGCGGCCAAGTACGGGATATCCTGGACGAAAACCTTCTCAAGAGTGCTCAAGACCTCAGACTGGGCAGAAGGTTTACCCTCCAACAAGACAATGACCCTAAGCACAAAAAAATAACGAAGGAGTGGCTTCACAACAACTCTGTGACTGTTTTGAATGGCCCAGCCAGAGCCCTGACTTAAACCCAATGAGCATCTCTGGAGAGACCTAAAAAAATGGCTGTCCACCAACGTTTACAATCCAAACTGACAGAACTGGAGAGGATCTGCAAAAAGGAATGGCAGAGGATCCCCAAATCCAAAAATCCAAAAAAGGTGTGAAAAACTTGTTGCATCTTTAACAAAAAGACTCATGGCTGTATTAGATCAAAAGGGTGCATTCTACTAAATACTGAGCAAAGGGTCTGAATACTTAGGTGTTACCATGTGATATTTCAGTTTTTCTTTTTAATAAATCTGCAAAAATGTCACAATTCTGTGTTTTTCTGTCAATATAATAAGGGTGCTGTGTGTACATTAATGAGGAAAAAAAAAAAAAAAACTTAAATGAAAATTAGAAAGGGGCTGCAATATAACAAAGAGTGACAAATTTAAGGAGGTCTGAATACTTTCCGTACCCACTGTAAATGGGCAGAATTGCTACCAAAATTAATAAGCTTGTGCAAAAAAAAAGCTAAAAAGAAAAAAAAAAGCTTGTGACTGTAATTTTAGTTTACATGCTAATTGGAAGTCTCCCAAGCCTCTTATTACAATAAATATTTAGGAGGATTATAATAAATATTTAGGAGGTTTTATAAGAGAAAATGCATACACAGACAATAGGGCAGTGTAATCATATTAAATAAAAAAAAGGTAAATGCAAAAATAAAAAGCAAACTTTAAAATAAAATAAAAAATAAACCTTTTGGATGTGCAATACGTTTTTGATGCTTTATCATATTCATCGTTAAAACCCAAATATAATAAATAGTTTTTTCACTAAATTATTTATTCACATCCAGTTTCATTTTTAAATATGAGGCATTATAAGATCAAACACATAGCTGTATTCCTGACATCTAAAAAGTTAACCAATAAATAAAATAAGAGAAAACTGTTCATATTGATATTATTACTTTGAGGTGTGTTCTCATGAGATACAGCGGGTTAATACTTTATTCAAGAGTTAAAACTGCCCCCAAAACAATAGCCCTGCAGTAATCATTTGAGTTATTAAGGAAAATGTCGAAAAACGCAACAATTGCCCCCGGGTCCCCTATTTCCACACTCTTTTTGGTGTGTCAATCATATTCAAGGAATCTATTCGAGGAACAATGCATTTCATCCAGAACTTGTTGACCCTACTGGGTTTGCAATAAAGAGCCATTTTCGGGCTGTGCTTTAGCTGTTTTCAACCCTCCATTTCTCTCTGTCTGTTCCGGCTTTGCCCTCTGAGACGTTGATGAAATGCCGATGAAAGGTTTCTAAAATGATTTGGATTGATTTGCTCTCTTCCACTGAAAGTCATCATTTATCATTCACTCCTCGCTGAAGCACTGGACCGACGGTCAGAACCGACAACCGATCTTCCCCCAGAGAAATGACAGCTCTCTCCCGCAGGTCACATGATCGTGATCTGCAAATGATTAGCACACAATGCATCCTAAAAGGGGTCGTATTTAGTTATTTTCTAAGGTCTTTTTTTAATGATCGGTTTTTGTCCTTTCGCTGACCGTTACAATTAAACAGGACATTTTTCCTCAGCATCTTATGTTATCTTCACATGCAAAATGAGTAACATCTAACATTGCAAAATGACACTGTAAAAAATTCATGAAACAATCTTCATTGAAATATGCTGAAAAAACTCTTGAGATCAGGTAGAAATGATTCAGGGATTCAAATGGTTTGAATTAAACTTTAATATCCGCTCATTTCTTATTCATTACAGTAAAAGTGCAGAGCTGTAGGTGCTACACACAGACAGGAGCAGCTAAATATTTTGACAGTTTTAACTCTTGTTAGTTTTATAGTGTTTTTGAAACATCAGTATCTATTATACTTGACCCTTTATTATCTCACTGCAACTTAGTAGACCAAGTTTCAGATCATCAAATTTCCAGAATGAACCGTTCTTGCAGCTTAGTTTCCATTCAGTCTTTAAGAACTAAAAGTTTGCTTCAAACTTCAAAATACTGAACTATTTTTTAGCTCAGAAGATCAAGGAAATCTGATTCTTCATGATATGACCCCTTCAAAGTTTCATAAAAATCCCTTTATTGTAAAAAATCTCTCGTTCTTGTTCTTCCATTAATTCTCTTTGTGCACAGCCAGTGTTCGTTTCTCTTTCTGAAATGACAAAAGCATCTTCAGTTGTACTTTTAATGACTCTTTCTAAGTTTATCAAACTTGATCTGTTGTTTAATGGATCCTCAGAGAGCTTTGATTGGCTGAAAGGCATTATGGGCAAATATGATTGGCCTTTTTGCAAAGAGAACAAACAGAACATGTTTTTCAGTCCTCTGAAGGGTTGTCATAGGCCATAGTTGTGTTTTTCGAGGTTTGTGATTAGGATTACAGAGAGCCAGATGGTTTGACAGACAAACAGAAAGGTGCACAGGGAGCACAGAGCTCGGTCACGGGCAGGTACACAGACAAAACTTGGCTGAATCTCAGAAAAGACAGAGATTAGAGGTGATCTGTGCATGACAGAGCTTGGCTTCAGACTGGTCTTTCCACAGCAGCTGATGTTGCATGTTACAGTACTGTAAATGTCACTCAACAGATCACACCACAGACCCTGTTCTTTGTCTCTACGGCATGAATTGTTCAGTGGTTACAAAAAGTGGCATCTTGTTGTCACACTCACCACTGCCAAGAACTACAGAAAACAGATAAATACATTAGTGAACACAAGTGTTGGCTGAGTATGAAAAGAACATTAGGAGATTCAGGACATAAAATAACTATTACAGTGACATTGGCATCGATCACAAGGTTGGCAAAATTCTGAATTTAAACAAACTCTTTCAGTTCAGGAGTTGAAATCTGAATTGAATTGTCCAATACAACAACTTGTAAGATACTTTGTATACTGTGTGTGTGTGTGTGTGTGCGCGCATTAAAACAATACTCAAATCAAATCAATTAAGCTATTACAATCCTTATCCAAAAACATATAAGAATAAGAATCAATACATTTTTAGTATATATTTAACACTAAAATAACAGAAATAAATACAAATGTCAACAGCAGTGGTTCTCAACCTTTTTTCCACTGGGCCGCAATATGGTCCAAGTCTCACGAGCTGCACGCATATAATTTACATATTACGTCACCAATACAAACCAACCAGATTTATAATATTATAGCCTAAATATATCTAATCGATTACATTCATTGAAATAAATAAATAATACTCACCATTAATAAAACACCTGATGCTGTTGGGAGCTGACCAATTTTGTGAAATTCGGCTCGAAAGGAGTAACAGCACAATGAAGCTGCAATTGTAAGTTGCAAGTCTGTTAGACACGCACGGAAACGTGACTTGACGCGCGACATTGCAGAAAATGTGTTCACATGTAGCCTATTTGATCCAAATATGGAAAGCACTTTCTAATTTAATAATCTGAGGTTCTCTCCAGCGATGTTTTGCCACATTTCTGCAATTAAGGATGATTGCTGCATAGTATGGGTGTTTCCTTTTGCCTTAACATCTTTAAGTGAGTCGCGGGGCAAACCGAAAGTTGATGCCGAAAGTCTCCTTCACTGCTGATGCTGCGACTATTCTTGTTTGTATGTGTTCCTTCATTGGCATTTTCCACTTTTCATTTTTCTCCCTTAACACATTTGTCCATTCTGGTGCTTAATTTTACCAAACTAATGGCTACTGGTGTCTTCTGCAAAAGTGCATGCTTGTAAGTGTTCATTAAATGCCTAACGTTATTTACGTGAGTACAGTTCTGCTCATATCTTAAAATAATATATGAAAAACAAAATTATTTTACACACCAAACACGTTACAGCTCATATTTGTTCAGTACATTTGTACTAAAAACTATGACAAAACTAAAATGAATTGTAAAACTGCAAGTTATTTTTTAAAATTGTGTAAATACGCATTTGAATTCGTGACGGAACCACTGGTCTGCAGGCTACATTTTATACACGAATTATTAATATCATCTAAATGTTCAAGGACACACACCATATGTTGAATGTACGTTAACATAATGAGAAATCGAATCTATTACCACACACTTAAACTAATTAACTTCTAATATAACTACTAATTTAAAAAGGTAATTTCAATTCAAATACATGTTCTATTGAGTTTTTCAGCCCTGACGCGCTGCTCTAGCTGCCAGTCACATTTTCAAAAGTTTCAAAAGACATGAAGGAGATTAAATTAATTAGGGATGAAATGAAAAGCTATGAATTATTGCTTTAATGTAGACTCAGAAAAAGAAATATACATTGCTGACGTGTGCGGTGTGAAGCAGGACAAACATAAATGGCAGATTAAACCTGGAAGAGAAGGAGAGAGAGAGTAATACATCAAAAAGAAAACTGCATGTGCAGAGAGACCATCTAACATTAAAACAAAACTAGATCCGCTCACTACACGAATAACACACCAACAAACACATCTAAACAGGACTTTAGCACACTCACAGCACTGTGTTATGCACAAGCAGACTTATCACAATGAATCAGGTGGAAATAAACGAGTGCGACACATTGAAGTTATCTGGGAGAAGTTTAATTATCTTACACTAGCTGTCAGCGGTCAGACGGATGCATGCAGACTGATAAGCACAAGCACAGTGGACTCTTTATCTCTCTCTCTCTCACACTCTCTCACTCTCTCTCCTGACAGCGCAGTTAGTGTGTTTGTGTATGTGTGTGCGGCCTCAAGAGATGTAAACATAAAGACTACATCTGTTGTGTCCCGGGCCTGCTGAGCCGCCACCGCAGGAGCCCGAAAGAGCCAACTACCCCATCTCAAAAACACACACGCTCTCACATACATCACAGACATCCTCACACCTCTGCAGACACAGAGCCTGCGGATAGATTGACAAGAAGGGGTTTATTACTCAAATGGGTTTTGAGGGCAGAAAGGGAAACTACTGGTTAAAAATCAGAGAGGAGGCAGATGATAGGCATGATATTTAATATTTAAACGTATTAAATTGTATGGTTGCAAAAAACATTAAGCAGCATTAAGCAACTGATTTCAAGATTGATAACAATAATAATAAAAATGTTTTTAAAGCACCAAATCAGCAAATTAGAATGATTTCGGAAAGATCATGTTACACTAGTGTAATGGCTGTTAAAATTCAGCTTTATAAATTACATAAAATATAATAAACATAACATATTATTTAAATTTGTATAATAATACTACAAAGTTTTTTTTTCAGATAAAGACAGGCTTAGATATTGACTAATTAAGATGCAAATGATTTGGTCACATGACTGTTGAATAGTCCTGTTTCTCTGAAAAAAAATATTTTATTGTTGAAATAAAAAAAAGAAATAATAATAGAATAATAGAACTAACTGGGGAAAACTGACATTAACAATGCATTTTCATGACTCCCAATTATAAATTTATTAATTAAAAACTGCTTTTAATATTGAAACATTTACAATTACAATACGCAAATTATAAATTATAATTCAAAGTAATATCAAATTAAAAATTAACATTACTAAAACTTTAATACATTTTACTATTAATACTAACTCTTAGTATTAATATGCATTTTCATATTATAAAACTTGAAACATTCACAACCCGCCTGACATAAAAATGATACTAAAGAGCAAAACAAATGAGATATTTGGCATTAGAAATGTAATGCCATTAGAGATTTTTAAATAATACTATTTAGTCCTAAAAAACTTAAATTAAACTAAAACTAAAACTGGAAAACCGTTGTACGCACAATAAAATCCAAAAATTTACATAAAAGCATAGATGGAAACCCAATGAAAACAGGGAAACCTGCTCATGACGATCTTCAGAGGAATCAACCAAATCATTTACAAATCTACATATGAAGATAAAACAGAAGAAGCATTTTAATTAAAAAACATTACACACTTCACTTTCAAAGACTAATGTTAGAGGGCTCTTACACCCAACATGCCCACACTCTTTTACCGTACAACCTAGTTTGTAAGGACTAGAAGAGGGCTCATTTTGTTGTCGGCTCTAATGTGATCAAAGAGAAAGCAGCTGTAAAGTAACTGAAGGAATTAATAAAAGGCAAACTTAGGAGAAGTGAAAGGCTGTCTGTAATTAAACTCTGTTTCTGTCACAACATGGAATACAAATTCACTTACAGAGCTTGTAATGGAGCTGACGAAATATGAAACCAAAAACCTGCAGTAATATCTGCTGAAACACTGAAAACCTTGAAAGGAACTGTTCTACACTTAACCTCTTTTGTTTGAAGTTGTCACATTGTCCTTCTCCTAAAATAAAATTAAAAAAGCCTTTTGGCAAGTACTTTTCAAATACGCACTCACTCACATTTCATAGTTAAAAATCCTTTGAATTTAATGCGTTACAGTCTATTCCATTCCAGTAACTCACTGCAAATAAAAATCAAATGTATTATCAAATGCATGAGCTTCCAGTTCGGATATTGCTGCTTCTTGTACAAGAAAACCTCAGCACATTTTTCACCCCACACTGTAAAAAATTACTGTGAATTTAATGGTAAAAGACTGTAAAAATGCTACAGTAAAAACCTGTTAAATGGTTAACAGTAAATTCCCCGACTATATATGGTGAAAAACGTTATTGGACATTACATGTAATTTTACGGTAGTATACCGTTTTTGAAAGTGAAAAAGACCTTTTAATTTACAGTGAATAACCGTAAATTGACATTCCCAGAATTCCCTCCGTTACATTTCCAATTTTATGTTTTTTAGTTGAAATAACTATGTTTCTTAGTTTTTTCTTATCAGTTTTGTATATTAGGGTTGTATGTTACACCTAATGTTGTTAAATTGATGTTTATTGCATTATTTCAGTTTCATGTGTGTTACCATGATGGTGTTTAGTGTTTGTGTGAATGACACTGTGCACCTTCTATTTATGTTATTATTAAAAGCTGCTTGTGATGGGCTTTGGTTCATCATGTGACTTTCTCATCACGACCTGCATTTGGTGGTTATCAGTGTATTACAAAGGTACATAACAGATTTCAGTACTATAGGTTGGTATATTAACATTATATCAGTTAATGGAATTACGATATTTAACTGTAAATTTAAGTTAAAACTGTAAAACCTAAACGTTGCTACCGTATTTTTTACGGTCAAATTTCAGCAACCACAGCTGCCATTTTTTACAGTAGATTTTATGGATTTTTTTATTTACAGTGCATGCACAAAATTGAGACTCCACTTCTGATCTACAGGACTTTGTTCATTAAACAGGAGAGTTCTAGTTTTGTCATGTCGTAACACTCTCAGTGTAGACGAGGTGTGAGACCATTGAGGTAGTCGCATGTGCTACAAATTAACAGTTTTATCAAGTTGTCAAAAATAGAACCAAACTGAGTGGAGTCTCTCACACTAGTGTTCACTGGAGCGACAGATCTGAATTCAAAGTAAAAAGGTAGCATGTAAAATAAAGCAGACAGTGCAAGTAAAATAAAGGTGGTGGTGTGCGGAATGAAACAATCTGTGAATCACAAAAAAAAGAAAAAGAAAAAAAAAAAAAAAAACCTGCGACAGAGGAATCTATAATTAGATGGATCCTCGCTTTCTGCCAATTTGCCTTTTCTTTCTTTATTTTTATTTATCCATAAACCAACCGGGCCAATCGCCTGGTTGCGGCAGAATACAAATTAAGAAACTGGCAGTGACCAATAGCGTCCCCCTCCTCGGAGCACCGGGAGGAGAGCCAGGAGCCAACGACGGTAAATAAATGAGAAAGGCTTTCAGAAATTACTGCCTGTATTCATCTTGTGAATGATTCACAATCGCTAAATGCCAGAGATGAGGGTGTTAACAAATATGCATTTAAAATGTGCCCAAATTATGCAAAAGGCCCTGTAATACACCTAATACGGACTGGTGCTCAATAGTGGACAGCTGCCAAGTCCATTTGGCTCTACACGACTAATGTGAAGGAAAAAACAAGGTTTCAGAATTACTTTTTATGCAATATTTCATGAGTTAAACCAGCTAATTTTAGGAGTAAAGAGAGGAAGCTGCTATGCTGCTTTTCATTAATAAAGGGTTACTGAAAAAATACTCTCTTTCAGGCCATCCAATATGAGTTTTTTTCTTCATCAGAACAGATTTGGAGAAAGTTTGCATTACTTCATTCGCTCACCAAAGGATCCTCTGCAGTGAATGGGTGCCATCAAAAAGAGAGGCCAAGCAGCTGATAAAAACATCACAATAAAAAACAAGTAATCCACACCACTCCATCAGTCAACGTCTTGTGAGGCAAAAAGCTGGGTTGGTAAAACAAATCCATCAAGACTTTAAAACGGCAAAAATACGAGTCCCCTATCCATAATACTGCATTCTCCAGTGAAAAAGTTGTCTCGCCTGATTCAGGAGAGAAATATGCACAAATCAAGCATTGTTTACATTTGATGTAAGGGACAACAGGGGATGGACTTTTTCACTGGAAGAAGGGTTATTATGCATTATGGACTGTAATTTTGACCAGAAGGTACGGTACAAAGTTTAAATGCCTTGATGATGGATTTGTTTCTTACAATTTGTAACCTAAACTATAGAGACAATATTAATCAAGCTGGCCAAATTGGCTACGCCAACCGACTTTCTAGGTCAAAGGGGAACCCCAAAAATAATACAGGCAGTTCAATTGTATGAACAGGAAGCCAGAGTACAAAGGTTAACACTTTATTAAAGTCAAACCAAAGGGAGCTACTTGTCCACACACCTATTGAAATACATAAAAAAAAAACAATATTCCTCAATGCCCCTTCTATGTAAGGGAAACGGGTCAATAATTTAGCTCAAAGGGAATTATTTAAGATTTTAAAGGGGACTCCACAATTAATATGCAAGGGAATTAGGACAGAATCTCTGTTTTACGGCGGATCACTGAGACGGCCAGCGAGTCAGTGAACGAGCCGTATGACATCAGTTCTGCAATGGATATTTATATCCAAAATATAGTGAAAACACTATTAATTAGCACATGTAACAAGATCGGCAGATTAAGACATTAACTTGTGAGCACAAAACACAAGATACTTCTCTTTACAATATAAATAAGGCTTTATTGGATCAATCTAAGACATATCAACTAATCTACACACGCATCCACACACGTTGCAGAAAGAGAGAAAGTGAGGAAATAATTAGTTTAAGAGGATGAAAATGTGAAATGCCAAGTTTACATCAATATGTGCAATTGCATAGACCTGAGCAACCATCAATCACTTAATAACCCTCGCATTGAGTTCCTCAATTAAGTTAAAATTTATATTAAATGCACCAGATCAGCTAGGATCTGGAGGTACTTGCGTTACTGTGTCCGGGGTTCCCTTTCTTGTCTGGTTGCTGAAAGGGGTTTCCCGAGGTTGCTGTTTGGCTGGAGGTTCAGTCTTGGGAAGCCTGTGGTTGGGCGTTGGCTGGCGACGCGGTGCTGTGGTCTGCAGTTGAAGTTTAGACCGCACTTTTCGGAGATGCGGCGTTAGGCAAACTTAACTCAAACACGAAACTCTCAACGGAAAATAAAAAAAACTAAAGAAATAGAAATAGATGTAAAGTTTGATGAGACCAGGTGGCGTTTCTCCTCATGGTTTCGGAGGAGCTGGCGTGTAAGCCAGAGCACGCTCAAAACTAAAGAAGCATGATTAAAAGCATAGCTCAAAGCTATGCCTAAAAAGAGGAGAGTAAAAACAAAGAGCGAAGGGGGTTGAAGAAGAGAACCAAGAGAATGAAGAGGATGATTTGATGGTGTTTCTAGTATTTAAACCATGCTGTTTAACACACCCCAAATGGTGTCTTGACCAATTAGACAATGTCTTTGCTCGGGGTGTTGCGATGTTTCTCCTTCCCATTCATAAATCGACTGTTATCTCATCATTCACATGATCTGCGTTTTTTCCCGCTCTGGTAGAGTATACATTTTGGACGTGATTTCTTATAATAAGAATATGATACATTTGACCAAGTCTTGATTGAAAAACGTTTCAAGCATGAATTATCAAACTCACACATACCAAACCTGAATACAAACCATTAAGCTATTCAATAGTTATTAACAATACATACACAATAATGATTAAGACATGATGGTTAACATGTGGGTTAGATACATTATATGGGGTTAGATATATAGCAATGGATAGTTGCTCGAGTCCTTTTAGTGTCATTAAGTGCATGGAAAGGCAGTTTCCGTGCCATTCTGTGAAAGTAAGGATACGTTCTGTGAAGACCAGAGGTTAAGAGGTCTCTCATAAGGAATTTCCGTCTGTTCGGTCTCTTATGTGGTGGAATTGTCAATTCTCAGCGCATCTGACTGTAGTTACCCTAAAATCATGTGATGTCAGGGTCGGTCATCTCTTGACCATTAATAATCTTGATTTACTTCCCAAAATTGACAATCTCTTCCTGAGTTGTTATTATCATGTGGTTCTATTGTGTTAATGTTGAAAACTGTTCTGTGACGAGTGTTTAAGCTTGCTTCAGAGTGGCAGGTCTTATTTAGGACATCCTGTTGTCTTGGGCCTCTGTGGAATTTTTGTCTCCTGTGCCTCAATCATGTTTGACCAAATCTTAGATTGTCTGATTCGGTCTGATATCCTACAAAGACAAGGCAAATAACAAGCAAACAGAGGATTCATTGCTGAACAAGTGATGTAATGCAATTTCTCCAAATCTGTTCCAATGAAGAAAAACTCATCAACATCTTGAATGGCCTCTCTTTCATTTTTCATGGATTGGACCGTTCTTTCTTTCATCAACATCTTCTACCATAATGAAAAAAACTCAAATCAATTTTTCATATACATTTATTTAATTAAGCAGTAACTTAAATTGAAAAAATATGGGAGTTGGAATAATGTTTCAGAAAATGTTTTTGTTTCATGTTGTCAAGTTTTATTCTGTTAATCCAAGGTGTCACTTCATGAAGATTATACTCTGTGCACATAGATCTCCATAACATCCTGAAGAGACTTTTAATTTTTTTTATTTATCCTTTATTTTACCAGGATAGTACCAGTGAGATGCAAAACATCTTCTTTCAGGGAGTCCTGGTTAAAATGGCAGCACAAAAAGTTTCACAATAAAACAAGTTACAAACACATAACACTAATTTATGCACTCATGCGATAACAAATCTGAAAATTACTTAAAGCAAGTAAATGTTTCCTTTAGAGTAGTCCAAAAAAATTTAACATGTACCAACAAAGTCCAAAGGACACATGCTTCAAGCCCACCTGTGAAGTTCCTACTTCAGAGTTCGATTCAATCTCATATTTCTTGAGTTGTCTTGGCACTAAAATGACATGAAGAGCAAAGAAAGTGCATGAGCTGTGCAGCTGATTATTTATGTATTTTGCCATTCTCATGCAGCCTCAGAAATAGTTTTATCGTGAAAGTGGCTAAATGAACTGTATTTTCCAACAAAAACTAAAGTGCATAGTCAATGCACACAATTACAACTTATTTAGTGCCAATATCAATTCGCTTCTGCCATGAATCTTTAATTTACACACTCAGAAAAGTCATGGTTCAAAGAACCTGTTTCTACTGGTAAGACAACATTATTATACAGTTCATCTTATAAACACAATCTTTCTGGGATGAGAAAGAGGAAAGAAAAAATAAACATAAAAAGTCTAAAATAATCTTTGCATATTTAAAATCCCTCAAAAGTTGCCATCCATGCCCAGGTCAGAAGAAAACATGACTCATGCCAGACATAGCGGCTTCTCTTTACATTCACTGCTGAGAGCTGGAGGCTTCACAGTCTGAGAAAAGATCAGAGTGTTCTGTGCTGTTCAGGGTTAAGTCTAATGTGGACAGCGCTGGGTGAAAGGGCGGGGTCAGATGCCAAGGAACTACTCGGGACGGTTAGTGGTAAGTTGCACTGCATCGTGGGATTGAGGTGCTCATAGCTGGAGAGAGCAGGTCATCCCATTCTCTGGCCACACACACATATCTATCGCTCTACAAAAAAACGCTTTTAAAAGAAGACTCTTATGATCACCAAGACTGCATTTGATCAAAAATACAGTAAAATATAGTTCTGTCATGACAACTCTCGGAGGGATTGGCATGGTAATGTACAATGTTAATGTGTTTGGTCTTGGTGGAATAGATCTGCTACACTGCTGCTGGTGCGGCAGAGAAAATACAGAGACTTGCGACGGCCAATACATCCACAACATCCTGCTGTGAGCATGTAAGAAATACTGCTGCTGCAAAAATAACGTACATGAAATAACCCCCATAGCATACATGAATCACCTCGTAGCACATCTATACAGGTGGAGCTGGGGAAGGTGGAGGGTTTAAGCGCGCTGCAACTGCTACAGCAAGCACTAGCCAAGTATTTGAATGTTGAACATCAAGCTCATTTGCTGCTGATACGAAAAGAACCAATCAGCTGTGCCATGTGATGTCATTACATCAGACTGAATTTGACCTATCGGACTGCGCCATCTAGAGTTCCATGCAAGAACTTTGGATTTATACTGTAAAATATTATTGCAATATTTTACTATAGTTTAACATCTAATTTATTCCTGTGATAGCAACACTGAGTTTACAGCAGCTCTCATTACCATCAATGTTGAAAACATTTAATATTTTTGTGGAAATTGATATATTTTTAAGGATTCCTTTAATATAAAATTCTAAATAACAGCATTTATTTGAAGCGGAAATCTTTTGTAACATTATAAATGTCTTTACTGTTACTTTTGGTAAATTGAATGCATTCTTGCTAAATAAAACTATTAATTTCTTTTAAAAATATATTTTAATGACCCAAAACATTTGAACAGTAGTATATCTCTTACTTCAGTGATCTTTACAGTACAACTATCTAACTGGACTTGTGTTTCCTCACTGAAGCTACTTTGTTACTTTTGGACCTTGGAAACATAACATTTAATAAACAGCATATTAATGACCATATGGTAAAACATCAGCAGGATTGCTTCTACGTAGCCATGGCCTAGTGCTTTGCATGAATGGTAGTGGTATTTTGAGTCTGCCTCGGGTTACTTTCATGTCCTGTTCCTACTATAAATATAAGTATGCAAAAGTACCCTCCAAAAATCATTTTTGAAAGACAGATAGATAGACAGATTGGTGTTAAGAGTTAAGCCGTGTCCCATTAAATCGAGATGTAGCCTCCCTTGCAGAAGTAGTCGTAATGAACGTGTAACCATAGTAACGGACACAGGCCTACGGGCCTTCGGGACTGGCCGTGGTTGCATCTGTGCCGAAATCATGTTCCTCATTACGAGACGGATTGAACGAGTGCTGATTGTGGAAATTAAAAATCAATACGACTAGAGGACTGAGAGACGGAATGAATGAGGGAGGAAAAGAGAAAGATGTGCAACACAAATCAGATATTTCTGATTCAGTTGTGATTCTGATTAACATCTGAGTGTTTGAAATGTATATGAAAGCGCTGTGGATCACAATGCTGAGCCGTTGCAGGATTAATTATATGACCTTTGAAGAGCCAGGCTGTGATTTCCAGTGTATTTACGATCATTAAGGCTTCACACCCGCGCTCCCAGAATAGATGCATAAGGACTGAAAAAGATTGGAAAGAAAGAAATGGCCATTTCAAGACGCAAATCCATATCTGTGTCATCCTCTGCTTGCCGCATTATTAATTTCTCATTGCTCATAGCAGCTAAATATGACTGTCACTCCTCTTTTGTTCTCTTTCTGTTCACCCACCTGCAGAATATGGTTCACTAACTGTAGTTATAAACCAGAGTGACACCTGAAATCCCTCTGTCATATATTCATGCCTGTTTAATTCAACGCTGACAGAGTTTGTTCTCAAACACTCTTACGGTAAATTCACAGTAATCTTACAATGAATCAAATATGGTTCTGTTCACACACAGTTCGGTTATAAACCAGAATGACACCAAAAATCCCTGCTATCATATATTCATGCCTATTTAACTCAATGCTGACAGTGTTTGATCAAACAAACACCCTTAAAATGTAAATCCAAAGTATTATTACATTGAATCAAATATAGGGTTCTGTTCACAAACAGTTTGATTATACATCAGAGTGACATCGGAAATGCTTGCAATCATATATTCATGCTTGTTTAATTCATTGCTAACAGCGCTTGTTCCCACAATCATACTTACTGTAATGTAAACCCACAATAATATTACAATGAATCAAATACAATTCTGTTAACACACAGTTAGGTTATAAACCACAGTGTCACCCAAAATCCCTGCAGTCATGTTTAACTCAATGCTTATAATATTTGTTCCCTTACACACTTAATGTAAATCCACAGTAATATTATGATGAATTAGGCGGTTTTCTGCCGGTTCGGTTGTTAAATGGCCCTGTTCTCTCATCGTTAATTATGGCTTTATTATCCTGAGCCAATTAAAAGCCCAACACTGTTCTGCTGTGTTGTCTTGTACCAGACAGAGCCACAGACTGCTTCCTGCTCAACTGATATCATTTAGTACAACCTAAACATCGCCTTTATTGAGGGAAGTCTTTTGTTGACATGAATGTGTTCAATAACTTTTTTCATTATACTTATGCAGTTTGTTATACCATAAATGAATGATTTGAAATTATTTTTACAAAACATTTATTATTATTATTATTATACATCATACACATATGCAATTTTGTTCAACCAAATGAGACCGACTAAACTACTAATGATAATTAGAATTCTAATCTAATTTATTTATATTCTAATTAGCAATTCTATGGACTAATAATAAATAATACATTTAATATGTATAATTAGATCATTAGAAATTATCATTAGAATTTACAGAACATATACTTTATTTTATTTCAGCCATTCTGGATGGATGGATGGATGGACGGATGTTTATATTTTTTTTCCCTGGCAAACTCCATGTGGTGACGTCTAATATTCCTCACATTAATATTTTCACAAATACTGCAGCTTTCCTTTTCACCGTTTCCTTTGGATCTGGTCTTCACAACCAAAGACAAGAAGCTATTCAGCTCTCAGGGGTCCAGCAATGGCTCTGAGCTAATTTAACAAAAATTGATTATGTGTTACAAACAAAACCCACTGCAGCTGCATTTATGTAAGGTCAATAAAGCCCAAGTACACTCTTAAAAATAAAGGTGCTTCACGATGCCATAGAAGACCCTTTTTGTCTAAATGGTTCCATTAAGAACCTTTAACATCTGAAGAACCTTTTGTGAAACAAAAGAACCTTTGTGGCGAAAGAAGGTTCTTCAGATTATAAAAAGCTAAGAAAGAGATGGTTCTTTAAAGGACCTTTGCCTGAATGGTTCTTTGTGGAACCAAAAATGGTTCTTCTATGGCATCGCTTGAAGAACCGTTTGAAGCACCTTTATTTTTAAGAGTGTACTACGAAATTTCAGGTTATATAGAGCATAATCAAAGCACAGCTGTCGTTCACGAAGGCCTCTGTTGAAGTATGACCAGAGATGAAAAGAATCACAATATATTTCTATTCTCAACAAAAGATGTCTCTGAAAATGCCCTTCAACCTCTTTCATAGCTCATCGCTAATTCTACATGCCACATATTCAGTTCAAATCTCAGTTATGACGTCCCTCACCTTCCTGCCTCTAATTATTAACGATTCTCCTACATCTGGCAGTCTTTTACGCCAACATTTACACCTCCACTCGCACATATTTCTGTGGGGGAAACGCGACATTTCTCGCCGTCTCTTGTGGCCGCTGGACGTCATAAATATATGTGCGGCTATGGTCTCTGAAGTCTTATTTTGAACCGTGACAAGTCCACGTTTCACCAGCCAGAAGAAATTGCTTTTGCTCCTATACTTCTGTCAACTGTTCTGTGGTAAATACTGATACTTTACGAGTATGGGGGGGGGGGGGTAAAGAGAGCTATTGCTTTGTTCATTTCTTGCAAAAGAAAAAGTTTTATTTTGACAAGCTGAACAAAAACAAGACCTTCGTTGGACTGTAGGGCTGGGAAGATTCAACACTATCCCAAAACTTGTGTGCCGATTCAATATATATTGCAATAATTGAGTACTGCAACTATATATCGATTGCTATTCGATATTACAATTTATTGTGATTTTTGTTTGCTTATTAAAGACTAGACAATGGAAAATACTTGATTATACCCTTAAAAGAGACTGTATATGATGAGTCATATTAACAAAAACAATGCATCACATCTTTCTGAACTTTTATTTCAGGAGCATACACATACACAGTGTATATTTAAAGTACCAAAACCCTGAACTTGCGCATGAATATAATAGTCAAATGTTCAACAAAATGAGTCGAAAAAATACTTTCTGAAATAAAAAAGTGCTATGTTACTTTGCATACCGTTTTAGTCATGTTTATTCATGTTTTTTTCACAATTAAATAAAAATCGATTCTGAGGTAAACCAATCGATTTTTTAATCGTTTTAAAAAGAATCGCGATAGTTAGGTGAATCGATTTTTTTCTCCCACCCCTAGTGGACTGCGTATAAACCTACACTTACAGTACTCACCGAAAGACTCACTGCGGATTTTACTGAGTTTTCAGGAGTGTATATTGTGCTCAAAGTGAAGTATGATTGATTGAATAACTGGGGTCGGGGCTTTTGTGAATGTTTTGGGAAAAGCTCAGATCGTTGTATCTGTCCTGATTGATTAGTGGACAGTAGGGGAAAAATGTGGATGAATTCAAACAATACAATGCAACTAATTGGAGAATTGGATGAGTCTGATTCAGGAATAAACCAATTTGTTTTGTAAACTGGATCAAATGATTAAAAATCAGACTAAAAAAAATTGATTCATGAACAAATCATTCAGATCAGTTTCATGGTTTGGAATAAACGATTAATTGAAAAGATCTGATTCCAAACAACAATTAATTCATGATCAAATGATTCAGATTAGTTTCTGAACTAGATTAAATGATTCATTTTAAAAAAAAAGATATGACTCCTAACAAAAAAACATTCACAAATGATTCAGATTGGTTTATGAACATTATTCATTGAAAAGATATTACTCCTAACAACAATTTATTCATGAACAAAGGATTTAAATCTGTTTTGTGTACTAGAACAAATGATTCATTGAAAACATCTGACTGCAAACAAAAATTCATTCATTAACAAATGATTCCGATTGGTTTATGAACTGGAATAAATGATTCATTTGAAAGGTTTGACTCAAAACAACAGTTCATTCAACAATAAATGATTCCGATTTGTTTTCTACTTGACTCCAAACAACAATTTATTCATAATCAAATGATTCAAATCAGTTTTGTGTGACTAGAACACACGACTCATTGAAAAGATCCGACTCCAAACAACGAATCATTTATGTACAAATGATTCAACTGGTTTTATGGACTAGATAAGACGACTTATTGAAAAGTTCTCAGTCCAGGCAATAATTCATTCATGAACAGATTAATGAACTCATGAACAAACAGTTCATTGAAAAGATATGACAAATAGTTCTTGAACAAACGATTCAGATTGATTTTGTTAGCTAGCATAAACGATTCACTGAAAAGATCTGACAAAACAAAAATTTTAGCCTGTTCCTTGTCAAACTAGATCATATGGCTACAGAAGACTTGCAATATATCAAACAAGTCATACGTGATATTATGAGGGTGAGTGAATGACATTTTCCATTTTTGGATGAACTGTTCCACTAATTGCAAATGCTCTTTAAATTACAGGTTTTTTGTCCAAAGATTGATTGCATTTTTTCCCCAGCTCTGAGCTAAAGTGGAACTAAACACCTCTTTTTCAATGTATTGATCTTCATGTCACAGGCAGGGCTGCCATAAGTGCTTTTATACCATGTCATCTCCTGGCCTTTTAACCCTCGTCACTAACAGTGGACCTGCTCTTCAGGTCACTGCCTCAAATTATAAGCTGCACATTAGAATTCTCCCTCAGATCAATAGACAAGCAAATAGGCTCTGCCATTTCTGGATATATTCACGTCAATGAATCTCTTTCACGCTCTCTGTCTCACTCAGTGTTAAAGGAATAGTTCATCCAGAAATTAAAAGAGTGTCATCAAACCTTAATTCTGCCACAAACCTGTATGATTTTTCTTGTTACTTATCAAACACAAAAAGTGTGTGTGTGTTTGCTGTGTTTTTATATATATATTATAAATGTTTATTTGGTTAATAGTTATTTAGCATTAATTTTTATTATTTGGTCTAGTCTTTATTTAGGTGACATTAACAAAATGAACTGTCAGTTTAAAAGGTATGTAAGGACTACATTTTTATTAATAAAACTTAGTTTTCTATTTAAATGTATTTTTTTATTTGTTATTAATTAGTGGTGTTGATGTTTAACCTCAAAGATTATTCTATTTTTATCAAAAACTAAAATGATTTTGTGGCCATTTTAAGGTAGTTGAATAGTTATTTTTGTTTACATTATTTTTTTTCATATTGCTTTTATTTAAATAACTTTCAAGAAAAAATAATATAGGCAGTTAATTGTAAGGTATGTTAAGGATTACATTTTTATAATTAAAAGTATTAATAATGCATTTATTTACGGTTTATTTACTAAAAGATATTATTTTTCTCAAAACATTGTTTTTTATTATTTGACAGTGTTTATCAAACACACTTTTAATGTATTCAATTTATATATATATATTATATATATATTTATATATAGATATTTTTTTTTTGCACACACCGTTTCCATTATGTATACGTTATTGTTATAGGTTACAATCATGTTATAACTTGCAGTTTTGCGGTAATGACCGCAGATGTCCTTGACATGTGAAATTCTCTTGGGAAGACTGTTTTGAGGTTTACAATGTTGCCTATGATTGTGTATGCTCCCCACCTGTATGAATACAATGAATAATGCAGACAATAGATCACGAGAGAAAGCCAAATGCACGGCACAGTGCAAACAATGAGCTCCCTGCCACATTCACCTTGACAAACACAAAAGGATTTGCACATTGTCTTGAATCAAATAACCATTTTCAGGGGGCTGGCATGCTGAACTGAAATGCTGATGAAACAGCGACCAAACAGCATGTGTATTTCCCATAATGCACCAGGGCATAACAGAGCCCCTTTCTCCCTGACTATTCATTGACAGGGAAAATGCATGAAGAATTGTGAATAACAGTCCTCAGACTGTAGTGAATGTATTTATGTGAGACTAACTCAACACGTCCACTTGGGCAGAAGAAACTAGCTCAATACCACCCAAAAAAAAAGAGGTCTGTGGCTCTGGTGGGCCTGTCAAATAGTCAAATATACAGTGTGTATGTGATTTCTCAACTTCTGATAACCTAACAACAGAGTGGAAAAAATGCTAACTCAAACAGTCAGTGTTGAAAATAAAAATAATTTAAATGAAATAAAAATAATAAAAACAAACATTAAAATACAAAATTCTAAAACTAACCGAAAAATATAACTAAAAATATTAAAATAGCCAAAAATGAATTTTAATGAAAATATACTGAAGTTTCACAAAAAAGAATTAGAAATTTTGTTTTGTATTTATATATTTTATAAAACTTTATACATTTACAAACTTATCAAACAGCCACTGTTATTTTCATTCATGTTAATTAAATAAAAGCATTAAAAATAATACAAACTAAAAAATAATAAAACAAAATTTAAATGAAAAACATGACCAAAAATAAATAAATAAATAAATAAGAAGGGGGGGAAAACAAACTATAAAAATTGAAAATAAAATAAATTGAAAATAAAATTAAATTAAAACTGAAAAAAAATACAAATTCTGAACTAAAATGAACCCTGCAAAATGCATAAAAACATTGACACAATGTAGCAGTGTCATTTAGAGTTTCTAAAATAAACAAAAAACATAATATTCTGCTTTTCACCAGTGTCGACACCTGCTCAGCTGAGCACCATTGTGTGCGATAAAATGAAATCCTTGACGGTTTGGTCAGAACATCTCACAGAACTCTCAGCTTTTGCTCAAGCTCCTTCCTCTAGACAGCCTTTATAAGAGCTACTCGTAATCTGTCATTTTATCTCCAAACCCTCCAGCAAACAGCTTCAAGCTTAAGGGTCCGTCTCAAGTGCTGAAGCCTAGGGCGGGCTCATTGTCTGGGGCTCCGAACGAGCCACAGATCCCTTCTCATCTCTTTCTCAGTAAAACAACAGAAGTGAGAGCTTTACAGAGATCTCATACTGACACGGACCTCAGGGCTCGTGGTAGCCGCTATCCACACGTATAAAGCCCTGCGCCGCCAATAACAATGCGGATATGATGCCGTTTTTGTGGAGATGCGCCGGAGTGATCGATTTTCTGGTATTGCTTTGCTTGTGGGTTTACTTGCTTATTTTTCTTATAGTTTAAGTTTTAAAGTCTGGCATTGGAACAATAACATTTACAATTCTATAATAATAAAAATGATGTAATAAAATCCACACATAAAAGTCCCAAAGTGGCTCAAAGCTGAAGAAACACACACATTTTTAAGTGTGGTTGAAAATAAAAAAATATGCATAAAAATATACGCAAAGTCTTGTCAACATGTCAAGGTTAACCACATTACACTTTAAATGTTTTTATCCTGTCCCGATCTCCTTTTGTGTCCTCTCGTCCCTCCCCAGCTGTATGCCAATTATAATTTCACAGATCTTTTAACTCCTCCAATCACGACCGTGGCGTATCCCATGATGCATCGCACCTCTGTCGGGTGGTTCAGCAGCTAAATCGCTAGCCAGACAGCGTCAGCTTTGGCTGATTAGGAAATATTGCTTAATTATTAGGCCTGTAATAATGGCCAGGCTCGATTCACAAATCTTATGATACTGAGAGCGAGAGAGCATGAGAAGAGGCATATTTTATTCCTCTGCCTGTTGATATTATTATCCCATACATCAGCTCCTCATGCGCAGGACTGCGTTACGAACGGTCACGCTAAATACACCATTTATCAGCCACAAATGGCCACAGTGTAAGCAAGCAGAGTTCACAGAAACAACTGGGAGTTAATCTTAGTTTAGATCAAGCACTCGAGGTTTGGAGAGTTAGCATAGCCACGTTAGCTCCTGCTGGATGATGCCACAACTACATGGGGAAAAAAAGCATCTTTCTTAATTGAAATGGAATACAGAAGTAACCACGTATTCAGATGTAAGCAGATTTCAGAAGTGGGTACTTTTGACCCTTCTATACTTTTAGAAAATACTCTAAATTTAAATGAGCATTAGCATAATGTCTACTAACAATGTCCCACAGTATATATACTTAAACATTTCCAATGCAACATCATTTCCATCACATTATTATACATTTATAGCATTCAGTGGTGGAAATTATATTTTAAACATTTCTTTGAATAAAAAGGCAGAACTCTTTGTCTTGCTAAGGCTAATTTCATAGCTAGCATATGTGTACAACAAAAAATATTACATTTTAATTTTCTTTTTTTAATGCTCATATCATTTTGTCATTTTATCACAAACATGCTCTGACATTGTTGTTGTCTTGATAAAATAACTTTTGTATAAGTATAAGTATTCAAATTATACTTCAAGCTTTAAAAAAAAATCATTGGGGGAGCACAGTGGTAAACTAGACATTTAAACATTTTCACAAATTTAAATATTTTCCCACAAAAGATTTCTTAAATTGTATGTTTAGATCATTGTTTAATTATTTTTATTATTAGAATAATAAATTATTAGTTATGGATGCTGCTGCTGCTAGTAATTTATTAACATTTATATATTATATAACTATATATATATATATATAATATACCAATCCAAGTTGAAGAAATAAAATATTTGCAAACATTTTATGAATGTACAGTCAATTACCATTTTTTTAAAGTGTACAGCTGCTTTCACATTACAGTGTATTATGGTTTACTTGTGAAGATTTGAGACTGTCATGTCTTCAAGACATCATTTCCTTGCTCTAGAGATATTTCCACAGCATTTATGGCTCAAGTGTTTGTTTAAAGGGGTCCTATTATGCCTTTTCACTTTTTCAACTTTAGTTAGTCTGTAATGTTGCTGTTTGAGCATAAAAAAGATCTGCAAAGTTACAAAGCTCAAAGTCCACTTCAAAAGGAGATATTATATTTAACAGAAATCACTTTTCAAAAACTATACAACGAACAACTCGTTTGGACTACAACGCATATTTGTGATATCACAAATACAGACGATTGGGACGAGACCTGGTTGAGCTGCACTAGAGAAGTCAACGATTGTTATCACTATGTCGGAGACACGCTAGTTTTCCCAAGGCAGACGAACTTAGAGTGGTTACAATCATCCGGGTTTAAATTGCGCTCAAATTGATTTGATTTTGACGCAATATTTACACTGAAGCTCGCGGGCGGCTATGGTAAGGGGCATGACATTTCCCGACCAGGCGCCGAGTGCTGCCAATCACAGCACACACTGGCACAGCTAACCAATCACAGCACATTTCGTATTTCAGAAGGCGGGCCTTCATTTGATACAGGAACTATTCGCGCCGTTCATGCCAGACTGGGGAGAGAGGTGTTGTTGTAATAATGTAAAATATGTGAAAAATAATGTGTTTTTTGAACAACCTAGTATGAGAGCCTGTTCTAGTACACCCCCAAAACAAAATCAAGACTTTGTAAAAGAGCATAATAGGACCCCTTTAAATAAAATGATGCAAAACGAAGTGCAATGCTAACTGCACAACTGCCATTGAGACTGCTAGTTTTCTCAAGGTTTAGCATAAGGCAGTTTCTTGAACGCTCTTGATGTTCCAACCATCTGCAGAAATGACTATTACAACACTCAGATATGCCCGTCACCTGCCATCACGTTTCAGAATGGCACATTTGACAAGAACGAAGTGTCTCTCAGCCTGACATCGCGTGAACCGCCACGCTATATTTAGACACCAGAGACAGCCTCCAATCTGCCGGCGTTAGACTCGGCGCAGGTAAACAATGCTTAATCAAGGCCACAGGTGAAGCATGAAGGAGCCGGCGTACCTAAACTACCCAATTAAACTATTAAGCTAATAGCTTTTCGTTTTCATCCAAACAAAGGGTGAGGAGAGAGACAGAACGCCAGGGCGAGAAGGGAAGAGCTTATATGAGAGAGAGTAGCGAGAAAGATGATCTTTTGCCCTCTGAAGAGAAGCAGCAATCTGCTGTACTGTGGGGAGTTTCTCTATCTCTGAAATGAGAAAGCGAATGAGTGGTAAACGCAGCTCCGCTCCTCTCCATCACGCCGGATCAGGCAGACGGTGGAGTCTAACAGGAGAAATCAACAACAGCAGTGCCACCATAATGAAGAGACGTGTCTTTCATCTGGTCACCTTCACTGTCAAAGCGCCGCTAAAAATAAGCCCAATATATCACGCCTTGGCTGCACTTGAACTGTTGGTCAGGGGGCAAAAGGTCAGATGCTCCGCACTTCATCATCTGGGATAAACCAGCAGTGAGGCCAGAAACCTCCAAGTGAGCCTATATGATTCACTCATTTTACACAGCAGGACTCTGGTTCCCAGCATGCACTTTAGCATGAATAAATCATGCAAATTACCACTTTAATGTTATAACAGTGTGCTGGTGGTATTGTTTTCCCTGTGAGCTTTGTGTCTTGTGGCGTTAAAAGAGTATTCTGGGTTCAGTATAAGTTGACAGCATTTGTAATCTTATTTATTTATATATATTTATATATATATATATATACAGTGGGGAAAAAAAGTATTTAGTCAGCCACCAATTGTGCAAGTTCTCCCACTTAAAAAGATGAGAGAGGCCTGTAATTTTCATCATAGGTATACCTCAACTATGAGAGACAAAATTAGGGGAAAAAATCCAGAAAATCACATTGTAGGATTTTTAAAGAATTTATTTGCAAATTATGGTGGAAAATAAGTATTTGGTCAATTACTAAATTTAATCTCAATACTTTGTTATATTCCCTTTGTTGGCAATGACAGAGGACAGTTGTCAAACGTTTTCTGTAAGTCTTCACCAGGTTTTCACACACTGTTGCTGGTATTTTTGCCCATTCCTCCATGCAGATCTCCTCTATAGCAGTAATGTTTTGGGGCTGTCGCTTGGCAACACGGATTTTCAACTCCCTCCCTCCAAAGATTTTCTATGGGGTTGATATCTGGAGACTGACTAGGCCACTCCAGGACCTTGAAATGCTTCTTACGAAGCACTCCTTCGTTGCCCGGGCGGTGTTTGTTTGGGATCATTGTCATGCTGAAAGACCCAGCCACGTTTCATCTTCAATGCCCTTGCTGATGGAAGGAGGTTTTCACTCAAAATCTCACGATACATGGCCCCATTCATTCTTTCATTTACACGGATCAGTCGTCCTGGTCCCTTTGCAGAAAAACAGCCCCAAAGCATGATGTGTCCACCCCCATGCTTCACAGTAGGTATGTGTTCTTTGGATGCAACTCAGCATTTTTTCTCCTCCAAACACGACAAGTTGAGTTTTACCAAAAAGTTCTATTTTGGTTACATCTGACCATATGACATTCTCCCAATCCTCTTCTGGATCATCCAAATGCTCTCTATCAAACTTCAGACGGGCCTGGACATGTACTGCTTAAGCAGGGGGACACGTCTGGCACTGCAGGATTTGAGTCCCTGGCGGCGCAGTGTGTTACTGATGGTAGCCTTTGTTACTTTGGTCCCAGCTCTCTGCAGGTCATTCACTAGGTCCCCCCGTGTGGTTCTGGGATGGATTTTTGCTCACAGTTCTTGTGATAATTTTGTCCCCACGGGGTGAGATCTTGTGTGGATCCCCAGATCGAGGGAGATTATCAGTGTTCTTGTATGTCTTCCATTTTCTAATATTTGCTCCCACAGTTGATTTCTTCACACCTAGCTGCTTACCTATTGCAGATTCAGTTTTCCCAGCCTGGTGCAGGCCTACAATTTTTTTTTTCTGGTGTCCTTTGACAGCTCTTTGGTGGAGTTTGGAGTGTGACTGTTTGTGGACAGGTGTCTTTTATACTGATATACTTTTTCAAACAGATGCCATTAATACAGGTACCGAGTGGAGGACAGAGGAGCCTCTTAAAAAAAGAAGTTACAGGTCTGTGAGAGCCAAAAATCTTGCTTGTTTGTAGGTGACCCAATACTTATTTTACCGAGGAATTTACCATTTAATTCTTTAAAAATCCTACAATGTTTTTTTCTGGATTTTTTTTTCTCATTTGGTCTCTCATAGTTGAGGTATACCTATGCTGAAAATTACAGGCCTCTCTCATCTTTTAAGTGGGAGAACTTGCACAATTGGTGGCTGACTAATACTTTTTTTCCCCACTGTATATAAATATATTCGATATATATATATAGATAATATATAATCTCTACTGTATATATATGTGTAAACTTTGTGCAGAAATGTGAACTTTCTAATGTTTTATTTTTTTTAAACGCTACAATGCCACAATCAATAAAACAAAAAACACAAAAATAAATAAAATAAAAAGCTTGCAATTTTATACAAATATTGATAAATTTTTACTGTTAAAAAGAATAGAACAAAAAAAAAACAATGCGTGTGTATTAAGCTAAAGCTTGTGGATTCAAATTTATGTATTTAGATTTTTTTATAATTTTATTGTCATTTAAGGTTTTAGGCTTTATGCCGTCATATTGTCAACAAAATTGGAAAAATGGATATATCTTTACACAGAATATTTAGTAAGCCATTTTTTCACATTAAAATCATGTTAACACATTGTTTACATCTTGTAGCTATTGAAACGGTGAGTATTTGAAGATTTACATATTGGCACCATTCACTTTTATTCAAAGTGCCTCACTGTTATCCCGATTTTTGTGGTAATCAATATGGCAGAAATACTGTCGATGGAGCTTAAACAAGATTCCTTTAACTAAATAAATATAGTTCAGCAAAAATATGGATTGTGTAAAGAGTTTTTGTTTGTTTATTGTATTATGCTGACTCTGAGTGGTCGAGCCATCAATCTGGGTGAACTACAGTAGTGTCAGTCACCTTATGTGGCCCATGGGACAAACAAATGTTTTTTGAGGCGAGGTGGGAAGAGGGTTGGGTTGGTCTGAGGAAAAAGGGTGAGAGGGAACAAAAAAAAGGCTGTGCCAAAAAGCAGAAGAAATCAATACGGCAGAGGGGACTAGGTTTCAATTCATTCCGAAGCAGCACGGATGAATTCTTTCCAATTTCCAGCTAATATTGCCTTTCTGCACGCCTGAACTTTGCCTCGCCATCAACGCACTGTGCAAAGAATAAAAAAACCGGAAAACTGTCAAAAAAGCTGACGAGTGGAAAAAAGAGGGTGGGCAAATGACGAAGAGAAAAGACTGAAAGACACAGAAAGCGTCCATCACTCCAAAAGTGCAAATGTGCCAGATGAAACAAATAAAAAAAGAGGAAGAGAAAAAAAACACTTTTGTTTCATCCAATTCCCTTGGTTATATTCACTGGTAGCCAGAGGGGTGAGATAGAACGAACATGAAAAAGGGATTGTGAAACAATTCCCCTCTTCTGGGGATGTATGGTATAGTAAAGGCGATGGCCCTTGACAGGACTAATACAGTGCCAGGATTGTACAGTGTTTTAAGAGGGAACGAGATTGTATTTGAAGGATTATCCAATGGAACACCAATATTTTCCACTTCATTTCTGTCTGTGAAAATGACAACAACAAAAAAGTGGACCCTTTATTTCTGTCAGACCTCTCAGAACAGACTGATGCTTTTCAAATGAATTCAGCACAGCTCATTCGGACTCCCTTGCTGCAGTGACAACACTTCAAAATCACATACGGGACGGGCATATCTAGTTATATTCAAAATCAGTCATCGAGTTTGCTTAATGATTACTGAACTAAATGATTTTAATAAAACCCTGTATAATTAAGCCAGTTTTACCTGACCTGAAAAAATAAACCAAAAAATACCAATTTTTATGGGGGTGTTTAAAACAGATCATCTTACAAATTCAACAATGATGACGTAAGATGCTTAAAAAACAACATGACTTCATGAAGATTCATTTAAAGAAATGTTCTATTGTAAACACACTGGTAACTGTTAAAGTAACTGATGTTAAACACTGAAAGCACTATGCTTTTCTTTCCATTGACTTCCATTTGCAGTAAATGCGTGCGAATGCTGAAAACTAGAGAAATTAGCTCATACAAAATAATAGATATGGAAACAACACTGCATGACCATTTATCTGAATTAAAAGCTGCAAATTTTAAAGCTTTTAGAATTGCAGGAAAGTGGAGCAGATTTTATAATTTTACATTTGGATTAATTATTTGTTATATATAAAAAATGCTGCTGAATGATGCCACATCTTTAGCAACTATAAATATATTTAACAATTAAATACAAAAACAAACACAAATAACAAAAAATCACTAACTGACCTATCAATCATTGGGCAACCAGCGACCCATTGTTACGGTGGTCCAGTTGTGCACAACACAACTAAATTAGCACAATCTGCCTGCGCAACACAACGAAATTAGCACAACACAATGGAAACAAGCCGCAACACAATGAAATTAGGACATCACAACAAACAAGTCGCAACACAATGAAATTAGCACAACTCTCAACATAAACAAGTCGCAACACAATGGAAACAAGCCTCAACACAACGAAATTAGCACAACACAACATAAACAAGTCGCAACACAACGAAATTAGCACAACACAACATAAACGAGTCGCAATACAATGGAAATAAGCCTCAACACAACGAACTTGGCACAACACAACATAAGCAAGTCGCAAAACAACGAAATTAGCACAACACAACATAAACAAGTCGCAACGCAACAAAATTAGCACAATACAATGGAAACGAGCCACAACACAACGGGAACAAGACGCAATACAATGAAATTAGTCCTATGCGTTGTGGTGATTTGGTTGTGTTGTGGAGATGTCGATGTGTTGTGCACTACTGGACCACCGTACATTGTGATCCATTCCAAACATCAAAATCATTACTTTATACACAAACATTGTACAAACTTGTAAAAGCCACACAAAAAAAAGGTTCTGATTAGTAACAGTAAGTGGTGGAGCCAGATATAAAGTTCAGCCAATCAGATTTCAGATCAATCAGCTGTGGTGTTAATACAATATCACATCCCTTGTGAACAGTAAGGGCAATTTAAGACTAAGTGACTGATTTAGCAAAGGTAAATGTCAGCTGGATATTTAAAAGACTTGTTCTTAAAGAATTACAATGGGTAAATTATAATTCATTGATGGCACCACATTCTGCTGTCCTGTTAATTTCCTTGCTGTTAAATCACAGTTAATAAATTATATTTTGAAATTTTTTTGCACACGTCATTTGCAAGACATCCCTGTGTAAACACACCATCGCAAACCCATTCACGCTGTCACGTGTCACCATCTTCAAACAAAGACACTATCATGGAAACTAGGAATGACCTTTAAAAGTTGAATGTCATGCTGAATAACTGAGATGTCGATTTTCTGCTAATTTTGCCATCTGAAGATTGTATAATCAGTAGATAATTTCAAGCATAGTGTCAATATCACAGCCTAAACACATAACTGACAGATGTTTAATGCACCTTATAGTTTAAGAATGCAGTTTGAATGGAGCATTAACTTTAATCATCTGTCCACTGCGAGGAAATGGTGACAGTTGTGTCAAATTGTGTCTTTCCTCACTAAAAAACAGTCATGATGGAAGAGTCTTGGTACAGCGGCTGCGGTTGTTGATTTCGCTGTTCGTCATTTTGTATGTTCTCTTTTATTCCTTCAGGAAACTGGAAATAGGGTGAATTACTGAGTTTGCATCTTAAGCGCTTGGTAACGAGCGAGGGGACAGCAGCTGTCACTGAGCTAGCATGGCAGCTAACTCTGTAAACATCAGCTCTGCTATTTACCTCGTTCCCATAATGCACTACAACATCAACTTTTGACAGCTGCTGGAGAAACAGTGCTGTGGGTGGGAGGCCAAAAACATTTGGAGAAGATATTTTCAGATTTTCAGAAGGTTTCGATTTTCGAGAATAAATATGAGAGGGGTGTTTTTCCCCCCATTGAGAGATTTGGTACGAATTACCACTCAATATCTAAGACGCTTCTGTGTGCATGAAGAAACTGCTCTTATTGATTTAAATTCTCTACCGGTGCGTCCCAAGACACTGGCGCTGACAGAAGTTACTGATGATCTCTCCCTTTCATTCTCGTTCTCTTTCTCAATACCTAGATCATCCCTTTCAGCTGTTGAATTGCTAACTCTGCTTTCTTTAACCCCCTTCAATGGTAGTTCACGTTTAGACACAAAAACTTCAGCTTCACGAGTCCATTTCACACTTTTAACAGCTTTTCAAAGAAAATGTCAGAAATCAATACAGCTACTCTTAAATGACCATCAAAGACAAACAGCATGGTAGTTACAGCATCTACCAGCTAACTAGCTTATACTGACTGAATCTGTAATAAAAAGGGAGCTCTTGATTCAATTAAAGTGAGTCAACTCTGATTAATTTGGATGTATTTCAGTTACAATGTTTGTTTTGATTTGCAAGCCCTTGATTCAAGTCTTTCAATTCTGATTAATTTGGGTATATTTCAGTCATTTTTGTTTTGATCTGAAAGCTCGATTCAATCAAATTGGTTCGATTCTGATTCATTTGAGTATCGTTCCATTATAATGTTCACTTTGATTCAATTCAATTCAATTCTGATTCGATTCTGATTCATTTGGGTATATTTCAGTTATAATGTTTGTTTTGATTTGCAAGCTTTTGAGTCAATTAAAGTGTTTTGATTATGATTAATTTGGATATATTTTAATCATGTTTGTTTTGATCTGCAAGCTCCATTCAATCAAATTGGTTTAATTTTGATTCATTTGAGTATTGTTACATTATAATGTACATTTTGATTCACAAGCTCTTGATTCAATTAAATTCTGTTTCAATTCTTCTGATTAATTTTGGTGTATTTCAGTTATAATATTCATTTAATTTACAAGATCTTGATTCAATTCAAATATGATTTGCTGTTGATTAATTTGAGTATATTTCAGTTATAACATTCATTTTGATTCACAAGCCCTTGATTCAATCAAATTCTGATTGTATTCTGATTCATTTGAGTATATTTGAGTTATAATGTTTGTTTTAATTAACACATTCTTGATTCAATGAAGATTTGATTTGATTCTGATTCATTTGAATATATTTCAAATATAATTTTCATTTTGCTAATGTTTGAAAAAAACTTTCTCTACAGTTGCAAATTAATCTTTCACACTGGTAAATTGTCTTTACTGTAGGAGCTATTCGCAAAAAGAACCAGCTCATAAGAGTCATCCTTTTTGGAAATCGAGTTACACCTAATCTTCTAACAGGTACATTACGCAAATATTCATTTTAAAAAACATACAATAACAACCCAGCCCAACACTATAATACTAAGAACAAACTACTGTAAACAGATCAGTTTCACTGTTGTGCGTTACCGATGACATCAGTATGAGTTTGTGGACAGGGCAGATCTCGGCAGTCGAACAGCACTTTTTGACGATTGTGTCATTTTTAGCTCTAAAACCGTATCGGAGTGCTGACTCAACCATTCCTATTGGTCTGCAAAGATCATGCAACGCTGCTGAAATAACACGGACACAAACTGTCATCTGTCAAACCAGTTGCACAATTTATTGTTGACTATTTCTTCAGTTCACACACTCCACTCCTCTACCGGTACAGGTCACTTGATGAAACAGAAAACGAAATATGTAACGGGCTGAAGATGAGTCTGGTCAACAAAAAACAAATTCTGCATGTGATGTGCAAGTCTAAAGCAGAAGCCAGTGAGCACACATACTGTACACCTCCAAAACATCTTGACAATGAAATTACAGATGGAAGTATTTCGAATATTTTTTTCCTTTTCCTTCAAAGAAGGAACACTGTATCGAGCACCTTTGAGCAAGTTCTGTACATCAGTATTCAGATGGAAAAGCTGTTTGTTTGAAACAGACTCTCCCATCAGAACAGCAGGCATCTCCCACTCCAACATCCACAATCCACCAGCGCTTGCTCCCGTGTGTGCGCACACATGCTGTTTCCTTCATTAAAGACAAATAAGTTTGACATGATAGAGCAGTGTACAACCAGATGTGTGCTAATTTATTTCCTAAACCAGATATATAGGAACAGCTGTATTTAAGATCTACAGTACATAAAGCTGAAGTGTGTACATTTAAAATGTTAAAATGCGTTCTGTAAAACAGTTCAATATTCAGAAACACAAATCATCACGAAAGCACAGAAAAAGGCCACTATGACCCTCATCTCTTCTGATGTACGTGGTCAGCCTAAAACAGCTGGAGTGGGATATTTCCCAACCAATCACAGTTTTAATTTCAGTTTAGGGCGGGACTTTTTCAGCCTTTTCATTGTACTGTAAATATTCTTCACTGCCAAACATGAACATAATTGAACACAACTTCAACATTATGGAAACACTGACTGCACCAGTGTTCGATTCTGATGATCTTTGCAGATGTTTATTTAATTGAGCTGTAATGCAATAACATTGGATGGATGGATGGATGGATGGATGGATGGATGGTTACATTGCAAGCCATTCAGAATAAGCCAAATAATAGGTTTGCAAGCCATCTTGATTGTCATTTATCGCCTTCTCCCTCTGGGTGAACGATCTATGACCCCCGACACAGGTTTTTTGTGGCTTGCGTTTTCTAAACGGAGTTCTGATGAAGACCATCATCCACGATCTAATTTTATGATAATGAAATTGCATCAATTCCAAATACCTCAGCAGGAATTTAATAATCAGTAGTAACAAGTGATATTACAGCTTTTGAAGAGCCTGATACTAGTCCTGTCTCTCTCTCCTCTAATCTCACACATCAGTGCTTCTAGTGTTAAGTGTCTAATTGAAGCTCTAACACACATCCACTCACTTGGCTAATTAACTAAGACCCCTCACGAGATGTCCTTCATCCCCAGGCTAGGTTGAGCTGAAGCAAACTGAAAAGAAGCGCACTCCCCTGGCTGAGTCTGAATTTAACACCCAAAACGGCCCATATTTCACCCTCTTACTGCCTTACCAATACCAGAGACCCCCGGGGACGTACAATTCTCCCTCAGACAGAGATTGTGATTTTCTCTCCCGTCATTTTAACAGGAAGGTTCACCTTCTCTCTTAGTAAGAGACGTTGTCCTCTGTCCTCTCGGCTCCTGTGAGATTGCGTTTCTATCTTTATCCACGTTTCATTAGGTCTATTCGTCTCCAGTGGCAGGGCTGTTCTATGTATATTCACCGGTTATTAGAGAACACTTCTCAGTCGCCACGGTGGTCTAACGGCGGCCAATTACGAACACTGCGCCAGTCTCACACGCTGACCCCTGTTGCATTGTGGGCCCTCCCTGGAGTGTCGTACATCTTAGCCGTTTAGTCGATGTGGATTTCTCACTGCTACACTAAATGCCAATAGTTTGTGTAAAAGCACCTGATTAATGGTGGGGAAAATGGTCAGCGATGTGAAGGGGAAAAAATGTTGAAGGAACAGTCATTTACTCACAGTCATGGCAGTGGAATGCAAAAGGAGATTTAAAGCACAATATTCAGAAATAAAATGATCTGCAAAGAGAACCAAAAAATACTACAAAATAGGTCCATAAGACTTGCACGCTGTGCTCCAAAGCTTTTGAAGTCATAAACATTTATCTTAATGTATTAAAATATATTAAATGTATTTAAGGTTTTATTTTCATAGTTAAAAAAAATTAAATGTATCGAAAAACAAAAATTAACAAAAACAAAAGGTAACGTGGGAGGTACATAAATTACTACCAAAACCACAAACATATTTCTTAATACCCATAAAATAATTTCTCAAAATAATTACTTCAAAAATTCAAACGATTTCAAATAAATAACTGACATAAAATGATGTAGTATTTATATATAAATTTTATTTTAATGTATTACATTCAGATTATTGTATATTATAGTGTAAAAAATATAAAAATAAAAGAGAAAGTGTAGTGTGTATATATATAATATATAAAATTATACACAATAAAAATGCACATATCTCTGAAACATAAAACTTCCATTAATACATTAATAAACTGTAACACTGACAATGCATCAAGAAAATGTTTTTTAAAATTCAATTAATTTTTATAAAATTAAAAGTATTTATAAGAAATTTAACAACTTTAATTGTAATAAATGTAATTTTATTGCATTGCTGTAATTTTACAGGGCATCAAACTTGTCAAAAAACCTTGTACATTGCACATATTCAGTTTTGCCACATCAAAAAAACTTACAAAATACAATAATTAATGACATTTATGAACAAAGAGCGCAACTGTCAGATAGACGACTTGAGATTGATTAAATAAAATGACATGGAAATGACGTGAGGTTTATTAAATGATGATGTAACTTGTGAATTACTCCTATAACAAGAAATAATGCCGAAAGTATGTATCAACTGGTTCAGCGCAGCGCTAGCAACAGAAGTCACGGGTTTGATTCTAATGGAATACACATGCTCTTAAAGTCACTTTGGACACAAGCATCTGCCAAAAGTGTAAATGTTTAAAACAATAATACATCAAGGGTGTGCTAACTTAATTGAAAGGCTCCAGCCAAATCAGTTTCTTCTACCTTTCCCATTATCTCTGTCTCTTGTCGCTGTCAGAGTGGCATGACCTTGCGGAGGTTAATTTGTTTTACGAGTCACCCTGCGCATCAATCAGGGGCCATATGCACGTTCCCAATTACAACCAGGCTCTGAAAAACACACATAAATGTAACCCATGCGATCACACACGCCAAGATATCCCACGTTAAATCACACAAGAACAAACCCACATTAAGATCTGCTTAATCTGTCCCTCCATCTCACTCTCCTCCACTGCCTGAAAGGAGTGAGATGAGAGCAAACGAGTGGGAAAAGATAGAGATAACTTTCATGTTTATGATAAGAAGGCAGATCGAAAATAATGATCGCTGATTGATCGCAGTTCTGTGATGTCAGCGGGAGAAGAAAAGTCTCATTAAAAGTGTAGGAGTGAATGCAGGGAAACATCACGGCCTCAGAGTAGAGAAGAATAAAAAATCAGGATTGAGAGATTATGTGGGACATGATATAAAATACACAGTCCTGCGATCTAAAGTCATTTTAAACAGTGTTTTGCTAATTATTTGCCTGTAGCTGTTCTGTTTATAGTAATGAAGAGGTTACATTTTTTATTTTTAGGTTACAAGATATTATGTTTATTTTACAAATTAATTAAGAACTTTAGAAACCTTTAGAATGTATGTGTGTGTGTGTGTGTGTGTGTGTGTACACGTTTTTGTGACAAATGAGGGACAAAATGTCTAAATGACAAGGGTATGACATAGGTTATTACAAGGAGAAGGAAGGTTGGACTTTTCCAGGAAATTACCCAATTCCCCACTTTTCCAAAACGCTTATAAAAATCACCACAGAATGGAAGTGTTAGTGAAAAATCTGAAATGCACAAGTCTCCTGTAGGGTGGTTTAGGGCGTTAGGGTTGGTAAAGGCGCATAGAATATACAGTCTGTTTACAGTATAAAAAACCATTCTGCCTATTGGAGTTCCCCCCTTTTCACATAAAACACAAAAACATGGTGTGTGGTTGTGTGTTGGTGTGGGTCTGGGTGTGTGTGTGTCGTTGTGTGTGTGTGTGTGTGTGTTGGTCTGTGTGGTGTGTGTGGTGTGTGTGTGTCTGTGTGTGCGTGTGTCCAAAGTTTCATTGTGCTTTGTCATTGTGAAGTTTTCAGATGGCTGGCCAGTCAGTTCTTACCAAGGCCAACAAAAAAACACTTTGCCAGTGACCGACTGCTCAACTGCAATTACATTTACTGTGTTACTTCAACCACTAAGAATAAGGTAATATGTATGTAAATGTTAGAATTTTTAACTACAATTTAAATGTGCTGTTATGGTCCAATGGCATCTACGCTAAGATTTAGAATTGTCACATTCTTTTTTTCGGGGATGATTGAATTTTCAAGTTACTTGTCATAGGGCAAGTAAAGTTCTCTTTAACTGGTGGCCCGTTCACAAAATCACCTGTCCCCAAACAAGCGGACAAAAGTGGTCCTATTATGCTCTTTTACAAATTTTTGATTTTGTTTTGGGGGTGTACTAGAAAAGGCTCTCATTAGCTGTTCAAACAACAGTATTTTCTCTTATTTCCATTATTACAACACTTCTCCCAGTTGGTACATTGAACGGGCGGAATAGTTCCTGTTATCAATGAGGCCCGCCTTCTGAAATAAAATTACGAAATGTGCGTGATGGGTTAGTGGGCCAGTGTGTGTTGTGGATTGGCAGCACTCGGAGCCTGGTCGAGACAAATGTCAGGACCATTACCATGCCGTCTGCGAGGCTCAGTGTAAATATTGCTTCCAAAATCAAAATCCAATTTGAGCACGGGATTTAAACCCGGATGATTGTAACCAATCTAAGCTCGTCTGCCTTGGGAAAGCTAGCAAGTCTCCGACATAGTGATAACACTCAATGCCTTCTCTAGTGCAGCTCAACCAGACCTCGTCCCATTCGTCGATATTTCTGATATCACAAATCCCGGAAAATATACATTGTAGTCCAAACGAGTCATTCGTTACAGTTTTTGAAAAGTTTACATTTTGTAATAAAAAATCTCCTTTGTAAGTGGAATTTTGCACCTGTTATTGGAAATTGGGTTCCTCGGACCAGAGCATCTTGTTTTCTTTACCAGGTCTGAGGGATCCTTTAAGTGCTTTGTGCGATTACCCCAATGTGGGCTTTCTCGTGTATTCACTGAGGAGAGGGGAGGATTGAGTTTGGACCACCACCGGCATAAATACAACAGGATTGGTGGGGCGTTGCAGGATTGTTTGTCCCTCGCAAGGTTTCCTAGATCCAATCTGATCATGGAGGCAAACGAGTGGTGACATCAAGCTTCCGTTAAACATTTCTAACCAAAGGCCCTTCTCAAATTGCCATTTGGCCAGGAGGGCAGCTCTAGGAAAGAAGTCTGGTTGCTCCAACCACAGTTCCTTCCCACTCACTTGGTAATGGAGGGATGAACAGCCACTTCTGTGAACCCCTCTTTCAAATGCAGCAAGCAGTTTTTTTTCTGAAATCTTCTTCAGATGTGTGTGGTTTTGATTTTGCAATGTCCTGTGTTTCTGGCTTTATACAGGAAGTTTTTTTTACCTCAGGGCTTGGTACTTGGCTTTTGACCTCAGGGCTATTTTCAGCTGTTAGACATTTTATTAAGACGTGTGTGCCTTTCCAAATCATACCCATTCAATGGAATTTGCCACAGGTTAACTTCACTCAAATTGTAGTAACATCTACAAGCAATATGAAAGCTCCTGAGCTAAATTTCAACTGTCCCAAATAATATGAATACTTATGCAATGGAATCATTTACGTTTTTATCGTTTTCAAGGTGTTTAAAACACCTGGATTTGCTTGTCGCTATATGGTGTAGTAGTTAGTATTTAAAAGCGTTTAACATAAGGCTGCAACATAAAAGGAAGGGGTTGAATTTTACTTCGCAAGGGCACTGGGTGTGTATTTATATATAAAAAATTAGGACCAACGAAAACAAGAAAATTTTAGCAATTAAAAAATATTAAAAAATATATATTTTAATATCTATTAAAGACAGTAATTACGTTTAAATCATACGGACTCTCAGTGTTGTAGGTTATGTCGACTTTGTGCATAATTCATTACTTTTACAGCAGTATAAATCACATTTACATTTATTAATTCAGATTTTTACATAAATATTTTCCAACAGTTCGTTCCAGACCTTGAATTTGGGATATACAGTGGGTACGGAAAATATTCAGGGACCCCTTAAAATTTTCACTCTTTGTTGTATTGCAGCCATTTACTAAAATCATTTAAGTAAAAATTTTTCCCTCATTAATGTACACACAGAACACCATATTGACAGAAAAACACAGAATTATTGACATTTTTGCAGATGTATTAAAAAAGAAAAACTGAAATATCAAATATCACTTAAGTATTCAGACCCTTTGAATCAGTAATTTAGTGAGAAGCAACCTTTGATTCTAATAAAGCTATGAGTCTTTTTGGAAAGATGCAAAAAGTTTTTTCACCACCTGGATTTTTGGGGTCCTCTGCATTCCTCCTGGCAGACCTCTCCGTTCTGTCAGGTTGGGATGGTAAACGTTGGTGGACCAGCCATTTTAAGGTATATCCAGAGATGACATTGGGTTTAATTTAAGCGGGCTCTGGGCTGGGCATTCAAGAACATCACGAGTGGTTGTTGAAGCAATCCTTCTTTATTTTAGCTGTGTGCCGTAGGGTCATGTCGTTGTGGAAGGTAAACCTTCGAGTCTGAGGTCCTGAGCACTCTGGTGTAGGTTTTCGTCCAGGATATCCCTGTGATTGGCCGCATTCATCTTTCCCTCGAAGGCAAATAGTCGTCCTGTCCCTGCAGCTGAAAAAACACCCCCACAGCATGATGCTGACACCACCATGCTTCACTGTTGGAACTATATTGGACAGGTGATGAGCAGTGCCTAGTTTTCTCCACACATACCGCTTAGAATTAAGGCAAAAAGTTCTATCTTGGTCTCATCAAACCAGATAATCTTATTTCTCACCATCTAGGAGTCCTTCAGGTGTTTTTTAACAAACTACATGCAGGCTTTCATGTGTCTTGCACAGAGGAGATGCTTCCGTCGGGCCACTCTGCCATAAAGCCCCGACTGGTGGAGGGCTGCAGTGTTGGTTGACTTTCTACAACTTTCTCCCATTTCCCAGCTGCATCTCTGGAGTTCAGCCACAGTGATCTTTGGGTTCTTTTTTTACCTCTCTCACCAAGGCTCTTCTCACCCGATAGCTCAGTTTGGCCGTACGGCCACCTCTAGGAAGGGTTCTGGTCGTCCCAAAAATCTTCCATTTAAGGATTATGGAGGCAACTGTGCTCTTAGGAACCTTAAATGCAGCAGAAATTTTTTTTTAACCTTAGCCAGATCTGTGCCTTGCCACAATTATGTCTCTGAGCTCTTCAGACAGTTCCTTTGACCTCATGATTCTCATTTACTCTGACATGCACTGTGAGCTGTAAGGTCTTATATAGACAAGTGTGTGGCTTTCCTAATCAAGTCCATCAGTATAATCAAACACAGCTGGACTCAAATGAAGGTGTAAAACCATCTCAAGGATGATCAGAAGAAATGGACAGCACCGGAGTTAAATATAAAAATTTTTTTTTTTTTTTTTATGAGTGTCCAAGCCAAAGGGCTGAATTCTTAGGACCATGTGATATTTCAGTTTTCTTTTTTAATAAATCTGCAAAAAATTTCAACAATTCTGTGTTTTTCTGTCCAAATGGGGTGCTGTGTGTACATTAATAAGGAAAAAAAAAATAACTTAAAATGATTTTAGCAAATGAAATATAACAAAGAGTGAAAAATTTAAAGGGGGTCTGAATACTTCCGTACCCACTGTATATTTACTGTATATATGGTGCACGCACGTATAGGACATGATGCGAAGAACACAAATCGGAGGGAACCTTAAAAGGACAGGGGTTGCAATACTGACTTGTTTCTCTCTCTTTGTCCTCAAAATCTCCCTCCTCGTAGGGACCAACTCGAAGGGCTTCTCTCTGTCACACCACATGCGAATTGCCAGATTCTGTCAGACAAAAATCCCAGCGAGTTGACAAGAGGCAGGGCGCTTGGAGTGTTTTGAAGGGTTGTAATTAGGCCTTCAGAGGTCGGTTTGCTGTCAGACTGTTCCTGACTCACCTTAAAACAGTGCACAGCACACAATTATACACACACCACTCTCAGTTTTAGCATATTAAAGAGGAAACACACACACCACACAACCAAACACGCAAATCTTCTACAATTCTTCACTCCGGCAAAAAATGCCTAATTTGTTACAAGGACTTGCAATATACACACCACACCACACAGAGGTCAGAGCACAAGCCCTATGACCATCCACCCAAAAAAACCATCATCTCTCTAATCAAGTGTAATGACCTTAAACCACGCATGAACTGCCAGCGGCTTCCCTACTCCACCCAAACAACACACACAACAGGAGGGGACAGTTTTGACCCCCCCCCCAAACCATAGAAGCCAGTATCACCACATAAATAAATACTATCACATTACTCCAGACACATTGTATAGTCAATTATAGTTCAATAAAGAGTCTGCCACATAATGATAGTGAAGGCCGGGGGCAAAAACGAACTGAGGTTTGAAAGCAAAAATGGCAACAAAAGTGCCAAGAAACTTCTGAGGGGCAAAAAATTCTCCTGTAATAAACGTTGTATAGTCAATTATAAAATCATTGTATTCATTTCTAGGTTTATGTAGTGTTGTATAAAAATGTTATGAGTGCTCTCACAGACATCGTTGCTGAGGGAAGGAAGTTGCTGTCGGGTACTGTATTAAATTTACTTTAAATTAGAAAAAACTTGATCCTCATGAAATTAAATATATATGAGGAGGTGCATCAAATTTCACCCTATGACAATAATCGATACAGATCGCAAGACAAACATCAAACTGTAGCTATGAACTGCTTAAGTCATGGATTCTGGCAGATTTAATGAATAGAAACAGCTGTTTGTGTGCTTGTGTATGCTTTTCCAAACTTTGCGTTGCTTTATAAAAGCCAATTGCCAAAACTGAAATAATAAATAGGTTTATAACTTTATAACAACAACAACAAAAAAAAATGGAAAAAATAAGGAAAAAAATAACTGAAGTTGAATTACTAAAATGAACTAAACCTAAAATTAAAGCACTACAAAATCTAAACAAGAATGACAAGAAAACCTTAAAACTTAAACTAAAATGAAAACTGAAGAAAAGTAGTTCAAAAATTCAATATTCAAAAAATTCAATAATATTATTGTATATAAATAACACTGGATAAAAATAATTATCCTTGCAATTAACTCACAATATTAATTTTAATGATCCTAATACTGATTCTTTTTCATTTAATATTTTCTCAGTGTACTAAGTTAGAAGGTTCCCTGCATCATTTACAGCATTAGATGTAGAAATATGTTTCATATGTATGCAGTCTGGAATCAAATTGTGAGCAAAATAAAGACACACCATATACTGTACATAGCATGTGGAAAACAGTCAGTTCTCTCTCCATTGCTGCCTCCTGTTTTTGATCAATTTCAGCACTGAATGTTTAAATTGAACAAGCATAATGATGAATATAACAAAATCAAAATGTATATTCTCCACATAATATTCCAGTTTTTATTCAGTGTCTCTCAGAAACATAGTAATAATCTACCATGTACTAGAAGCCAAATTGCCCTGTATTCATCTCAAGGTCTGCGTCATACATTTCTCAGAGTTTCAAATAAATGCATTCTGGTAAACTGTGTGTACCTCTCTGATAACAGACTTTCATTTTCTTTTAAAGATGACATGATGAATGTGGCTCAAATGGCACTTGACCACACCACCACGATGTCTGTGATACTCCGAAATGCATATCAGAGGATCTGCCATTAGCTACGTGTCAGGATCTCTGTTGCTGCATTGCTGAACATCTTAATACTGGGAGATTAGTTTCAAACGACTCTTCTGAAAAGAAAGAGATGTAATTTCCCCCAGGCTCATTGACAGGCAGGACACACTGTATCAGATAATGAAATGTCAGCACAAATGGGCCGCATGTATGTGAGAAACGATATGAGCCATTCTGCAGTGTGTGTGTGTGTGTGTGTGTGTGTGTGTTCAAAGTCAGACATTACCATGCAGAACGATATTGTTGACAGTATCTGATATTATAAACACTGTAGATATGAATGTGAGAACAACATGGAGATTTAGGCTTCTCTTGTTTTGTGTAAATGAGGCCATATCCAAACTCAACAGAGCGCAACAAGCTGACCGGCTTTGATTTCAGAAGTATTTTTCAAATTCATTTTCTCCAGGATTTCAAAAACGTCAATGAAGAGCTCTAAGCCTTGAACAAAACCAGATAGCTTTGACATGGACCACAACACTTGATTCAAAGCAAAAAAAAATTCATCAGTATTCAGCAATGAGGGAAAAAAAGACTAAATGTACTAGACTGTGTATTTAACCTCAATAAGAGAAAGAACTATGAAATACTGATATAACTCAATAAGAATCAACTGTATAGTATGAAATTAATGACAGTCACTGTAGCAAAGCATAAAATACCATGTACTATATATTAGCAATTACATTTTTAAAAGTTTTACATCTTTAAAGCAAACTGATTTGTGGCATCCATTATAGAGTATATAATTAATAGTATATAAATAGCAATAAAAATAATTAGGAGGGTGGTTGAAAGATGTTGCTATGCTGTAGCTACAGTGTTGTGTGGTTGGTAGGGGATTCTAGATGTTTGCTAGGGCATAGCTCAATTTAATTAATTACATAAATTGCATAAATGAGTAAATTGCAATAATAGCATTAATAAATACACTGCATAAGTAGTTAATGCATGCATAATTGCATAAATGAGTAAATTGCATTCATAGCATTAATAAATACACTGCATAAATAGTTAATGCATGCATAATTGCATAAATGAGTAAATTGCATTCATAGCATTAATAAATACACTGCATAAATAGTTAATGCATGCATAACTGCATAAATGAGTAAATTGCATTAATAGCATTAATAAATACAATGAATAAATAGATAATGCATGCATAATTATTTGCATAAATTAGTAAATTGCATTAATAACATTAATAAATACAATGCATAAATAGATAATGCATGCATTATTGCATAAATGGGTAAATTGCATTAATACATTAATAATAAATTAATAATAATGTTCTATAGGGGCCACTGTTTTTTTTTACCACTTTAAAGTTTAATCATTATCTTAGATTAAAGTCTTGGTGTTGACTCACTTATGTCTGCACATTAAACAGTTAATAGGACACATTTCAACATTTAAAAAAGATTACATTATTTTCTGATGCATCACGCATTAAATCGAAATTCAATCAAACAAGAAAAAACATGTGAAAGATTGCTTTTGCATTGAGGTGGAGAAGAAAAATAAGATGTTTGTGTCATGAAAACAGGAAGAAGCATTAGTATGCTGCAAGGTGACCAAGCTTCATTACAGCTGATGAAAAACAGGCAGCCGATGGATCAATAGTCTTCTGCTCTATCCAGCGGCAGGGTCTCTGCGGCCCACGGCCAGCCCAAGTTATGAGTGAGATGCTGAAATATCATTATTTCAAATGTCATACCTCCAGCAAACACGCAGACCCACCCCTTCATGGGCGGGAGCCATCATTTTAACGATTTGTTTTTCTTTTCTTTTTTTCCGCACTATTGGAAAATTCATCAAAGTTGTTGAGTTCAGGCAAGGTGTAATTTATACAGGTTCACACCATGAGGGGTTTAAATCTGAGCAAGAAAAAGCCGTGTGAGGAGAATGAGCCTACAATGTAATGAGAGATGGCTCTCCACAGCCAGTCATTCATGCTGCGAGTGAGGTGAAAACAGATATAATATTTTCAAACTAAGTGGAAGGGACATAAAACACCTAATATTATAATTTATTTTATATGCAGAACAGTATGGAGAAATTGTAACATACATAGATACATACATACAATCTAAATGTCATGCTTAAGTTTCAAGGGTGTTTGGTCTCAGGTGTTTAAAAATAAATAAAGAAAATAAAATTAATATTTTTTTCAATATTTAAATTAAATAAAATGAATAAAATAAAATATTTACATGTTGATATTTGCATTTAGCGTTGCTTTTTCCTACTGCTATGTAATACTATTTTGAGTTTTTAAAAATTGATTGACATTTTCCATTAAAATTCCTCTACATACAAGTCCTTAAAAACAGACACATGTAGTTAAGAAACAACAAAAGTCTTAAAATAAGTGCATTTTGTCATCCTGCATGTCAGATTTTTTCACTTGTTTGTAACTTAAAAGAAGTGAAAATATCTGCCAGTGCAGTTTGACAAAATACAAACTTATTGAAGATACATTCTCTGAAAACACATCCTCTGAGCAAGAGGAGTTTAAAGACTTTAAAGGAGTTTTTGTCTCCTATTTCACAAAACAAGTATGTATATATTTTTAAATACTGTTAAATAAACAGTGACATGCCATCAAAAAACACCATAATAGTAGTTCTTTGTTTCTAAATTTTTTAACAAATTTGTTTTTGGAAATATTTTTAAATGGCGGACAAATGAGGAAAAAATTATATGTGTGTGATGATATATAAAAACATTTTTAAATAACAGGATTTTCGGCTGAAATTGGTCACATGAAACTACATCACTAAAAATAGTTTTTGTGGAAAAAACCTTGAGTAACATTTGCAACTGACCTCAGGGTTAAAACGGTCTGTTTAAAAGGAAAAATAATAATAAAGGCTCCCCATGCACTATAGAGGAGACTAGTGTTTGCAGTTAACTGGAGTGAAATCTGACTGAGGTTTAGTAAAAGGAGGCTCTTGGCTTCAGGAATTGGAGTAATTGGCCTGTCAGTGCGCTCAAGACCTGTGGCCCTATGAAACGGCCCTCACATGTGCCGGCTCTCCGTAACAAGCTGTGGTCTAAGCGGATGAGCCCTTTCCCCCACCTCCCAAACTTGAGAAAGTGGAGCAGGTGGTGTATGATGAATGGTGTTTGCCACAGTAATTGGTAACTTCATGACGCTGAAGGGATTATCCGTTTGTCTGATCTTTAGCTCGGTGCTAATTTAGAGCACAGGTGTAGCCCAGACAGGAAAATGCAAGTCATCTATGTTTAGTATGAAGAGTGTCATAAACACACAGGTGATTCATCTTCTCTAATGATGTTCTTCTTTCCCTTCATTTGTAGACCAGCACCCACTACCTGCAGCGAGCTCTCCAGGTGACTGATTCAATCCAAACTACAGGTGACTTTTCTAATTATGTCTCTATTTCTCTCCCCCATGCTTCTGCTTTCTCCCAAGTTCACTCCCATGACCGTCTGAAACCCCCTCTCACTCATTTCTTTCCCTATTCCCTCAGTCTATTATTTTGGTTTACATTCCTCTCTCTATCAATCTACCATTTCTGAATTATAGATAAATAATCCAAAAAATGAAAATTGTCATTTCCTCACCATGTCTTTCCAAGCTTTTTTCCACCAAACACAGGATATTTTTGGCAGAATGCCACAGCTTGTCTTCTTTTAAACAATGAAAGTGAATTATTTATGTACTTCCATCACCAAAGCAGCACAATAAAAGTACCATGAACGCATTTTATTTGATGTCATTCACTATAAAATAATAAAAGGCACTATAAATCTAAAAGGCATCATTTTTAAACCAAAACAAGTGTGAATGAGTTTGGAGAGCCCCAGTGAAGGGAAAGATTATTAGTGGGGTCTTTTTCTTCACATAAAGCTTTCACTTGACTTCAGAAGACTTGGAATAAAGCTCACAAGTCATATGAACAACTTTTTGTTTATTTATTTATTTTTGTTTTATTTTATTTTTTGGAATTTGGATGTATACATTTATATTAAGTTAACAATGGACAACTTACTAAATATATAATTTTGTGTTTCCTGGAAGAAAGAAAATATGAGATCGAATGAAATGAGGATGGGATCATATCTTTCTGATGTGCTTCTTTAAAGTCATCTGAAAGAATGAATGAACGAACCGAATGAATTAAAATGGCGAAATGAACAAACAAATTAATGAATGAACAAACGACAACGAATTAATGAATGAACTAACCAAATAGAATGAATGAATCAAATAGAATGAATTAACCAAATAGAATGAATGAATAAATCAAATGAATGAACCAATTCATAATGACTGATCAAATGAAAACAAAAGATGAAGAATTTAAACCCAATTGAGAATGAATGAACAAACAAATAGAATGAATGAACCAAATGAATCAATGAACTAACCAAATAGAAATAAATAACCGGACCCACGAATTATGAACCCAAATGACACAACAAACGAACGAATCAATGAATGAATGAACTAAATTAATGAATGAATGTATGGGATGACATGAGGCTCAGATTTAAAAGTGATCGTATTTGTCTGAACTGTTCCTTGAATGAATAAATGAACCAAAGAAAATGAATGAATCTACCAAATGAATGAATGAATGAATGAATGAATGAAAATGAAATTAATAATATACAGAATGAATGACTCTGAAATCACCTTCCTTTCCAGCTGACGTAACCCGGCCCTAACAGATAAAATGAACGGCCAATCAAATTTTTTTTTAAATGTAGTAAAACATGTTGCAAATCGCAATCCATGTTCAAGACATGTTCCTCTTTCAGTAAAAGGTGGTGGCCAAACCTCTCCTGTCCCACACTGCAAACTTGGGTGAGGAAAAAGCAGAATTAGACAGAGCTTTATAATGCCGGCTGATGCTGTTCCATATATAGTGTGCATGATCTAAAGTCTGCACAGAAGAGCTGCTTCACATTCACTCTTGCTTCAGATAATTATATTGAGTTAATGTATGGACTTTGAACAGCCCTCTAAAGTCATCTGTGTCTAATTCAAGCTTTGACCTTGGGAGGATGGAGGTGAAGCAAACAGCGATCGTGGGAGAAACCGTTGGAGAAGAAAAAGAGAGAGATCTGTCACAGACACACACACAAAAAAAGTATGTGTATAAGGGCAATCAAGTGTGAGCTGCTTATCCAACTGTGACTAAACAAAAGAAGAGCAAGCATTATAAACCCTTGAGGTAATACCATGGACTAGAATACATCATTGGTTACCCACACAAATGTATACACAATTCACGTGAATGAGCTTGTCAGAAGCAGAAACAATGACACTTACGTACTTGGAAACCTCATCAAAACACTCATGACGCATATAGATTTGCACTGGCATTGCAAATATGTACTTTTATAATTGACAACAGCCTTAAACATTTTGCAACAATGCTAACACCTCAAGACAACAATGCTGCTAATTTTGTGCCATTTAGAACAAACCAAATTTTAACATTCTGCATATGGCATTTTAATCATAAAAATGTCCATCTTTCTACTTGGACAACTGCAATAAAATGCAACTTGAAGTCCAATTTCTAACATGGGGCCACTCCAAGTTAATGATAAACATTCGCCTGAAGTGAATACAAAGCAAACCTAGCCAAAGTTCCTACTTGACCTGAAAATAGTACTTGTTTAGCAAATTACTGGAAGCTAAGAGACTTTTGTCGATAAACTACTACAAAGCTAACAGTAGAGATGTCATTATGATGATATCATATGATCATGGTGGCACCAAAGGAAATGTAAGAAGTTAATAACCACTCACTATTAACAAATAAAATGCATTTTTAAAATGCAAAAAAAACAGAGCCAAAGTTCCCCACTTATATAAAAATAAGCACACTGGCTTAGCCAATGGACCAGTTAGGAGGCTGGGGGGACTGAAATCGGATATGAAAAAAAATGCAGGATGGAATGTACCAATTGATGATATGAATGAACCAAACTAAATGAATGAATAAATTAAATGAATGACTTAATGAACCGAATGAAAGGAATGTAGCCTACCAAATTAATGAAAACCACAACTGTATGAAAAAATGGAATCGACAATTAAAAATAATTAGGAACTACATGAACTGAACAAATTGAATGAATGAATAGAAATGAAAGATATTTGAAAATGACTGGAATGAAATGAACCAAATTGAATGAATGAATCGTATGAAATGAATGAATGACTAAAGGAAATTAACCAAGGCGAAATGAACTATTGAAATTTTAATAGGCCTAATATAGACTACCCAATTAAATTGAAACAAACTGAATTGAACAACCAATCAAAGGAAATCGAATAAATTGAATGACTAAACCCGAAAAATGAACCAAATTGATATGAATTAATAACTCATATCTGAAATAATGAATGACTAAGGAAAATAAAACCAAATTGAATGGAATGAATGAATGGGAGAATGAATGATATGAATGAATGAAGAATTGAATGTTTGAATGAAACCGATATTGAAATGAATAATGCTACCAAATATTAAAGAAGCAACTGCAATCATAATAAATGATCGACTAAAATGAGAGAAAATAAACGAAATAACCAATTGAAATGAATGACTAAATATTTACTGAAATGAAAGAAAACTAAACTGACTCAAATTCCAATCCAATCAAGAATCATATGAAATGAATGAATGTAAAAGGGAAATAACCAAATGAATTAAATGACTGAAATGAATGATTGAAGGGGCTGAGTGAAAATAATGAATGTTACTGACTGAAATGAAACCAAAACTGAATGAATGAAAATATAAACATATATATATATATATCATACATGACATGAAAAAACTTCTAGTTCTTTTAGTATCAAACGTTTAGTTCTTTCTTGACAATCAAACCATGGCACAGCTAACGGTAACTAGCCACTGCTTTTGTTTTTGGTCTTCTTACATAACCAGCTGACTGTTTTACATTCTAATTTTTCAAGTAATTTGGCATAACCTGACCAGAATATGCTGAAAAGTGAACTTTACACCAGTAGTCTAAGTCTGGCTCTATGAAACTAAGCAATGGCTCATTCCAGGCAAACTATAGAGCCAGTCAGACCTGAGACGCTCACTCTAATGACACTGAGGATGGGCTAGTGGCATTTAACATCGCTGTGAATTAGCGGCAGTGTGAGTGGAGGTGTCTGAAGGTGAGTGGGATCGTCCTCATCAGGGACGAAGTTAAGCACTGTCTCCATGATAAATAAAACACATTCATTATGGCAGCTCCGCTAATGGCCTGAGAGATGAAGGAGTGAGATGGGGCCGAGACGAGCAATGATTACTTTCGGTTATAGGAGCAAGGTCGCTGGCCGCCTCCTCTTTCTCTCTCTCTCTTTCCTTCGACTTAATGGTTTGTTCTTTGCTACTCACATGAATGAACATGTTCACAGGGATTTTGTCGATTCTCTCTGAACTGTATTGTAAGCCCTTTAACACCATCCAATACAATATCACCATTTTCTCTTTAATCCCTCAATCTCCCTCACGCTCCCTCTTGCCTCCTCCACGTTCTTCCTTCTTTTTATAAAAAAAAAAAAAAAAAAAAAGAAAAAAAAAAAAAACAAAAAAAAAAAAAAAAAAAAAAAAAAAAAAAAAAAAAAAAAAAAAAAAGAACTGGGCGGGAATGGTTGGGGTGGTAATGTGTGGGGGGGGAACACGCGTTGAGCAAAAAAAAACTCCTAACATGTTCAGGTCGATGAGTAAGAAGCCTCATAGGAACATAGATCGACCCTGGTCTTTTGATATACAGTATAACCCACCATGTTTCTTCAGCTGGGGACACTTATGTCCCCAGGGGTTGATGTTTTTACATTTCATTAAATGAAAAAAAAAAAAATCATATTAAAAATCTGTCCCACAAACCGCATTTTATATTTCTATAGATTTTTATTGTTACCCTTGTCCAAGGAATTAAAAACCAACAAAAACATCTAAAGGGACAATTAAAAAAAAAAAACACATTTAAAAAAAGTAAAAACAAACAGTGTCCAGTGAAGAACTTGAAATATTGAAAATAAAGAAATATAATTGATAGTATTGTGTTGTCAATGCCAAACCACGTGGTTACATTGTTAAAATATGATTACATAAAATAGGATTAAATATATCATAATGTAATGTTTCCAATACATAAACATGCTAGATGTGAAATAAGCCTCAGCAGACACGTTTGGTCCAACTATAATATAAATAATAATAAGAATAAGTAATTGTATTATAAATACAATATTTGTAAAATATATCCCCTGGTGCGTTAAAGATATTAGTGACGTGAAATGTGGGCCAAGTATGGTGAACACATTACTAGGAAACTGTGCTCTGCATAACCCATTTAGTGCACACACACAGCGTGAACACACACCCGGAGCAGGGGGCAGCCATTTATGCTGCGGCGCCCCGGGAGCAGTTGGTGGTTCGGTGCCTTGCTCAAGGGCACCTCGGTCGTGTTATTGAAGGTGGGAGAGAGTGCTGTACATCCACTCCCCCCACCTACAATCCCTGCCGGTAGAGACTTCGACCCGCAACTTTGGGTACGAAGTCAGACTCCGTAGCAATTCAGGCCACGGAAAATCCCCAATTTCCCCCATATAATTACTTATTGTGGCTGTCAAACGATTATGTATCCAAAATAAGTTGTTGTTGTGTGTGTGTTACGTGCCACTATTATTATGGATTATAAAATACACACATTATATTTTGAAAAAAATGTACATGTACATTAACATGTATTATTTATTATTATAATTAGATTATATCTAAATATATTATATAGAAATATAAAAGTTTCTTAACTATATACTGCCTGTGTGTGTTATTACTATAAAATAATAAATATGCACAGTACCACACACATATTATTAGGTCAAACACACAACTTTTATTTTTGGATTGATTAATCAGGAATTAAGTTTGACAGCACTAAAATATTATATTATATTATTTTATTAAAACTTGTGAATAAATGAATGAATGAATGAATGAATGAATGAATGAATGAACGAACGATTAAATAAATAAATACACACAATTTCCAATGATGGATGTACATTCACCATTGGAAATTGTAAGTCGACAAATTAAAATGATTACTGTATTTTACATGCTACTACCATGGTAATATATATATTTTTTTTTGGCATACATGTCCAAAAAAAAAATGACATGGTCATTTCATACTACCTTTTTGTTAGTGTGAAGTAGTGCTTTATGTGCCTTTATGATTTTTTTTTTAAATGTCCTTTAATTTCCCTCCATGTTTGAAAGGCAATTAGCCATAACCGTGAGTCAGGCTGACACACAGAGAGGTTGTGGGTAGTGTAGTTTACCTGATTGTGAGCGCCATATGGCACTGAGAATCAAAGACCTGTCGCCCTGAACAGCCAGTGGAGCACAACCCTGTCAGAGTGACACAAAGAGAATCATAACCTGTCAGGAGACTTTCAGAGTCGAATAAACAAGGTTTGATCGGGCCCGGAGTCCAGGCGGCCCTGACACACACAGACACGCTCCGGCATCACTCTGCTCGGAATGAAAATAACCCATTACGGAAAGAAAAAAGATACAAAGGAACTCAGCGAGGATTTTGCAATGAGTTTTTCCTGTCGTGTCACAAACATGAGTTTGAAAACACAGCGCAGGAAAGGACACATCAGAGTTTACGGTCATATCTCTCCTCTTGGCTTTATGTGAAGTGAGTGTGTTGACAGACTCTGCATAAGCAAACGCGCAGTCAGAGCTGTCAGAGAGCCAGTGACAGCAGACAGACAGCATGCGTAAGGACACCATGACGCTGATGAGGTGCTAATTGAAAAACATACACGGGGAGTGTGGTTACCCACGAGAGGAGAGAAACGACAGCACAAGAACAACAGTGCATTGCCCTTCAACTTACTGTATATAGATTCACTAAAAATCTGAGACACTGACAGATGACATGATGTCTTTACGATGAAGTCATTACGATGCTTGAAAAACTGGATGTTAAAGGGGTCATATGATGCTGCTAAAAAGAACATTATTTTGTGTATTTGGTGTAATGAAATGTGTTTATGCGTTTAAAGTAAAAAAACACATTATTTTCCACATACTGTACATTGTTTCTCCTCTATGCCCCGCCTTTTTGAAATGCGTCGATTTTTACAAAACTCATCAGTCTGAAAAAGCGAGGTGTGCTGTGATTGGCCAGCTATCCAGTGCGTTGTGATTAGCCAAATACCTCAAGCGTGAGACAGAAATGTTACGCCCCTTACATACTGTTGATGCCGTGTCCCGGCCGGAGCGACGAGGTACCAAAAAACATTAAAACCCATTAACAATAGGCATTTGTGCATCAGTGGGGAACATAAATTAGGGATTCTAATGGACTTATACTGTCTTTTAAGCATTTGCGTTGAGTTGCGTTGCATCATCGCAGCCGCGTAAACATAAAATCATGTCTGCATGTGTGATCGGAGAAACAATAAGTGCTACTCTACACTGCCCAAAAACTCGCGTTTGAATCATCAGTGGCAAATCCTTTAAATGAAAAAAACCGACTTCCCGTGAGTCGAAAAAACTGCCGGCATTTAGTCTAACGTTACTCTCCCAGGATCAGAAAACAGTCCTCCATAAAAAGCGCTGCACACATCTGAATATTTCGGTTGAAATGTTCTGGAACAGTGTTGTAAACACAACTTAATTTCTAGTCGTGTCCTCTTTTGGAAGACCAACAAAAGGGGTTCACTTCACCAGCGGAAAAAACACCAGCGGCCTAGCGTGAGGGGAAAGCACCGGCTTAGTGTGCGCTGAGGGGCCGGGTAGCGTGAGGTGAGGCGGAGGGGGGTGGTCGGACGAATGAGCGGCACCACATGTGTACAGCCCCCTGGGATGGATTCCGCTTCGTTCCAGGTGAAAAGGTGTGAATGGGTGAAAAGTTGATGTATTTCTAGCCAACAGCACAGACTCAGCTCTAGGGCAGGACGAAGAGGCTATCTCAGCTTTGAACGGGCCAGACAAGTCGTTTTGCTTTTCACAAGGAAGCACACAGAGTCTTCACGGACATAGGGGGGGGGGCACTGGCAGCCGTCAACACTATACAGCGAGGAATAAAAAGTTACGCCTTCCTTCTTCTTTGCGTGACATTGGGCGGGGAGTTGGGGCGGTTATGCAAATCTTCCCACATTGTGACATAGACGTGGGGTGTGTTAGAACGAGACGTTTTAGGAGGGTGTGGTTGACTTTTAACTTTTATAAAGAATATTTCTTTGGTTTTGAGATTTTAGTCTTTGCAACTTTACGGATCTTCTTTCTGCACCAAGAGCTTGTAACACTCCAAAGGAGAAAGGAAAAATTGAAATCGCCTCCATATGGACCACTTTAATGCATTAAAAATTTGTTTCAAAACTTAATGGTGGGTATATTTGATTGTTATTGATGTGTTATTAATTTATGTTGTGTGTGTAAAGTCTTTGCATAAAATTGCCAATAGTTTTATAGTTTGTTAATTATCAAGAGATTTCATATAAATAACTATATTGCTGCTGTTGTATAATATAAACTATTTGCACATGCGTAGGGAAAATGAATATACTAATTAATAAATTATATATAAGTAACTTAGCTTTTTAATAAAGCGATGCATTTGTATCATTTTTTGAATAAAAAAAAAAAACCTATTGTAATTAATCAAATTACAAAAACACTTGTTGTGACTAAATCATGCAACAATATTCATAAATTTGGAATGAATGCAATGCAAAATTAGTATATTGTCATCACCGTTATCAATCAATACGGTTTGTATTGCATTATATTATTATTATTATTATTATGCATTTGCATATAATTGTGCAAATTATTTAGAATTTTGATTAATAAATAAATCTTATATATAAATAACATTGCTGTTTGAATAATAAATATTTATAAATACATTTGATATAAATATAAATACATTTGATTAATACAAATGCAAAATTATTATTGTTGTCATCATCAGTACAATTTTGTATTTGCATACAATCATGCAAAGATATTATTATTATTATTGATTACAAATAAAATTTACCATCTCATTATATGCTACACAATTTAGTTCCTAAATAAATAAATACACCATAAAAGTGGTTCATGACTGTTTTAATGAACCTTTAAAAATCGTTTAAAGTATGGATAATTCAGCTCTGCTACCAAACAGACAACAAAAACAGCATCGGTATGATTAAGGTAACTTTTGAGACTAATTAAATGCAGAATCTGTTTGGTCTTCCTCACATATGCTGTTATAAATTGTTCTGAGAGCTGAATCTGACTGATTGGGACAACAAGAAACGTTCCCTCAGGCCACGGCTATTCTTTTAATCCATCGCCCTCCTCATTCTCACATGACCCAGATGAGCACGGATGACTGCCTTCAAGACTTCCACCTCGCACGATTTGATTTTACTATGCTTTAGAAAAGGAGGGGGAAAAACACAGGTCAGGATGGGGCTCGTGACTGACAAGGAATTAAGGATTCTTTCCCCTCTTCCAATCTAATTTACATTGCTTCACACTGATTTACCACAAGAAGTGCACTTAAATTATTACAGTTGAACACACTAAACAAATGCTTAAAATGTGACGGGTGAAAATCTGACTTCATATTTAAAGTCAAATCTGATCAAGTGTGAGAAGTTATTTTAAGAAGCCAAAGCTAATATGATTAAACAAAAATGTTACATTATCTGAAAAACACTGTGGTACATTTTAGCATGTCGCTATGTGTTTTCCAAGGCATAAATAAATAATGTATTCATTTTATACTGATCTCTGAAAATCAGGCCATCACAAGAAATCAAACTAGCCAATTACATCCAAACCCACACACCAGACAAGCCAATTAGAGCACACATCCCACATAACAACCGGCCAATTGCAGAGCGTGACCAACGCTCCGACTACCCAGTTAAAGCAGCTGACTCAGACATTCAGCAATTAACACACAAATCATAATGACCGTCCAATTACAGCATCCCTCCCACATATTTATTAACCAATTTAGAGCAAGTCCCCTAGAACCCTGCTTATATAGACTTAAATAGACCTACTGAGGTATATTGTCATTAAATAGACCATCTGGCATTATTTACCAGGTCGGCCGTCCATTATTTATCAGCTCAGCCATCTCAGAGCGCATTTGCACACATACACAAAAACACATTGATTAAAGCATTGACAGTCGAGGCAATATATAACTGCTGGAAACCCATATATTAACCCATTTGTGGATGGTGATCGGAAAATCCGGAGGAAAGGAGGGGACGGTGGGGGATCGGGGGAATTGATGTGTCGCAGGCAGCCAAAAGGCCAACCCAGAACAGAGAAAACAGGAACGAATTGAGAAAAGGCACACATGTAGTAGGCGGAGGAGAGTGTTGTCACCCCACAAAAGCGGTAGGCTGGTAGGACAGCAGGACAGAAATACAGCTGTCAGAGGTCCTACCGAAGGTAACGCGGTCTTTGTAGCTTCTTAGCTACCAAAAAGTAACAAATGCTTGAAATCTTCGTCTCGCAGCCAATCAACAGACCCCTGCCGCTGTTATCGACACTGCTATATATTATATATTTAATCAAATGATTTCACTCGGAAAAGATGCTGTCACAAAACCTCTGAGTTGGTCAACAATGGGGTGGGATCTACGTACAACTTGTATTCAGAGAATATTAATAAACCAATTTGTATAAGTAGAAAGAAGTATGTAAGCAAAAGGGCTAAGTACCGTGAGGCCAAACAAGGGACTTATGATTGTCAAGCAGGGTGCTTTGCTTGGGAAACCACATGCAGTAATTTTTGCCAGGACTCTTTTGCGTATTTCTCTAAAACGAACGGGCCGGGCAAAAAGACAGCGTATTTTAAGGCCCGCCCCTGTCCCAACGTAGCTGGTCGATAATAGGTGCAAACAACGAAAGGCTGCTCTATAAAAAGGCATACGCTGGTATAAGGGAAAACGGTCCAACTTTCAGGGAAATGCACTTTCCAAACACAGTAATTCCACACCGAGTTTTAAAAAAAACCGTGGAAAACAAAGTGACCTACAGTACAACAGTCAGACCTCCACTACACAAAAATATAAACATACGTGGGCAACATATTGCAGGCCAACTTAAGTTATCAAAAATGCTCAACTAGCAACCGACAACTAAAGGGGCAATAGGTTGTTAGACGACCAAAAAATTGAAAAAGATAGCCCATATCAAATTCTCACCTCAAGTCATCATGGAGTGATTATGAATTCTTCTTTCAGACCGAGTCCTAGTCGGAAACTAGAGTTATATAAACAAAATGGTAATTGATCTTTCAAGTTTTTTAATGGCACTCAGTGGGTGTTGCATTGCATCAGTCCAAAAAGCACTTAATTATGAAAATGCGACTCTCATCCATATTAAAAAAAAAAATAAAAACGTGTCTCACACGGCTCCGGTGGGGAGTGAACAAATGTACTTCACGTTTAATTTGATAGCTTGCCGGAAGCTAATGAAGGTCGGTTATGTTTGGTTGGTGCTGCGCGTGTGTGACTGGCTCGTGGAATAAACAATGTTTGTTTTTGTTAACAGGCGGCAAAGGAAAGCACAAGTGTCCTTACTTACGCAAACGAGGAAAACCCAGTTCTCTGGACTTATGATCTAAATCATCGACATTCTTCCTTTACACAAATTAATCCTCTCGTTCTGTAACTCTAATTAGTGACCGTTTTGTTTTGTTTTGATCTCTCCGCTGCGCTTTCGCGTTCGTCACTTCTGAGCAGCGCATGCACAAAGCCGACCACGCCCCAATCCGGTAGCCCGCCTGGATATGCTTACTAGTGTACAAATGGGAGCCATTTTATTTAACTTCTTTTGGATTGATGCATGCAACACCCGTTGAGTGGCATGAAACAGCTTGAAAGATCAAAGAAAATTTTTAATATAACCTTGACTGGATTCATCTGAAAGAAGAAAGTAATACAACTAGGTATGACTTGGAGGGGGGAGATTAATGTAATGGGCTAATTTCATTTTGAATGAACGGAACCCTTTTAAACAACTTCAGGCTGGCCCCCCGAACCAGTTCCATCTACATGAATATAAAATCAGTCTATTGAATTTTAAAAGATTTATCAGATTTAAAACCTAAAAATGTACTTGGTTGTTTAGGACATGCTAATTGTCTTCTTAGCCAATCCTGTGTTTTTTATCTTTATGTTTCATTTTCAAAGCCCGATACACTAGATGGGCAGTATTGCCCTGTTAACGGGAAAAAAAAAAAAAAGATAAAAAAATAAAAAAAAAAAAAAATACTATGGAAGGGGTTTATCAAATTGGGACAATTAGTTGATACCAGCACTCTTCAAAATATCTTCTTTTATGTTCAACATAAGAAAGAAACCGGTTTGGAACAACATGAGGGTGAGTAAATTAAGACAGATATTTCAATTTTGGGTGAACTATCCCTTTAAAACTAAAGGTAAACATTTATGCTGATAGACAAATGTATTAAATCCAGAAGTTGCACATATAACTCAAAACATGATTCTCAAACATGGAGAGGAGCAACAAATGTTAATTCAGTAAAAATTGGAACTCTGATCCATTTGACAGCTAACTGACAATGACAACAGCAGCAGCATAAATTACGCCAGTAAAATGTAGAACAATGATAACATTTTCATAACAATTAACAAAATGTTTTCAAACTGCAATGCATGCTAGGAACCTGTGCAATACTGTTCAACATAAAATTGTTCGTTCAGATGACTCAGTTTGGAAAACATTTGGACACATTGTGAACAAATACTTGAGTATCTAAGTAAGGTGTTTTTTAAAACAAAGTAACTTTTGCTAGTGATTGTAAAGGGGTCATTTATGATGCTGTTGTTTAAAAGATCATTTTAGTTTTGGGATTTGGTGTATCAGATTATGTTGACATGCTTTAATGTTTAAAAAAAACACATTATTTTTCAAAAACTGTACATTATTGTAGGTCATCTATGCCCCGCCTCTCTCAAACGCTTCGTTTTCAAACAAAAGTCCCTCCTTCCGACAAGCGCAGTATGCTCTGACTGGCCAGCTGACCCAGTGCATTGTGATTGGCCGAACACCACAAGCACTCGTCGGAAATGTAACTCTCCTTACCATAATCGCAAGCTTCATCTTTCAAAATAAATGTAAAGACAGTAAATAATGTCATTAGTTTTACCATCAGTTCAAGCCCGAAAGGGGAACAGACACAGTAATGATGCAGTACACAAGCCGCGGTTTAGACTAAAGCTGGCTCTCTTCTTCTCTCTCTCTCTCTCTCTCTCTCTCTCTCTCTCCACACACACACACACACACACAATGCGCAAAAACTCCGCATTTGAACAGCAATAGCAAATACTTAAACTAATAACAAAAACAGTAGCTGATTCAGAAGCGCCATATTGTCATAGCACCCAGTCCAGAATGACCTCCTCTCCTAGGTTCACGTCTTAATGATATTATTCAGAAATGTTTCTGAAACCTTTTAATAACGTTATATTTATGACAAAAACACTGGACATTTTAATGTTCTTAGAATATAAAAAAATTAACTGATGATTTATTGGAGCAAAAATAAAGTCATAGAATGTGTGTAAGAGATATTTGGTAACCTTTACATAACACGACAAGAAAACTGGACACATTTAGAAACTTTAAAAGAACAGTTTTAAAACATAAATGGGTTATCTAGGATAGAGCGCTGCATATATTAGCCCCCTAACGATGGCGGTCTTCGAAGATAGGCTATGTAGGCAGAATCAACTAGCGTTTTGAGTACTATGGTAAATATGCTAGTGTAAGAGTGATGGTATTGTCAGGAACAGATTCCTGTTATGCCCATCAGAATCAGAAGGCTCTCTTCCTATATTACCTTCTTGTCAGATGCTCCTGCTTTACAAAGTCTCTTCGAACGTTTTCTAGCGGGCTCATGTGCCATCATTAGACCACTGATCTCTTACACTCCACTTCTCCACACCAATCTCCTCTGATATCACCGAACATGCATCAAAACCAGCGAGCATCTGAGTAGGGCAGGTACCCACGGCGCAGTCTTTCATCTGAAAAAAAAAAAAAACCTGAAGCTGCCAAAGTGTCACCCCCTATATTTGCTATCGGGAACGGGGCTACCCCACAGAAGGATTTTGGCGAGTCAGCCATTATTGTTAATGCAGACAAAAACCCGTAGGAAGAAGGAATGTCGGCTCTCCTGCTGAGATAGTGCCTATTGATATGCTCTAGTGTTGGGGGCTCTTTCCGAAAAGACCAACGTCTCGAACCGCACAACATGGAGGCTCATGCTGGGGTGACATTAGGGCAGAGTGTCGGGAGAGACGTCATTACAATAATCATCAAAAATTCTCAATGAGAGCAGCGCTCAGTAGTCTCTCGACCAGAGATAAACAGATGGAGAAGTGAGAACGACAGAGAGGTTGAAGTGAATTTGTTGAAGTAGGACTGCAGTTTTTTGGGGGATCATTTGAAGACCCAAAACTTAAAGATTAGGAGTGGGAGAGAGTGAGAGAAAGGCAGATGGATCAGATAGATGGCCAGCCAGACAAAACAGAAATATACAGAAATGGACAAATACAGCTAGACTTACAGAGAGACAACTAGACAGAAGAATAAAGAAGCCAGGTTAGACAGCCAGATGGAGAGACAGGCAAGACAGGATAAATACAGACAGATGAATAGAGTGAGAGATAGACAGCTAGACAGTAACCGGACAGACAAGGGACAGGAAAAGCAGGAAGACAGACGAGGCCCAGAATGAATGAATGAATGAAAGGATGGAGGGAGACAGACAGACAGACAGACAAATGGATAGATAGATGGATAGGTAGAGAGACAGCCAGACAGATGGATAGAAAAACAACCATATAGATAGATAAACAGCAATACAGATGGATAGAGAAACGGACAGACATGGACAGAGAGAGAGCCAGACAGATGGATAGAGAGAGAGACAGCCAGAGAGGTGGATAGATAAAGAGAGAGACAGCCAGAAAGACGGACAGATAGAGAAAGAGAGAGACAGCCAGACAAGCAAATGGATAGACAGATGGATAGACAGCGCGAGATGGACAGATAGAGAAAGAGAGAGAGAAAAAGAGACAGACAGACAAAAGGATGGATGGATGGATGGATAGAGAAAGAGAGAGACAACCAGACAGACAAAAGAATAGATAGATGGATGGCCAGCCAGCCAGACAGATTGACAGACAGAGAAAGACAGAGACAACGAGACAGACAGACAAAAGAATAGATAGATGGATGGCCAGCCAGCCAGACAGATTGACAGACAGAGAAAGACAGAGACAACGAGACAGACAGACAAAAGGACACATAGATGGATAGAGATAGAGAGACAGCCAGAAAAATTATTAGATAGACAGAAAAACAGGTAACAGATGGATAGATGGATAGAAAATGTATGTTTTCTGGTTGTCTATCCACACGGATAAATAAACAACCAGAAAGACAGACAGAGAGAGAGGCAGTCAGATGGACAAACAGACAGATGAATAGAGACACATGCCCATATGGATAGATAGAGACAGACAGATGGATAGACATATATGGGCAGGAAATATGACATTACAAATAAAATACAAATATTATTCAGAGCTGTAAGAAAGAAATAGAAAAAGGCATCTACTAGAGGTGTGTGTGTGCGTGCGTGCGTGTTTGTGTGTGTGTGTGTACTCCTCGCTGTGTGCTTCCAGACACCCCTAAGTGCCTCACCAAGAGGAAAAACAAATCCTTTCTTTCTTCTTCTTTGTTTCCACTTTGTCAGATGCAGTTTGGCTGCTGCTAAGCCCATGTACAGGCACTGGCAGCCTTGCATATCGATCTCTGAGCGCTGCAGCAACCAACGGGTTCTTATTTAATCTAATCAGCCTGGTAAATATGGCATAGCTGTGGCTGCGGATGCTTCAACTGTGCTGTTTTTCAGCATGAATAATGGAGCAGATTGGACCAGAGGAAAGCACTGCTTAAGGAACAAATATCTCAATGGAGCCAGCCTGTGTATATGTATGCACCAGCAAGTGATTGACTCTATGGTGGTCCAGTCGGGCCAATTACAGCGGGAAATGAGAGAGGTTGGGGGGGGGGGGGCAGTGTCAAGCTAAAGCCTCACTCCACAGTATCCTTCTAAGGAATGAGCAAAGAGTTTAAATTACAAATGCACTGTTCGTACACAAGTGCGTATAGAGAGAAAACAGCCATTTTGTTTACAGTTTTTAGCAGGTCAAATTTTCACTACTTTTTCCGGATACGAACATAAAAATAAAAAATGAGATATGTAACTGCATACTGTACACTGAGGCATGCCTACATAGAGACAGTTTGCATATTGTTATATTGTACAAGTTTGTATATTACTGTAAAGACATTCCAGATTTCCCTCAATAAAATATAAGTAATAATTAATATTAAGATTACTGAATACTAAGAATTAATAAGAATATTAGCATAATAGAATAATTCATATTGTATTATTATAAACTTTCAAAAAATTGCGAACTATTTCGTTAAATGGTAAATGACAGCCCGCTTTTTAACCACTGGTAATGTTTTTTTTTGGATTTCCAAATATATTTTATTAATTCTACTGGTACATCATTGTGTCAGTTCTTATTTAAATTAAGGGATGTCAAATGTGCTATAATAAATTAAGTTTCAAATAAGTTAACTTTCAAACTTTTCAAACTTCAAATTTCAACATTCCAGATCAAGTCATGTCAATGTGTCAAATAAATAAAATAAATAAATAATACATTAAAAAAGGAATTCGGTTTTGTGATGTAAAAATAAACCGGGCTAACTAACCTTTGTGAAAGGAAATGAATGGATAAATTCTGTTTTGTGTGAATGAATGAATAAATTAATTAATTCTCTTTTGTGCGAGTAAATAAATAAATACATTTTAAGAGGACATATTAGAAAAACAGTTAAAAAATAAAAACAACAATCTGTTATTCAACTTCTGTTGAGGGAAAGTTTGCTGAATGTATTTAAAAAATGTTCCACTTTCAAATATTTTCACAAAATGACAACGTACTTTTTAGTTTTGTGGCGTGTATGAACGAACAAACGAACTAATAAATAAATAAATTTATTTATTTATTTATTTATTAATTTATTTGAAGGAAATAAATGAATAGATTCTGTTTTAAGAGAATAAATAAAGTCAATAAATAAATTCTGTTTTTGTGAGGAAATAAATTCAGTTTTGTGAGTTTAAGCAAATAAATAAATTCAAGTAACCATCAATAAAAACTACATAAAAACTATTCAGAATCAACAGTTAAACACACTCAAATCTATATACCGCTGAACTGACCATCCAGTGTCATGGATCTGTCAGCTAGAGCGTGTACTGTACATTGTGCATGTTGGCTGTAATGCGTCTGTATTTGCCTGACTCGTTACTGTACACCTGAGACACGCTCCAGTGCAGGATACACTCACAGCCATAATTAAGGCTGGAGCTGCGAGAGAGAGTAACATGAGCAAGAGAGAGAGACGGAGAGAGAGGTCAAGGTTTCTAAACATAGTCCAGCGTGTCTATAAGAATGGTTGCTCATGCCCACAAGGGACACAGAGTTCTTAATGAGAGCATGTGTGTGTGTGTCTCTGTCTGTTTGTGTGTGTGTGTGAGTGCTCTGCTCGAGGAAAATACAATGTTGAATCCAAGGCTCTCAAACAGGCTTTTACGGGTCACAAAGATATCAAAAGTATCAAAAATCACTCCTTTTCTCCTTAAATCTAGTATTTTAGACCACTGAAACGTCACTGTGGGAAGGGATATTGAGTGCAACGGCAGAAATAGAAACTAACAAAACGTCCTGTTGCTTATCATGGCTAGTTACGACAAAAACTCCAATTTATATAGAATAAATGGCTTTAGGGCAGTTGTCAGAGTTGTCATCAGTCAGACATTGATCAAACAATCTAGCACTGTAAACACGCTTCAGTAATGAGAAGCTCTAATGTGCATCCAGTTTCTACATCCCCACAGCATTATTAGCTTCCATTTTTCAACAGAAACACGAGATAGGAGCCAACAAACAACTGCAGAGATGATTCATGAGGATATATCAAGTGTTTACTGACTCAGAAAAGCGGTTTTCACTTCTTCACAAAGTAATGAGCTGATTCTTAACTGTAATGAGCTTCACTTGATCACTATCATGACAGCGGATCTATAAATACTCTGTGAAATTGGAACGCATGTGTGCGCGGGCACCTTCTTGGCCGGAATCAGATTGGAAGCCAATCATTGCAGTCTACAGGAATCTGCAGATGTCCTCCATGTTCAAATTATCCTTGAGTCAGATTGTTTTGTTTTTGTTTTTTTATCTAACAAGTTTTTCTAGGCAATTGGCAAAATGCTTTGGATAATAGTGTCTGCTAAATACATAAATACAAAAAACATATTTTTAATTTATTTATTTTTTTTACTTCAAACTTCAAATAATGACATTCCAGATGTCAAGCTATTTAATAAGCAAACCAACAAACAAGATCAAATCTAACCATAATTAAGAAAGAAGCAATAAAGTTAAAAAACCAAACAATAACAAACAAATTCCAATAAATGAATAAAAGCCAATAAATAAATAAGCAAATAAGCCAATAAATAAATAAGCAAATAAAATAAGCCAATAAATAAAGCTAAACAAATAAATAAAAGCGAGCCAATAAAAAAGATAATAATTAAAAATCAGCAAATAACAGAAAAAAAGAAATAAGTAAATAAAGCTAATAACTTAAACACACGTAAATAAATAAAAGCCAATAAATATGTCAATACATAAGCTAAACCAATAAATAAATGAATATGCCAATAAATGAGCCAATAAATAAATAATCCAGTAAATAAGTCAATAAATAAATAAAGCTGACCCAATGCACGACAACACACAATAAATAAATAAAATTTGAGCCAAATTAAAAAGCTAATCATTTAAAAAGCAAATAAAAAATGAGCAAATAACAAACAAATGCCAATAAATAAATAAGCCAATAAACATGTCAGTACATAAGCTAAACCAATAAATAAATGAACAAGCCAATAAAAAAATCATCCAGTAAATAAGCCAATGAATAAACAAAGAAACAAACAAATAAACAAATGTATTAATAATATGAGAGGAGATATATGGGAAAAATATTCCTCTCATTAGGATTTTAAATATTTTGCCATATTTTGTTTTCATTCATCTAGTTTTAACATTTAAAACTAGATGAATGAAAACAAAATATGGCTGTTAAATGGTTGTTTTACTGACCTGTATTTATGGTCAGTAATTTCTCAATTTGCCAGGCAATGTCAGGTTAGCAAAAAACCTATGATTTCATTTAAATAAAACACATGGAATAGAGTCCATGCATGCATTTGAATACAATTAGTCTGCTATTGTCTTTCAGCATATGGTTTCAAGTTTAACAGTTTGTTAAATCAGCTGCTGCAGAATTGGTCTTGTCCTTGTTTACATACATCGACCAATCAAACGAGTCAATTTGTATTGCTGTCGAGTAACTGCATGCATAAACAGATCAAAAGTGAGAAGAATATAAAGTAACTTCATCACTGAAACACCAAGTAACATGATGCAAAGGACAGCTGTAATCCGACACAGGAAAGATACAGGGATCGACAGAAAAAGAGAAATGCGAGAGAAGAGAAAGAGAAGAGAGAGAATGAGTTAGGAGACTCCAATTAGTTTATTTGTTTTTGGTTTGTTTTTTCTTGAGATAAATGAGTGAGTGAAATCAATGAGCAGAGCCCGAGACCAAAGCAAATCAAACATAAATCCTGCTCACGCACATATGCAGCCAACACGTTAACGAGACTTTGAGCAGAGCATGAATTTCAAGAGAACTGGCAGAGGAGGTTTACCATGAATCTGAATGGAGAGATGTTGTATTTATCGGGGATTACAAGAGCAACACAACTAAAGGCCACTTGTGTCTGACATCTCTCTCTCTCTCAGTCAGTTCAGTCATTTCAGTGTCATATTTCATCGTTTTATTGCATGTTTCATCATTCTGTTGTTTGCAGCTATAATGTGCTCTGTGTATATTCATCATTTATCCATGCAGTGATAATATGCCCTGAAAAACATGGTATTTACAGAAAAAAGCTAAAATTTACGGTAAAAAAACAGCAGCTGTGGTTGCCGGAATTTTACCGTAAAAAATACAGTAGCAACGTTTTAGATTTGACGGTTTTAACTTAAATTTACAGTTAAATACCGTAATTTCTTTAACCGATATAATGTTAATATACCAACCTATTGAAGTACTGAAATCTGTTTTGTACCTTTGTAATACACCGATAACCACCAAATGCAGGTGGTGATGAGAAAGTCACATGATGAACCAAAGCCCATCACAAGCAGCTTTTAAATAATAGCATCTATAGAAGGTGCACCGTGTCATTCACACAAACACTAAACACCATCATGGTAACACACATGAAACTGAAATAATGCAATAAACATTCATTTAACAACATTAGGTGTAACACAAAACTCTAATATACAAAACTGATAAGAAAAAACTAAGAAGAAACATAGTTATTTCAACAAAAAAAACATCAAATATGAAATGTAACGCAGGGAATTCTGGGAATGTCAATTTACGGTTATTCACTGTAAATTATACAGTCTTTTTCACTTCCAAAAACGGTATACTACCGTAAAATTAATGTCCAATACATGTAATGTCCAATACAGTTTTTACCGTATATAGTAGGGGAATTTACCGTTAACCATTTAACAGGATTTTACTGTAGCATTTTTACAGTCTTTTACCGTTACATTTTTTCACGGTAATTTTTAACAGTGTATCTAGCATGATATTTACATGGCTATTTCATGCTATTCCTCAAAGTACCTTGGAGTATCATGGTATTGCCATAGTACTATGCCCAAAAAACTATGGTATTAGCACAATATTTTGATGTACAGTATACCACTAAATGATTACCATATCTATGTACCATACTATTTCCTAAAATACAAATAAATAACATTTAAAAAATGTATTGAATTAAATTCAAATGACAACTTCAGTTAAAAATATATATTTAAAATAACATTATACAGTATTTTTTTTTACCTTATTACCATGGTATGTCTCCAAAGAAAACACAACCAGTAAAGCATGTGTAATACAGATTTTGATGTATTCTTTGATTGTGCCTAAATAAATAAATACAATTAATAATAATAATAATAAATAATTGTTAGTTAAAATGCAAATATAAATAAAAGCAAAATAAAGAATAGAGAGAGAGAGAGAGAAAGAAAGAGAGAGAGGGAGAGAGGGAAGGAAAGAAAGAAAGAAAGAAAGAAGAAAGACAGACAGACAGAAAGACAAAAATAAGAAAAGAAATAAAGAAGGAAGGACGGCTGGGGCAGATGAAGGAAGGTACAGAAAGCTTTTAACACCACCTTGAACCTGCTTTACCTTGTGAATCCTGTTTGTATATTTTCCTTTTGATGGTCTAAAACAATCAGAAAACTATAATAAAGTCCAATTAGACTAATAACAAGAATAGATACCACGTCAAATAAATAAAATAAATAAATAATTTAAAAAATGCATATAAATAAACACAAGCAACATAATTAAAAAAATAAAAATAAAAGCAAACAAATAAATAAATAAATAATGCAAGCTTAAACCCAACATTGAACCATGCTGCAGGACTCCACATATTTTTGTGTGATTTCCTCCAGACCTCACGCTGTGGACTGGGTCCCGGACTTGGTTGGCGTGATTGATTTGATCCAGTTTCAAAGTCTATTAGCTAGAGTCGTGTTCCTGTCACTCACACACAGGCTCCCGTAACGTTAACTTCACCCCAAGGGCATACACACAGGTGTGGGGGCACATTCTCCAAAACTACAACTTCCACGATCCCCCAAGGTCTTCCAATCGAACAATATAGCTTTGAGCTCTGTATTTAATACGGTCTCTAAACCTGTCATTCAAGCTCATACAAGGCAGCATAGCATGCATGGCCTGCAGCGGCATTAAGATCAGCATGCAAAAATGTAAAAACATCCAAATGCTCACACTTATATTGAACCTGAAAATGAAAATTCAACGTGTCAAAATACATTATAGTTCTATGCAAGCAAATTCATATCCTTAGCTCGTTTTTATTATCTGTGACCCAGTTGAGAAGCACTGACATAAAGTATGTTTCAGGCCTGGTGCTCATAATTATTGAAATATAAAAAAAAAATATGAGCAATAATAAATCTGTGTTTGTGGCTAGAGAGTAAGTCTCAGAATTAGTATTCACCGTCGGTTCTCCGCTAATGAAACAAACATCAAGTCTGATTCTGAAACCAACCAGACATTTTAGAAAATGTTTGCACTTCACGTCACATATCAGAGGATCTGAAAATTATTAAATGTGTTTTCCGCGTGTAGGTGAGTCGATATTATTTACTTTTCGCACAAAATCATCCTTCCACTTATCTGCAAATGTCTATCATTCTGTCATCTTTCTATTTCCTTTTCTTCCCTCTAGCATTTTAGCTGTGTTCAGAATAAATACTAGTACTCTGCACAAAATATGCTGAATACTGACAACTGTTGAAAAAAAATGCAAAAGAGAACGCATTGTGCAATAATAAACATTTCAAACAGTAGTATGCTACATGACTGGCACATGACCTCATTATGTTGCATGTTTAAACCAGCAGGTGGGATATAGCTAATATCTTAGACTAAAAGACAAAATAAGCATATTTTCCATGCAGAAAGGTCTCTTGACAATCCAATCAGATAATGAGCCCAGATAGAGATGCTTATTAATTTATATTTAACAAGAAAACACATGTAGAAGTCTTGTTATAATTATAAATATTTGTAATTTACATAATTACTGCCTGGAGTCAGTAGATTTTTTTATGTTTTTGAAATAAGTTTTATACTCACCGAGGTTGCATTTATTTGATCAAAAATACAGGACAAATTTAATATTGTGAAATATTATTAAGATGTAAAATAACATTTTTCTATTTTAATATAATTTAAAATAACTTATTCCTGTGAAGTAAAGCTGAATTTTCAGCATCATTAATCCAGTCATCAGTGTCACTGCGCCTTCAGAACTCATTCCAATTGTTTTTGCTCAAAAACGTTTTATCAATATTTGAAAACATGTGTGTGGGTGTTTTGTGTGTGGGTGTGTGTGTGTGTTTGTGTGTGTGTGTGTGACCAGTTTATCCTTTTGTGCAAGTCCTGTTTTTGGTTTAATTAATGTTTAATTGCATTATTCAATAACATAAATAATCAATAAAAAATAGAAAAGGGGAAAACCCCTTTTGCTAATACTGTGTGGTTAATTAGACTAGTGTAAAAAAAGGTTAAATTCAATTCCTTCAAAAACCTGACTTCCCATCTTCTTCTTCTTCTTATAAATAAATACATTTTTAAAAAAAGTTTAATATTTCATTACATTTACTATGAAAATGAGTATGTATTTTTCCATTTTATTTTTTGCAAAATAGCAAAACAGAAGATCAGTTAAAACCAATATGTTCAACATAATCAACCCACATTAAAAACAAATCTAAAACAATTATCATATTGCTGGGAAATAAATGTAAAGTTGAAATCTCTCTATAATTTACTCATTCATTAAAGCAAAATGACTCTTTATTGGGTTTCAAGTATTGCCATTATTCACTCTATAGCCACTGTGATTCTCATATACTTGAGCAGACAATCATTGACGAGGACAGAACAAACTTGATTTGATGTTGAGGATAGAAAACGCTGACTCACAGCTGTGTGACCCCACCCGTGTCTTGAATATTTGCCCGTAGCCAAGTTATTTGCAGAAATACATTTGATTTGATAAGACTCGATACGAATACGCAAGCCTAAATGGTGCTGGTTCACTTTTGGGAAAGTAGATTAGCGGATCAGTGGCCAGAAAAGGCTTAAATGTCCTCATTGTGGTCCGAATTTGGCCTGCGGACCACTAATTGACTTCTGAGTGCTTCTAAACTCGCCGATGAGTTGTGCACAGAAAGTGCTCTGATGTCCAATGTTTCATCAAAATCATAAAACTCAATGAGGGGCCAGATTTGGCCTCTGGGCCGCCAGTCGCAGAGCCGCCTGTAATTTCTTCCCAGCGCATACTGCAGAAATAATAAGATAAGTATGCGAGCATGCAATTCCAAACAAAGCCTCTTTCTCTCTGTACTGACAGTTCATGATGTCTTCAGATTGTCCTTCCTCACCATCTGGGAAAATTGTCTGGTTGTCTATAAGCAGCTTATCATCTGACCCGCACACACAAACACAGTCTGAGATCCCTGCCCTCCATCACCCGGGACACTCAAAACGTTGATCTTTCTGCACTTCGTTGAAAAGCATCTCACAAGATTGATATCAAACACAATAATCAATACGAGAAACCATAACAGTTCAATTGATATAATCCGCCGTAAAATAATAATAATAATAATAATACAAATTTCCCAAGTACCTTGTAGCGGTAAAGGTCGCGGGGGTGTTAATTTAAAGTTAATGTAGCATCTAAAGCCTATATTCTCACGGGGAGTAGACGCTTTCAACATCTATGCCATTAAAATGGAGCTATGCGTGTGTAAATATACTAATCTGCCTCTTTTTTACAGGCAATAATTACCGTCATTATATGGGGAATGTGAAAGCTGTGATTGAGGGAGAACAGCGGCGCTCATTTGGGCAGCGGCATGTTTTCATAATTAAAGCTAAACATTTCCACAAGGCTGTTAAATGCGATGCGTTTCTATTGAGGGCTCTTCCTCCAAATGTCAGAATCATTTTTAAGGCCATTATGATGTCATAATGGAGGATGGAGCTCCCATTGTTGGCGCGCTAAATAACACAACTAAAGACAAAGGAACCAAATCCACCATATTATGCCATGGGAAATCCACACTCCCATTTGATGTTGCCTAGCTGACTGACTGGCATGCATTTGATTGTTTTTATTGACTAGACTGACTAAAAACTAACTAATACCTGACTTAGAAGTTTGGCTACATGTGAGGATTCACTGTCAGAAAAAAAGATCCAAAAACTGTTACAAAATGTACTAAAATGTACCATTAATGTGTACTTTTAGGGGTAAATAATGTACAAAGTAGGGCTGCACGATATATCGAAATATCGCAAATGTAAATATCGCGATATCTGAATCATTTTAATAATAGGCTACTTAAATCAAAACATTGCAAAAGGTCAAAGTTTTAGTTCGACGCATATAGCAGAGAATTACTTGATGTTAAAAAGTGTTAAGTGCAATAAGCTGCAGAAAACAACTCTTTGCCATCTCGTCTTGCTGTCTGACTCACACCTGAAGCGCGCGAACACCGAGTTGATTCGTCTTTCGCATCTCCTCATGTTTGAACAGACACGTACACACAGAATTATGTCAATAGTACCCGTCTCGGCAATGCAGTCGGTTATGTTTTAAATGAATGTAAACAGCTGAGAAAGAATGTATCATTATACTGGATCCGTGCAGTCGGATTTAAAGGGACAGTAGCCTATAAATACGTGCTGCTGAATTTCACTAATGTTAATCAAACAACAAAACACAACTTTAACAAATATTGATCTATATTTAATTTATTCAGTGAACACTATGCAGTGTCATTTTACACATTACATTTCTGTACCTGAATACTACTGTTTATATTATCTATGCTTGTAAATTGTGTATTTCTTTTTTTTTATTTACTGTTTTTTACTGTTCACTTGCCTTTAATCATGTTTGAACTTTCTCAGACTATAGTTTTTGCTGTGGGATATGAAGAAGTACTTAAAGTGTATGGAAAGCAAAGTTACAATGATATAAAATTAGTTATTCATTTTTTTTTTGTTTGTATGTTCACACTGATGTTTAAATTACATTTTCTGATTTGTGACATTATTTTTTATGTAATGCTAAAACACTGCTGTGCTGGTCAATTTCAGAAGTTGTAGTTATTCTTTCTTTTCCAAGAAAGAATGTGAAAAAAATTGGTTATATAACTTTCATTTTTAAATATTTTAAAATATAATTGAAATTGATTTTACACACTTTAAGCAATATCGTATCGCATATCGAATATCGCATTTTTTAACAAGGTATCGCATATCACGTTTTTCTTCAATATCGCACAGCCCTAGTGCAAAGGTGTACCTTTTTCAAATGAACCGCCACAGTGACAGCTGTACCTTTTTTTCCTGAGAGTGTGTTGTATTGTATGGCAGATTTTTATACTGTATTCTCCTCAAACTGTGTTTTTTTTTTGCCACCATAGGGTACTAAGTATACTAGGTGGTTACCATCTACCTAGCAACTGACTGCAACTGTAATGACCAATTTAAAAACAAAAATTAAAAAGCAAACGACTCATCTAATGACTCCAAATGAACCGAGACACTTTTCTAACACTTGTTAGCGGTTTAAATCAGACTTCCTCAGTTAGCGAATCATTCAGAGCTAGTTATGACTTTACAAATGGTGTCTTGCATGTTTAATAGAATGTTATTGGTTATTGTGCAGCCTAGAGAGGTCCAAATTTAACTGTGACTAACTTTGTTTGGGACTGTAAGGTTAACAAATCTATTTTATATATATTTAATCAACTAGAAATGGTTATTGTAATATATTTTAGATTCAAATTTTTGATTTAAATAGGAGTCTATTTTTATTTACTGGTTGCTCATGACATTGTATAATTAAATATGCATATTCACAACAGGGTTTTGTTGTAATATTATATTTGACATGGAAATATTTTTCAAAAACGTATATATTTTTTGGTTATTAGTCCAACTGTAAAAGAAAATTTATTTGCGACTGTAAGGGTCAATGAAACACAATTTTCCTTTTTTTTTTCCCAAACGGGCAGAAACATTTGATCAAAATATGGCACAAATCACAAGATAATCATCATATCGGAACAAATTTATACTCAATACAACTAGAAAACACACTAGTTTATAAAACTTAAAATGTCAGTCTATATACTAAAATGTCCCGTTATTGCAGCACACAGCTGGTAAAAACTGAATTAAGATGCTATGTACTCAGTGAAGCGCTGCTGAACAATCATCGTTAATAAAGCAGTTCTGCAATTTGCACCAGAACGCTTCATTTTAGAGGGCTGATTGTTCACTAATAATTTTTTCAGTATTGAGTAATTTCTCTACGAAATTCTGGACCCCACAAATGAATCTTTTCATTCCTGAGTCATAACTCCCGAGTTAAAGCCCTTTCAACTGCATACATTCAACAAGACTTTGAATGGAAACAATCGATTACCAGACTGACAGAAGAAAATTGCACAAAATGTCAGAAAATCCAAAGAACAAAGACATGCATGTCACAGTACAGTCAAGAACAAAGCAGCTGCATTCAACACACAAAATAAAAAAGATGCAACAGTGTACAGCAAAATACTTCTCCCAATGGAGAAAAAATATATATTCATTCATTAATTCTTTCAATGCGGAACATTCATTTATTCATTCAATGTGGTACATTCATTCATTCAATCATTCATTCAATGCAGTACATTCCTTTATTCATTCATTCTGCGGTGCATTCATTCATTTTATGTGGTGCATTCTTTCATTTATTCACTGTGGTACATTCATTCATTTTTTTAATTTTTGGCACACAATTTTTCACCATGAGCACAAAACAGTCTCCACCACTCATAAACAGTATAATGGAATATTATAAAAAGGCCTTTAACTTAAGTACTCTGGTGCATGATGGGATATTCCACAGGTTCTAACCTTCTTCCATGACAATGAAAGCCCCAGGTTCAGTCTATGCATGTTGTTTAATAAAAATCACCAGCCACACAGGTGTTATTAAAGAAAATCAATTCCCAAACTCCTTTCTCCACTCCTTTGTGGAGACGTTTCCGCATCACTCCACTGCGGGGGTTGTTGGGAGACTGAGCGGGTGTGACGGAATCCGATTTGAGGGCCCACAGGACTGAAGCGGAACCTGAATTCCCGTCTGTCATCTTCCCTCTCCCTCGTCTTATAGAGGTAAACCTCATCTATAATTCAGCCCGACATGCGCAATTATGTGACTGTAGTAATGTAATGAAAAATGAATTGCAGAGCCAGTCATTGTGATGGCGGTTTAATAATTCAAGCGAATTGGATATAAAAAAGCCTTCTTTTTTCCAGTGAGACTGGTAATGGCAAAAGGAACCACAGATAAAATTCAATAATGCAGATTCTTTACCGTCTGCCAAAGCGCTTTTATAGCAGTTCATGGGTATGGATTCTTCACTGGGACGTTGTGCTAACTGCACTATTCATTGGGGGAATTGAAGCCTGTTGGTTTATCTCGGTCTCTTCGACCGTGGGCTCACTGGGGCAGCGTGCGTTTAAGAGAAATTATTAAACAGCTCAGGTTTCCAAATGGAGAGCAGGGTGATAGCAGCAATAGTGAGCAAACCTGACCGTCAAGTAATTCTAATTGGAAAGCTGGCAGTGTGTCAGCGTCTGAAGGCTTAACACTTTACAGAGATAAGAAGCTGAGCTGAGGAACAAAGTGGAGAGAAGTAAAACTCAGAGGGCTCGATACTGGTCAATAGAGCAGAGAGAAAAGTCAGTGTTGGGAGTCTTAAACAGAGGGAAACGCAAAGCTCTACGATAGATTTTGGATAAAGCAGCATCTTATCTGGTGCTTAATTTCTAGATTCGTCTAAAAAGTAAAAAACAGCAGACAGAGCAATAAGTAAAAATTCAAAATTAGACTAAACAACACTTCCATATAACAAAAGAATTAACCAGACTGCAGCAGGACAGATTGGAGTTTAAAAGCCTTTAAAAGACAAAGCAAGCCAAAATTGAAACAAATTCAAAACAAAAAATAAAAATCCAAACAAAATCCAAAAAGCAAAAAAAAACAACACAAAACAAAAAGTTTATTAGTAGTAGTAGTAGTGTTGATCAAAAATAAATACAATAAAATAGTTATCAAAAAAACATTTTACCAAAGTTGTAATAATTTATCCAGAATTTATATGAAAAAGATCAAGTTTAAAACCCTACTTGACTTACTTTCAGAAACAAAACAAAATAAAAACAAAAAAATAATTTCTACTGATAATAAATGTATTGTATAAGGGTTTCAAATGTTACCTGGTTTTAATAATTAAAAAAAAAAGGAGGGAGGCAGACCAAAGTGGTCCGTAATCATTTCAAATACCACATATTGTACAAAGACATGCAGTGTAAGAGGGTTGGTTATTACTGAAATGAGTGCAGTGTATCTGGCAGCAGCTGAAGGTTACTGTCAATTTGCGTGAACAACAAACCTCTGCTCTCTCTCCACTTCACATGAAGAAAATGATTGAAACAGAATGGTGGGCATCATTACTGCTTTGCTGGGATTCAACAAACCAGTGTGTTGATAAAGAATGGACTGAAGATACTGCGCTTCTCAGATGAAGACATGGTTCACACATGCTAAGTGAGAATAATGTCTTGATGAGGCTATTCCGATGATAAATAAGGTGAGTCAGAGGCGCATCTTCTATATATATATATATATATTATACGTGTGTGTGAAAGTGTTGGCCCCCTCTGGAGTTTTTTTTTTTCATGTTTGTCACACTTTAATGTTTCAGATCATCAAACAAATTTAAATATTAGTAAAAGATAACCAGTGAACACAACATGCAGTTTTTAAAATGAAGGTTTTTATTATTAAGGGAAAAACAAAATCCAAAACTACATGGCCCTGTGTGGAAAAAGTGTTTGCCCCCTAAACCTAATAACTGGTTGGGTCACCCTTAGCAGCAACAACTGCAAATAAGCGTTTGCGATAACTTGAAATGAGTCTGTTACAGCACTGTGGAGGAAATTTGGTCCACTCATCTATGCAGAAGTGTTGTAATTCAGTCACATTGGAGGGTTTTTGAGCATGAACTGCCTTTTTAAGGTCATGCCACTGCATCTCAATAGGATTCAGGTCAGGATTTTTGACTAGGCCACTCCAAAGTCTCATTTTGTTTTTCTTCAGCCATTCAGAGGTGGACTTGCTGGTGTGTTTTGGATCATTGTCCTGCTGCAGAACCCAAGTTCGCTTCAGCTTGAGGTCACAAACAGATGGCCGGACATTCTCCTTCAGGATTTTTTGGTAAACAGCAGAATTCATGGTTCCATTTATCACAGCAAGTCTTCCAGGTCCTGAAGCAACAAAACAGCCCCAGACCATCACACTATCACCACCATATTTTACTGTTGGTATGATGTTCTTTTTTTGAAATGCAGTGTTACTTTTACGCCAGACGTAATGGGACACACACCTTCAAAAAAGTTAAACTTTTGTCTCGTCAGTCCACAGAGTATTTTCCCAAAAGTCTAGGGGATCATCAAGATGTTTTCTGGCAAAACTGAGACGAGCCTTTATGTTCTTTTTGCTCAGCAGCGGTTTTCGTCTTGGAACTCTGCCATGCAGACCATTTTTGCCCAGTCTCTTTCTTATGGTGGAGTCATGAACACTGACCTTAACTGAGGCAAGTGAAGCCTGCAGTTCTTTAGATTTTGTTCTGGGTACTTTTATGACCTCTTGGATGAGTCGTAGTTGTGCTCTTGGAGTAATTTTGGTAGGCCGGCCACTCCTGGGAAGGATCTCCACTATTCCAAGTTTTTGCCATTTGTGAATAATGACTCTCACTGTGGTTCGCTGGAGTCCCAAAGCTTTAGAAATGGCTTTATAACCTTTTCCAGACTGATAGATCTCAATTACTTTCTTTCTCATTTGTTTCTGAATTTCTTTGGATCTCGGCATGATGTCTAGCTTTTGAGGATCTTTTGGTTTGCTTCACTTTGTCAGGCAGGTCCTATTTAAGAGATTTCGTGATTGCGAACAGGTGTGGCAGTAATTAGGCCTGGGTTTGTTTTTTTAGTTTGCTGTGCTAACGAGAAGACGTAAACAACCACGTGTCCTAACTCAGGTGTGACTTTAAACACCCGTTTAAACACAGGGGGCGTACACAACATTAGTTTCTCACAAAGTGTACGAGCCGTAGTTTGGATTTCATGTTTTTCCCTTAATTAATAAAAACCGTCATTAAAAACGCAAGGATGCGCATGTTGTAGCACCTTGTGGTATCTTGACTAATATTTCAAATTTGCAAGCATGACATGATGATCTGAAACATTAACGAGGCTATATGACAAACCAGGAAAAAACAATAAGAAAAATCAGGAAGGGGACGCCACTACGACACACTTTTTCACACCATGGTATAATATACGTGGAAATACTATATATATATACAGTGGGTAGGAAAGTATTCAGACCCCCTTAAATTATTCACTCTTTTTTATATTGCAGCCATTTACTAAAATCATTTAAGTAATTTTTTTTCCTCATTAAGTACACACAGCACCCCATATTGACAGAAAAAACACAGAACTGTTGACATTTTTCAGATTTATTAAAAAAGAAAAAATGAAAAAATGAAATATCACATGGTCCTAAATATTCAGAACCTTTGCTGTGACACTCATATATTTAAACTCAGGTGCTGTCCATTTCTTCTGATCATCCTTGTAGTAGAAGCAACCTTTTGATCTAATACAGCCATGAGTCTTTTTTGGGAAAGATGCAGCAAGTTTTTCACTCCTGGATTTGGGGATCTTCTGCCATTGCTCCTTGCAGATCCTCTCCATTTCTGTCAGGTTGGATGGTAAACGTTTTTGGACAGCCATTTTTAGGTCTCTCCACAGATGGGCTCAATTGGGTGTAAGTCAGGGCTCTGGCTGGGCCATTAAAGAACAGTCACAGAGTTGTTGTGAAAACACTCCTTCGTTATTTTAGCTGTCTGCTTAGGGTCATTGTCTTGTTGGAAGGTAAAACACGCCCTGACCAGAGTGCCCAGTCTGAGGTCCTGAGCACTCTGGAGAAGGTTTTTTTCCAGGATATCCCTGTACTTGGCCGCTTTCATCTTTACCTCGATTGCAACCAGTCGTCCTGTCCCTGAGGCTGAAAAACACCCCCACAGCATGATAATGCCACCACCATGCTTCACTGTTGGAACTATATTGGACAGGTGATGAGCAGTGCCTGGTTTAATCCACACATACCGCTTAGAATAGTTAGTTTATTAGAATTAAGGCCAAAAAAGTTCTCATCAGACCAGAGAATCTTTTTTTCTCACCATCTTGGAGTCCTTCAGGTTTTTTTTTTAGCAAACTCCATGCGGGCTTTCATGTGTCCTGAGGAGAGGCTTCCGTCGGGCCACACTGCCATAAAGCCCCAACTGGTGGAGGACTGCAGTGATGGTTGACTCTCTACAACTTTCTCCCATCTCCCGACAGCATCTCTGGAGCCAGCCACAGTGATCTTTGGGTTCTTCACCTCTCTCACCAAGGCTCTTCTCCCCGATAGCTCAGTTTGGCCGGACGGACAGCTCTAGGAAGGGTTTTGGTCGTCCCAAATGTCTTCCATTTAAGGTTTATGGAGGCCACTGTGCTCTTAGGAATTTTAAGTGCAGCAGAAATTTTTTTGTAAAAAGTTTTTTGTCTCTGAGCTCTTCAGGCAGTTCTTTGACCTCATGATTCTCATTTGCACTGACATGCACTGTAAGCTGTAAGGTCTTACATAGACAGGTGTGTTGCTTTCCTAATCAAGTCCAATCAGTATAATCAACACAGCTGGACTCAAATGAAGGTGAAGAACCATCTCAAGGATGATCAAAAGAAATGGACAGCACCAGAGTTAAATATGAGTGTCACAGCAAAGGGTTTGAATACTTAGGACCATGTGATATTTTTAGTTTTTCTTTTTTAATAAATCTCCAAAAATGTCAACAATTCTGTGTTTTCTGTCAATATGGGGTGCTGTGTGAACATTAATGAAGAAAAAAAATTAACTTAAAAGATTTTAGCAAATGGCTGCAAAATAAAAAAGAGTGAAAAATTTAAGGGTGTCTTAATACTTTCCGTACCCACTGTATATGATAGCGATCTACGAGGAAAACCCACCACATGTTGAAAATTTTACATTTTTTTTTAGGTTAAAACCGTTTTTTATTTTCCTCCATCAGCTTAACCTAACAAAAGTTATGGATTCTGAAGTGGTGATAGAATGGATTTTCAGGCACTGGAATTTTTGAGAAAAAAGTTCAGGTTACTGATGTAACCATAACGTTCCTGAGTAGGGAACGAAGAACTGCATCCTCTAGTTTCCCCATAGCGACCCCTAGAGGACACAGTTCGAAGTTCCCATGAAAGGGAACGTCTCGGTTACTTATGTAAAATGGTTCCCTGAGTAGGGGAACGAGACACTGCGTCCTAGGGGTCGTATGGGGGAACCTAGAGGAGCAGTTCGAAAGTTCCCATGGAAAAGGGAAAGGGTTTAAAGTGAGAGTGGTTTCACTTTTTCACTTAACAGGGTTTACCGAGAGATGTCTGTCAGGCGGAGCCATATACGGCTCATTACACAAAAAGACTACCATTACCCTGATTAGAACGGTGTCCGTTTTTTTATAAGGGCATAGTCTCTGAAACTTTGATCACCCATATGTAGTTTACGATAGCATGGAGCGTGCTACACTTGTGTTATAATTTAGAAAAAGCAAGCGCAGCGCAACGTCCGCGAACCTGTGCATGATAACAGACTGTCCATCGGATCCTCCTCGTTAGTAACGTATCATCCGACTCCTTCATCTCTGGATGGACATAGTACATTTAGAACATTGTTTAGGGCACTGACATCAAGATTGAGCAGAGTGAGACAAGCCCAATATCGTTTAATGTGAGCAGATACTTTAGACTGATTGTGTTCTTGCGCTCCGCCATCTCACGATTGATTAAAAATAAATAAATAAAAAAACTTTGCGTGCCGTAATTTACACAGGACTGGTGGGAAATGTGCATTGATACACCTTTATTATACATGTTACATGGTTTATTTTGATAGGTTAACGTTTTTTGTGGTGTTAAGAGAAAGCACCTCGGACCTCCGCAGCGCGTTCTTAACATGAGAGAAAGACACAGTCTTTTCTGCTTGCTGCAATAAATCGCTATTTTTCTGCACTAAACAAGTGAATTTTGCCAAGATATTTTCAGAGATGATAGACAAGATGTTATAGAATAATAATTTAATGAAAACCTAATTTTGACAAAAAAAAATTACATTCAACCTATTTTTCGAATTTCCTGAAAATGTCACAGCGCGACAACCGACGGGTTTTCCCAGATCGCATCACATATATATAACACATTTCAACTTTAATATTCATTCCCGTCAGCCTCAATAATTTATGCATAGCTAATTCCACATACACAGCCACATATTCATACTGTAAAGTGTCAAATGATTTACATTAGTAGTTGGCAATTTAGTAAAAATAGCTTATGAACTTTAGCCTTCAGAAGAGTGGACTAATAGTTCTAGTTTTAACCAGACTCTGAGTTTTGGTCTCACAGCGCAGAGAGCTCTCTGATGGATGTTTCTCTCATGAGAAAGGAGCAACTGTTTCCCCTGTAATGGGAGTTTCCTCTCTCTCCTCCCCACAGGCCCTCCGAAATTATGCCTGCTGAGAGAGTCGAGTAATTTGTTACTGCTAGGATAAAAAACACAGCTCTCAGGAGGGGAATATGATGGTGGACAGGGGAAAAATACACTGAAGAAAATACGAGTGCTGCGTTCCTGTGAAAACTCATCACAATGCCAGGGTGTTATGAATGATTGCCAGAGCATTGCTATTAGGTTACTAAGACACTCTGAATATTTTGTAGCAGAATTTTTGTTTGTACCACAAATAGTGAGGGAGAAGTTATGGAACAAAGTTTAATACTTGAGATTTTGAGTTTGTTTGTTCAGATACATAACTCCATGTATAAACACTAATAATGGCAGTAATAATTGAGCTTTTAGGTGTACAAGAAGCCTAGAAGACTTTTCATGTGACATATGGAGTTCAAGTAGTCTTAGCCTATGAAGAAGGGGAAAAAAACAAGTGGTGAAAAATGAGGGGAACTCTACTCGTGCACTTGGATTAGGTTGATAGATAGCAACAAGATTAGGCCAGGCCATATTAATGGCATACCTGGACGAGAGATTATTAACATGACAAAAACACAGGCATTTACTGTCACCCGATCATTCACCGTTACTGTGGAGGAAATGCACAATCTATCACATACAACTAGAGAGGATATTCAACACAGTCAGCACTTTTACACCCTACAGCATCAGCGAGGGAGGAGGGAAGAGAGAATGAGAATGGGAGATATAAGATGAGACACAGGGCCTCAATCAATTATAGTGACAATTTCCTTCATTATGACACTATTTTGAGTGACTGTGATTTCTGATTTTGTCTACTAATGTCAAGACAAGGGCATTTCCGTTCCACAGTAGTGAAAATATGAAACCTCAGTCATATTACCTTGGGGTACAAAACACCATTCACTTGGCATCAACAAATGCTGTTACAAAAGTTTAAAAATAATTTTTGTAGTATCAAAAAATTTGAGTAGTTTAAAACCCTGCTTGTTTTTTTATTATTATTATCTTTACTTCAATAAAATAAGATGGAAGCTTGTTTATGTCACTGAATTCTCGCAATTGGGAGTTTACATCTCACATTTCTGACTTTTTTCTCAGATGTGCGTGATATAAACTCGCAATTTTGAGAAAAAAAAATCAGAATTGCAAGTTTATATCTCCCAATTCTTACTTTTTCGCAATTGTGAGTTTATACCCCCAAATTCTAACTTTATAACTCACAATTGTACGTCGAAACAGCTGACTTTATAACTCGCAACTGTGAGTATATCACGCAATTCTGAGAGGTGTCTTCAGAATTGTGAAACGTAAACACTCAACTTTGAGAAAAAAAGTCAAAATTGTGAGATAAAAATAAATAAATAAAAAAAATGCCAATTACCTTTTTTTTTTTTTTTTTTTTTCTTTTTTTTTCTTATTAAGTGGGGAAATGGGTTCCAAACAAAATAACCAAAAAAACATTCATTTCTAATGCACAACAAAAATTACACACGAGACACATTTTTATTCAGTGGTGGAAATGAACTTCAAATGGAATGGAAAGGAAAGGAAAGGAAAGGAAAAAGAAGGAAATGAAAGGATAGGAAAGGAAAGGAAAGGAAACATCAATTCTTTTATCCTAGGACACTGCCCAGGCCCCATTTTAGAGTGAAAAGACGTTCCTAATATTTTTATTTTTCTTTAGGAGTGGTTTTTTTTTATATTTTTTATCTTTATTCCTTTTAGGAAATTTGCAAATTACCAGCATATTCAGAATAATTAATTCGTGGATTGAATGTATCAGTGCACCACTTCACACAAATGTTCATGGGGTTCCGTAAACAATCCAACTCTGTCATCGTACCACAGTTCACCTGAAAGATTTGCAGGCCCGGTTTAGGTGAGAGTCAGATTATAGTCTCTCATTCCCATCAATGCCAAAGGAGGAAAAACAGGCGCACTGGTCTTAATGGGGGGTTTTTTAAATCGCGCTGGCTCGGCCATGAGATCTCCATTCATCTTCATGTCACAAAAGCCTGGTGGTCTTTTTGGCAAGTGGTTGGTGGGGCGGTAGGGAGGCAGGGACCTGGCGGCTTTTGAATGCACACTTACTATAGAAGTACAGCAAGCTGTGATGTCCAGATGAGTCTATTTTAATGATCAATTGAATACACTGACCGCACCAGACGACAACGCAGCTATTTTTAAAAACACCCCATAAATAGCTTCAGGAAGCTTAAAGATGATAAGCGAATGGTTAAAGTAGATCCTGAAGGATCCGGCTACCCTCATGGAAAAAGGGATCTATCTCTCAAAGGGAAATGGATGTAAAGTGCAACGAATATGCCCCCCTACATGTATAACCCCAATTCCAAAAAAGTTGGGACAATGTACAAATTGTGAATAAAAACAGAAAGCAATGATGTGGAAGTTTCAAATTTCAATATTCTATGCAGAATACAACAGTTGACATATCAAATGTTTAAACTGAGAAAATGTTTCATTTTAAGGGAAAAATAAGTTGATTGTAAATTTCATGGCATCACCACATCTCAAAAAAGTTGGGACAAGGACATGTTTACCACTGTGTGGCATCCCCACTTCTTTTTATAACAGTCTGCAAACGACTGAGGAGACAAGTTGCTCAAGTTAAGGAATAGGAATGTTGTCCCATTCTTGTCTAATACAGGCTTCTAGTTGCTCAACCGTCTTAGGTCTTCTTTGTCGCATCTTCCTCTTTATGATGCGCCAAATGTTTTCTATGGGTGAAAGATCTGGACTTCAGGCTGGCCATTTCAGTACCCGGATTTTTCTTCTACGCAGCCATGATGTTGTATTTGATGCAGTATGTGGTCTGGCATTGTTGGAAAATGCAAGGTCTTCCCTGTAAGAGACGACGTCTGGATGGGAGCATTTGTTGTTCTAGAACTGGATATACCTTTCAGCATTGATGGTACCTTCCCAGATGTGTAAGCTGCCCATGCCACAAGCACTCATGCAACCCCATACCATCAGAGGCTTCTGAACTGAGCGCTGATAACAACTTGGGTTGTCCTTGTCCTCTTTAGTCCGGATGACATGGCGTCCCAGTTTTCCAAAAAGAACTTCAAATTTTGATTCGTCTGACCACAGAACAGTTTTCGACTTTGCCACAGTCCATTTTAAATGAAAAACGCCCGAGAAAACGCCTGCGCTTCTGGATCACGTTTAGATATGGCTTCTTTTTTGACCTATAGATTTTTAGCGGCAACGGCGAATGGCACGGTGGATTGTGTTAATCGACAATGTTTTCTGGAAGTATTCCTTAGCCCATGTTGTGATTTCCATTACAGTAGCATTCCTGTATGTGATGCAGTGCCGTCTAAGGGACCGAAGATCACGGACATCCAGTATGGTTTTCCGACCTTAACCCTTACGCACAGAGATTGTTCCAGAATCTCTGAATCTTTGGATGATATTATGAACTGTAGATGATGATAACTTCAAACTAATTGCAATTTTTCTCTGAGAAACTCCTATCTGATATTGCTCCACTATTTTTCGCAGCAGCATTGGGGGAATTGGTGATCCTCTGCCCATCTTGACTTCTGAGAGACACTGCCACTCTGAGAGGCTCTTTTTATACCCAATCATGTTGCCAATTGACCTAATAAGTTGCAAATTGGTCCTCCAGCTGTTCCTTATATGTACATTTAACTTTTCCGGCCTCTTATTGCTACCTGTCCCACTTTTTTGGAATGTGTAGCTCTCATTAAATCCAAAATGAGCCAATATTTGGCATGATATTTCAAAATGTCACTTTCAACATTTGATATGTTATCTATATCTATTGTGAATAAAATATAAGTTTATGAGACTTGTAAATTATTCCATTCCATTTATACTCACAATTCGTACAGTGTCCCAACTTTTTTGGAATAGGGTTTGTACAAAACATGTGCGATACAATTAATGAATTCTGCCCAGCAGGTGTTATGCTATAGGAGGTGTTATGAATATGCATTACCAATGCAAAACTGTGATTTTGTCATTTAATGGCTAAATGGAAAAGCAAAGTACTTTCAGGGAGTACATGTAGAAACACAGAGTAAGATGTTAAAAACCTGCATTTAATAACTAAACAAATTGCATGGTGACTCGAGTGTCCTAATTAATTCTTAAAAACAGAACAAGAGTGAAAATAGCAGATAACAAAAGAATCACACAAACAGCGAAGGACTGTGTGAAAAAGCCCAGTGAATTGTGGAAGACATTTAAAATGAGGCCACAAAGTCTCTGCATATGAGTTTACTTCGTCTGATGTAAATTCGTATTTAAATTTCTTCTTTTCTTTTTTTTTTTTGGGTCAAAGGCTTGTTAAACAACATTTTCTGTACACTATCAACAAGCAGAAACTAAAATATATTTAGCTTTTTTTATATTATCAGTTATTACATTTAAAAATATATACAAAATAAAAGTACTGTACCACAACAATACAGTAAATAACATGTTGTGTAGCATTTATTTATTATTAAATACACATTTAAAAAGTATTTTTACATTAATATTTAATATGTTATGACCTTTCATTTACACGACAACAGCGTTTTGGGGGCCTTCCTGAAAAAGCGAACCTTTAACAAAACGGGTTACAAAGTGCAAGTTTTGAAAACTATACCATTACGGTCTTCACGTAAACTATAAAAACACAAATTTGCGAAAACTGTGAAATGTCATGCACATGCGTATTACGTTGTCATGTAGTGTTTATTTACAAAGTGACTACTGGCCTGGCATGCATAATACAGCGTTTTAAATCATTTTCACTAATTGTTTTGACAATTTCCCTCCTCCTTTTTCATGTGTATTTTGCCATTCTCCTCTAAAATATAAAAAGACAATCCAACCAAAAATGATAATAATTTTTTGGGTGGACTATCCCTTTAAGCTTTATCTAAATTAACTGGAAAGAGACAAAAACTTCATCTGCTAATGTTGTTGCATTGTGTCATTATTCAGTCCCATATATTTCTTAATATTGGTTGTTTTCTCTTTACCATACCGCTGTTAACTATCTAAATCTTTTAGTTGGCACTGCATCCCTTGCCATTTCTGAGAAAACGCCTGTGGCAGATACAGATAAAGCCAGAGAGATGAACAGATGAAACAGCATAGATAGAGAAAAAACACCAGCTCTATTCACTGATCTCTTCTTAGGGTGGTATAGTTAGAGGTGTGTTGATCAGAGACATAAATCCGGTTGTTTACCACCCTTATGTGCCGCCAGAGCAGCATACCTGATTGAATAAAATAAAATGTGAAAAGAATGGCAAAAAAGCCATTGAGAGAGAGAGAAAAGCAGATGTTGAAATAAAACAAGAGTAGAGCTTCAGCAAAAGATGAACATCATCCTTTTACAATAATAAAAACGATGTATCTTTGTCCCTAGAAATCCATCATGACACATACTGTAATAATGTGAGAGGCACTCACATTCAAGGGTTTCAGAACCCATCAACATCTATTCAGAGCTGGATGAAATGCTCAATAACTCTGGTTCTATTGCACCTGTAGTCTGTGTGTGGTGTTTGAAAGCCTTTTTGAAATACCTTCATGTCCACCGGGTGCAATAATTAGCAGTATTCTCTATTGTTTGAACAAATCCCGAACTATAAAGTATGCCATTTGGCATGTAACCCATCACACACCGTTGTGCTAAGGATATGAATGATACCTCAAATTGCTAGCTCGAGGAGAAGTGTGCTATTACTTTTCTAAATCATTATAATTGCAATTTTCACCTTACAAAAGATACAACAGGGGGGGAAATAATCACTTTGACTTACGGTAGCACATATGAAGCCACGATATTAACTATTCTTTCAAATATTTATATAAAGCACAACATAAATAACATTAATATATAGATTGCAAGATCCATTGTTCTTAATAAAACTATTTTTTTATCAATTTAATTTACCCAAATACATCTTGCAACACAGAAATATTCAGAAAATAACAGAGCAAATGTTAGCCAACTTAGTAAGTTAATTTGCTTTCATTTTAGTTATGAAAGTTGAAAAAGCAGAAACTTTTTTTTTAATATAACTTATTTTTAATATCCCATTCATTTTCTTATTTGTAATAAGCAATTTTTATTTTTTCACTGGAGAAAGCAATATTACAGCTATTTTTTAATGTGTCTTGAACAAACATGCAGCTTTACACTTCACAGACAATTAATTGATGGATGAAGTAATGTGGATTACTTGTGGATTATTGTGATGTTTTTATCAGTTTTTTGGACTCATTTTGACGGCACCCATTCACAGCAGAGCATCAATTGGTAAGCAAGTGCATGATGCAGTTTCTCTGAATCTTCCAATTAAGCAACAAACTCATCTACATCTTGGATGGCCTGAAGGTGAGTACATTTTCAGCAGATTTTCATTTTCGGGTGAACTATTCCTTCAGTGAAGAAGTTTTTAGTGGGTTTTAAAATGGAGCATCGCCCAAAAATCTGACAACCACTGATTTAAACTGATTTTTTTTATGACAAAGATAATTTTGTTCTTTTCTAAAAATCTGTGTAATAGCAGCTGAATGCAGAGAGCAGTTAAACGCAGCTCCTCGACTGCCCTGTGCCTTCCCATCCCACCTCGCAGCGTAAAGAGACCTCACTAGCGCTGCTTTGTCAGCCGTGACCTTATTGTGCCAGTGATAAACGCCCAGGTGAATTGGGTCAGCTCCCCCTGAGAGAAGCCATCAGCGCTGCTGATCTGAGAAAATCGGCAGGTCGCCTCTTCTCTCTCTTTCCACCCGCAGAGGAGTGTCTGATGTGTTCTGACGCACCTCCTCCTCACCCCTTCAAGGTAAATGATGATGATGATGGTGGAGGGAGAGTGATGAAGGTTGTGCTCACTCTCCGTCTCCACCAGGCTGAGTAATATGGGATGAAAGATGATCGGAGTAGACTCCTCCAGCCATCAAATTTCACGCACATCAGTATAAATGGGAAGGGTGTTATTTGTTATGGTTGCCACGGAGACCTTCCCACCTCACCGACTGTGAGTGTGCATAAAGTAAAGTAGTCACTACTAACAACAGCGCAGATGTGTGAAACTACACATTGCCTAGGGGACTGGACAAAATGGGTGACAGTGTAACGCAAGGTGTCAAGCTATTGGCTTTAAATCTGCAGCATTTTGGCATTATTTCAGAATGAGAACCATCCAATCAGATATGAATATCTGACTGATTTTCAAATAAACTACCAAAACGATCAAAATTAGTTTTGACGTAACATTAAGGGGTGCGTCATACTCCGGCATGCATTAAATGTTGTAACATAGCAAATGTGGGAATAATAACTGCAAACTATATCTTTTATCTATAAAAGATTTTTTTATTTTTTATAATTGTTTAAAGAATATATATAGTAACTGAATATAATTCTGATTCTGTGCCTTTTCTAGGTCACTAATCTAATCAAAATTGCATAATTGTGATGACACTAATCATTTGAACTTCCTGGCTTTATCTACAATCAAATATTATTTTTATTATATAATTCCTTATAATAATAATTCTACATTATATAGCGATTTCTGGGCACTCGAAAGCACTTTACATAGAAGGGGCATAACTATATAATATATATTTATTTTATTATATAAAACTCTATTATATTATATTATATTATATATAGTCATTTTTTATATTATATATTTTTTTTTTTTTTTTTTTTTTTTTTTTTTTTTTTTTTTTTTGTATTAGCATTATTATTATAGCTATTAAATGGTGTATATCAATTTGCACCCTTTTTTGGTCACTAATTTAGCAAATTTGTGATCCGGTCATAAATCCTTGTTATATTTATAAAATATTATATTATCCTACACGGTATTACATATTATTCAGATTCTGCACTATTTAGGTCACTAATTATGCCAATTTAACAGTGATCATCTATCATGGTATAATAATTAAAATATTATAAAAAATTTTATTTTATATTGTGTTTTATTATAGATTTTTTTTATTCTGCATTCTGTCACTAACCAAATTAACAAATGGGTGGATACTATGAAACTCTAGTATATCAATATCAAATGTTACATTACATTCAAAATCTGCTTTTTTTTTTTTTTTTTTTTTTTTTTTTTTTTTTTTTTTTTTTTTTCTTTTTTTTTTTTTTTTTTTGTTTTTTTTTTCTTTTTTTTTTTTTTTTTTTTTTTTTTTTTTTTTTTTTTTTTTTGTTTTTTTTTTTTTTTTTATGCAACCATTTCTAGGTCAGTAATCAAATTAACAATTTTGGGAAACTGATAAGAACTTTTGTATAGAATAGAATAGAATAGAATAGAATAGAATAGAATGCCTTTCAAAGGCATAAAACACTATTTAGGATTAAATAGGACACTAGACACAGATGAATGGTCCAATAACCCTGCAGCCAAAACTCAATGTGTCTAATAATGTTTATAATGTTTTGAAATTAAAAAGCATTGATACCCAGTTTGCAACGGGCACTGGGTCTGCCAGCATCCCTTGGCAGGCTGCCCCGTTTTAATAATTAAGTACTTAAGTGCATCAATTTTCCTTAAACAGAGACGCATCTGTTTTCACTTTAAAAAGATGATGAAATATGAAAGATTAGAGGAGAAATAAAATCACAAGCTGGAGTTTAAAACAAGCCACAAACATACAGTATCCCCAATGTGGTTTTTATCTGCACCAGCATGTTCTTTAAAACAATTGAATCTGCATTTCTTAAACATATCATCCCTCTCTCCGCACCTTGAGTTGATGGCGGTGGTGGCAATGTCATTCAGACAGATGGTTCGAATCAGATGTGCAGTCCAAAACAACCCATAGAGATTGCAAAAACCAGTTCTTAATTTTGCTCCCATACAAACAGCTATTTGGCCTGTAGCACTTATTGTGTGATCAGCCATATGGGTGCTAAGAACTTTAAATGAACATTAAAAAGGCCCTGTTCCTTTCATTCACTTAAAAGTATGCACTAGAAGTGCATTGAAGTTACAACAGATGAAAATAATCATGCAATGCTCTTATCTGTATTCTTTGGTCTCTTTACTACCAAGGGACTGTACTAGTACTCAAATAATGTAATTTTACAGGTTAAGCAAGTAAGATCTGCAAGTAGTAATGACTGTTTTCAAACATGTTTCCCAAGCCCTCCTCTTTTCTGCTATTGGTCAGTCAAACAGCCCCACCCCCAAACTCATGCTATCGATTGCGCATTTTAAGAGTTTTTTTTAAATAAATGGATTTCTTCAAAGAAAAACAACATTTCCCAATACATTTGATGTCTTTTGCTATCGAGATTCTGCCCTCAGAGACGTTCGAGGTTAAAAATATCAAGTGAACAATGACCCCAAACAGAACCTCTCCTCTTCACTGACATCTTTTAACTGTTGCTCTCCTCTCCCCTTCTTCATCCTCTTGCAGCTGTGTTATCATTTCTTCTCCTGACTGCTAATAAAAAAACAGATTTTCACCTTGCCGCAGGCTGCTGGAATATGATAGAATATCTGATGGTGCTCATATCAACGGCAGTGGGGTGTCATATAGAGCAGAATGCTGCCCACATAAGCATGACTGACCTTGCTACTCTCAGCCCTTGAGGGTAGTCGGGGAACAACTCTGAGCAGATGAGCATGCCTTGACTCGTGCTAGCCTAATAGAGGTGTATGTGTGTAAAAATAAATGTCAAATAAATTCTGAATAATAACCCAAAATGTTCTAAAAACAAAGTGATGCATCTTGATGCAATCAAGAAAAAGAATAATATTCATGTGTTGAGCGGGAATTTTGATTAAATCCAGTGACTCAATTGATGACATGTTCATCAAACAGATTAATTCAGATTCTTTTACTGATTCTGATTAGTTTACAACAGCATGTACACCCTCCTGCCCATCTTGAGGACTATGACCTCACAGTCACAAGATGTAGACAGGTCAGTCAGCCAATGATGCCTTGTGCTGTAGAGGAGTCCCAAAGGCATGGTCCATTCGATATCAGTCTCCGAAGGTCTCAGAGTCCCAATCTATCACCACTACCATTACGAAGTCATTACAGTTGACTAACGCCCACAGCACCAATAAGGTCAGATCTGTCTTTCTCTAGAGGGAATTATAGGTCATACCTACCCCAAAGCAGACTGTTGACCACAGAGATAGTTCTGAGGATCTGCCTACCCACTTGGAGAAGAGTGATGGGGAGCCGTTAAAAGGGCATGCGCTGGTAGATTCCCTGGGTAAAATGCTCAGTGAATTTTAGGCAATGAAAGAGAAAATAAGTCAGCGTGACTCTATTCCTGCTAGTTATCCAAATGAATCGGTCCTGGCTACTACCTACAGATTAGTTCCATCACTCGCTGAGTACAGGATCCAGAGCAGTCATTTAAGCCTATTAGTGCTGCTCACCTGCCTCACCCTCACAAAGTTTTTGAATCAATGAGACCCAGGTATCTGACAACTATGACCATCAACCTTCCAGGTGACAGAGAGAGCACCTACTAAGCCGACCATTCCAGACTTCTTCACAGGGGATCCTAGTGAGTTCACCAGGCTAAAGATTGTTCTAGAGAACCTTTTACCTCCTGATGCTACCAACCTCTTCCACTAACAAATACTGATGGATCATACAAGATAAATTGAAACTTGCCTGGTAGCCTATTCCTTTCTCAACTCACTGTTCGCTAGTCTTTCAGCAAACAGCTAACAACCGATTGGTTCCAGACAAATCACCACTGCTGGCATGCATGCCAAGTGTACCCTTTGGAAGCCATGTAGTATCTCTAAAGGCAGCCACTTACAGATCCTCCACAAGTTTAACATCCGGCAGTGGTCCAATAATGTGTTGGAAGTTGTCGTCACCCATCTCCAGTAGCCAGGTCAACTGTTCTGGAGTTGTGGCTCTGCAGGGACAAAGCTGACCCACAAGAAACTACTTTGGGCATGGGCTGGCACTGCAAGTTGGGTTCAAACACAGACCTATCACAAACAATACCTTGATGATGTGGAGCATCTCTCGGGTGCTGGCGAGTCAGTACAACCTTCTTGGAGTCATCCTTCCTAATACTACCTGAGCCAAGGTGATTGTGTAGCAGCTCTGGGCAAACCACAGGGACTAGGACAATCCACAACTCCCTGCTGAGCTCCAGCAAACATGGATAGCTTAGGAAGATGAGCTGCAATATCTACCACAGGTCACTAGATGCTACAACCCCTCCTATATGGATCATTCAGATGTGCATCGGGAGATTCATATCTTCAGTGATGCCTCTGATAAGACATATGGGGCCGTTGCTTACTTGCATTCAGAAGGTCACCGAGAGGAATTATACCTTGCCTTACTTCTAGCCTGATCGAGGGTGGTTTCACGAAAGCAATAGTCCATACCAAGGTTCAAGCTCTGTAATGCTTTGACAGCAGCACAGTTGGCGAAATTGCTTCCGACTGACCTCACTCTGAAGTTGGACAAGGTCATCTGCTGTGACTCCACAATCGTCCTCCACTGGCTCCTTTCTGAGTCCTGCCATTACTTGTAACAGCAGCCCTGTTTAAGCGCCTGCATTCTATTTGGCAGTAATTAACTGTTTTGAAAAAGAGACGGGGTCCCCTGTTCAAATGTCTCACTACCTGTGCTGTACCCTTTGAAGTACTAACCTTTGATGCTTTCCCAATGGCACTGAGTAGGTTTGTGAGTCGATGTGGCCAGTTTGCATAACTATATTCTGAGTTCTGTTTCTCCATCTTGGGAGCTTCTGCTCCTTCAGCCAACTCAGTGATGACCTGCAGCAGTTGTTAACTAGACAACAGATCAGTTTCCACTTCAATCCATTGCACTTTGGAGGTGTATGAGAGAGGAGGTTTCAGTCAATAAAAGCTGCCCTTCATTCAAACTCTGGGCTTAGAACCAGTGCCCAAAGAAGTGTTTCAGGCAGTCCTGCCTGATATCGAAGCCATCCTAAACTCTAAGCCTTTGGCATACGTTTTGGTGAAGAAAAAAATGGAGATAGAGGTACTCAGAGTAATTAGCCAAAAGATTATGGGCTGCTTTCTTAAGGCAATACCTACCAGTAATGCAGATAAGAAGAAAGTTGCAAAGACCATCACAACCCTGGTTTAACTACTTAACAGTATAAGTTAGTCTTTCCAGGCCACTAAAGTAGACAAATGCTTGACAAGAACCCAGTGGCTTCAGAAGGAAGACACTTTAGCGAACAAGAAAAATGAGTAAGTGTTTGAAAGGCGACAATTCTTTCACTTAAATTATTTGCTCAAAAATACTCATTTATGAATGAACTACATTCATTCATACACTACAAATTTACATTTCTCAAAGAGATACTACATAAGACTGTATAAGTACATAAAGTGGATTTAAAGACATGCAAATAAAAGTAACAATTTGCAAAATATCTTTAGATTTTATTTTTTTTTGAATCATGGCAACTTGGTTGCAAAAGCCTGCTTTTATTCCGAATTCATTGCAGAAAATCGATATCGTGCTCACTGGAGAAACCAAAGGCTGTAAACAGAACAGATTATTGAAAGCAAGACACAGATGGAGCAACTAGCCAGCTACAAGTAAGAGAATGGTAACATACTGTGCCAAACATCTCTTCTGCTCTCGTCTCTGCAGGCCTCATGCGTCTGAATGTGTGTGTGCTTGAGTTTGATTGGGGTGAGTTGAGCATCTCAGATACCCCAAAATCCCTGCAGCTCACCCCAGGCCAGCTGAACTATGAAATATAATGGAAGCCTGCCAGCGGTCTGGTATAAACAGAAGGAGTGATGAGAGAAACACGAGCATAAAAAAGTGTGGTGGCTGTCTTAGTAAAGTAACAAACAGAGGCTGAGAGTGCAGCTCTCAGAAACTCCCACAGCTCAATACAGACCTGCTTCCATCTAATTGCAAGGAGACAAAATCTTTACATAAATTTCAACAGTAACTAAGTGATGCACAAAATGACGGTTATACTAGTGGTGGTGTAGTATATATACAGCAAAGGTCAATATGAGAAGAATTATGAGCGACAAGCCGCCTCTTCCAAATCCCCAAGAGTAATTACAAAAAAAGTGATCCACAATTAAGAAACAACCACTTAAGGACCTTTCTTTTAAAAACAATGAGGCATTGTTCAATAGCAAAATCTATAGGGTTATTCAGTTGAAGAAGCCAGATAGAGATTATTCCCAATATCGATATATCCCAGTTGAGACTGCTTCCCAATTTTGTCCATCTATAGCTGCTGAATCTTCAGTTTCATGGCAAAATAATTAATATTTTATGAATATGTTATGGATGTGAGCCTTTATGAATATGTTATGAATGTAAGTTTGCATTTGCAATTTTATATTGAGTGTGATGCAAAAAAACCCCGCTGTGTACAACTAAATAATGACAAGAAATGTGTTTGTCTACATACAACGCTACCAATGTAGTCTCATTCACAAACAAGTTACTTCTCTTTTTTGTGAATCAAAAACCTGACCACTGTTCATTCTAAGCAAGTGAATCAAAATCACAGTTTAAAATTGGAAGCCAAGTCATGCAAATCGTGGAATCAAATCAAAAACATATCAATAGTTTTGCGAAATAATGCACCAATACATACAGTAGCCCTACCTGTGGAGACAAACCTGTGGATAAAAAAACCTGTGCGTAACTCAACCAGAATATAAAACAATAAAATTCTTTCAGACACATTTTCAGATCCTCCTTGGCAAGAATTATAGCTCTGGGGTGTCCTCTGGACCACTGACAGACCCGTGGGTGGGTAGTGTCTTCCCCTACTGCCATGCAAACATATTAAAGCATGTTTGCTCCTAAACAATGCCTGTGGCAACAGATAATACCTCATTAGAGTGCAGTCAGACGGTCATACGGCTTTGTACAGGGCCATGCAAGGTAAAAGTCCACTTGACCAGTTCACCACGACGTACCTCTGAGAATCAGGGATCACTGCAAAAAAACAAAACAGACATGTTCCTAAGCAATGAACATCACAAGAAAAGTTCATGTTCACAGGGGAACTTTCCTTCACATCTAGCTCGTATTTGCAGTCTTTGGTGGTGGAACGTTTAGAAAAACACACATTTTATCTGTCAGGATCACAAAGCATTAAATCTATCCATCACAAACAAAGTAAATGAAAATCTCATTACTACTATTTCAAAATGACTGATCAAACAACCATTATTGACAGAAAATCTCCCAGACAACAACAACAACCAACAAAAACAACACTAAAATAAAATAACATTATTTTATCAAATAAAACAATAGCAAAAGCAATAATAATAATAATCTGAAAATCTTACAGCCAATAAATAAAACAAACAAACAAATCACAAAATTTCCCAGCTAACAATCAATAAATAAATAAATAAACCTTTACGTGGCTAAATCTTACAGCCAATAAATAATAAAACAAACAAACAAAAATTACAAAATCCCCTGGCCTACAATAAATCAACCAATCAATCAGTCAATCAAATAAATCTGTAAGTGGCTAATTTTTACAGCCAATAAATACATAAAAAAACTGTAAGTGAAATTCTCCCTGCCAATAATAATAATAATAATAATAAATTGTAAATTACAATATATATCAGCGTTAATTAATTAATTAAAACCTTCCCACAGTGCAAGTAAAAATTAGGGAAGTTATTTAAACTGAACGGAAACAGATTGAATGCTCTGTATAGTGTAATAAGGAACACAGGCATTATATGCTGAGGTGCTGAAGATGGCGAAATCTGCTCCGCACTGCTCTCAGTTTTTAAATACAAATGCCTGCTCGCAGAAGTTGTCTAGCGCCATGACGGTGCTGACCCAGCAGAGAGCAACCAATTGTCTCAGACACACACACACAAACAAACACTGTCTTGCAGCGGCGACAGCGTGTTTCTGCATAAGCGCTACCTCGGTGTCCCCTCATGAGCGAGGAAGATTAATTGCATAGTTAGAAGTCAGATCTGTTGACTGGGAATAATTAACCTCATATATGTGCAGGGTGAAAAAAAAGATCCAAAAACACATTTTTCAGAAGAGTATTTAAAGACGTACCATCTGAATACATTTGCAAACGGATGACGGCTGTGCTTGAGAAAATCATTATCGAATTGCAACCATATTTTATTTGTGGTAGCCAACCGAGCGGACATTTCTACACCTTAATTCCTGTCAACATCATCCGAGGCTTTAATCTTTGAGGAAAACAAATGGTACACATTTTGCAGTGCGAAATTACATCAGCCCCTCTCTGATCTCTGAAAAACATGATGTGACTGTCATAACTGAGTCGAGGATGCGTCATCCTGCGGCTCATCTGGCATATGTGAGAAAAGCCTCAAAATGCCTCTCATTAGGTAAACGTACTTCACCAGACAGGAGCTCAGTAAATAACATAAGCGTCGTCGTGATGTATATCTCCATCTCTTGTCATATCTCTCTTGTAAATGACTGGAGAGGAGCATGTGTGAACCTTACTCAAGCACCGGTGTCGCTCTGATGAATGCACTTTTATAAGCATTGGGCTTTCCAGACAAATGGTTTTTAAAACAAGTTGCAACCACCACAAATCCATCAGATGTCTAAACTGACCTCACGGTGAACCCTGGGTCCCATAAAGACCCATAACTGACCCAATCAAGACTGAGGTAGGGAGAGGTCTTATCTAACACCCTCTACCCTATCATACACACTGTATTCCTCTAAAGACCAAATCCAGTGAGGTTTAAAGGGATAGTTTGCCATAAAATACAATTCTGGAATTATTCACTCACCCTTGAGTCGTTTTAAATCAGACATTTACCCTCTGTGAAAGATTATGGTTGCTCTTTGTCAAGCAGTTGCAATGAATGGGGGCTGGCGCTTCAAAACAGACACAAAAGCATTAAAAAATTGGTCTATGTGACTCACACACTGTATTCAAAAGTCTTCTCAAAACATGACAAAAAATGTATTGTTATCCACTTGAAAACTTAATCTATGGAATATCTGTGAGTTCTTAATTCATGAACAAATCATTCATGAATCTGAAAAGAAAAACCCTGTGCATGACAAAATCTGAGCCAATAATAATAATATACTAGAAAAAAAAAAGAAAAATAAGAAAAATAAAGTGCATGAAAGAATCTTACAGCCAAAATGAAAGACAAGACAGAGAAACACTCTAAAAACGCCTTTGAGGTTGTTTTTTCAACCCAAATGCCCGCTGGGCGCTTGTGAGACCGCTGCGGTAAGCGGTTGGCAGTGAGTTTTAACCAATGTTGGCAAGTTGAAAATTGGTCTTGATCAATAAACCAGAGGTGCTGGGTTGGGAACGCGGACGTGAAAGAGAGCACACACACGTCACGTTAACATCGGACGTATCTCGACGACACCAGTGCGAGAAGCCACCATTTTCTCAGCGTGTCTATAGCCGAGCAGAGTGCACGAGTGCAAAGATGGCTTTATGCGGATAAGCTAAAGATTAAATTTTGAGGTGTTAATAGAGGGTTATTAACATATTTACATGTTAATTCGTTAATTAATCTTTTTCGCGGTTAAATTGAATGTAGTTTCCTAAAGGAAAAGGCGTTGTGTAATAAAGACTAGCCTAATTATTTTGAGGCTGATGAAGTGATAATTGTTAAAAAATAATGTTTTGAGAGAACACACAGAACCCTGCTTGTGTGAGGAGGTGATTTTCTCAGCTTCTTCAGAAGAGAGGGAAAGACTGTTTAAGGCAAGTGAAGTTCATAATTCCATCATGTTATCATTTTGAAAATTGTCAGTGATGCCTGATCCGTATTCATGGACTATGAAACAAACTGTAAGTGTAAAAATAAAATAATAAATGTTAAATGCTTGTTCTGTGTTGTTTAGTAGAAATGGAGTTTACACTCTGCCATTCATACACATGCTCACATCTTTCACACATATGTTTACTGATAAATGTTATAAGTCATAGTGCTTAATGGTGTGGTTTTTTTTTTTTATTGTGACGCATTTTTTTACTGTCATGCCAGAATAGTTTGTAAAGAACACAACTATTAACTAATTGTACAATTATTGTATAATATTTTTATACAGTACATAAAATGTACCAAAAAAGTCAAATTTGATCTTAAAAGTTATATTCAACAAATGTTCAATGCTTCATTTATAAACTCTGTAGCTGTTAATGCCATACTTTTCTGCATTTCTTCTTATATTTGCATGCTTCTTGTTGCACTCGCTTTTCTCTTGTTTATAATAAATAATTTACCTTTTATCAATCATGTGTGATAGATTTGATCAGGTTTATTAATCGTCCAGCCGCTTGCTCGATTTGGGTTCATTTTAGCCTAGCAGTGTAGTAATTTTAAAACATAAAAAAGCAACCCAGCATGCTGGGTCAAACATAATAACCCAACTTGTTGGGTTAAATCAACCCAGCGCTGGGTTCGTACATTTTTGTCCCAGCGCTGGGTTGCCAAAATAACCCAAATTGGGTTGTTTTTAACCTAGCCGTTTTTAGAAAGAAAGAAAAAGAAAGAAAGCATTCTTCAAATGGATGAAATGTAGCCATCCCAGTTTGGAACAACAGTAGTAAATGGTATAATTTTATGTTTTTGGGGGCACTGTCTCTTTAAAAATGACATAATACACATATTGGCTTTAGGAGGGCAAATAAATGAGGTATTTAATTTCACCATATTGTCATTCCTCTTCCTTTATCTCTCTCTCTCTTGATCTCTTTTTCCATAAATCTCACTCCCTCTCTCTCACACACACACTCTCGCTTTCTCTCTAATAACATTCGGGCTGTTAGATAAGATGAGGGGTTTGGAGGGACAGGAGAAATGAGAGCCAGCTGGAATTCCCATCGGAGCCTTAATCCATCTTACATCAGCTAGGGTTCAATCTAACACACACTGTGGCCAGTGGCCAACAGAATTACATAGTACTGTGTGACCCTCTGTGAGAGCGCTCTGACTGTAGGTTCCTTCCACCCATTGCAAAATCATATTCCATTATTCCAACTTTAAATGAGGTGAAAAGTTCACCAAATTGGGGTGTCTACTGCTGGGATTTTCTGGAGTTTGTTTTAGAAAACTTCATCAGTTTCACGGATGGCCAAATTCCTAGAAATGTTGGTGCTGGTTTGGTGAAGTCACATCGGTTGGGCAAATATGTTCACAGAAACAATCAGACACAGAATACATAATACTTCTATTTAATCAGCTGATATTTTTAGCATCCTACATAATCATCAGCTTAGCATAAATATCTATTGAAATGACAATCAGGTCTACTGACATTTTGACCCTGTAAATCCCTCTTTGACCATCACTGTTATTTGGAAGGATTTCATGAAAATCTTCAGCCGTTTCAGTAATGCTGAAGATGGTATGGTGCACACAATATGTATGTGGCTAGAGCAAAAAATATGATATTTTTATTCAAACACAGTTGTGATAAATCTGTGTGATTGCTGTTTCAACCAGGTTTAATATAGCACATCTACTATATAGGGTTAACACATTTCTGATCGTTTTGTGATCTGAACTTTGACATTTGGAATATTATTTTTTAAGGTATACGTTAAGTCCTTTTAATCAAATAGAATAAGTTCAGTATTAACTACATAAAGAAAATATATAAATAGTTCTAGAAAATCTTTTAACAAAGATATTTTAAGAAATTTGTCTTGTGTAAACTGGCTCTTAAATGTGAAAATTGAAAAAAATGTTTTGATATTTTGAATTAGAAAATATTTTCAATATTGCCAGTTTTGATTTTAATTTTTTGTTTAAGTTTTTGTCATTTTGTCATTTTTATTTAAAAAATGAATGTTTTTAAGTTTTATTTTAATCCTTATATAATATACTGTATATTAACGTTTTAGTAATTTTATATGTTATCATTATTAAAGTATAAAGTTTTCATTCGTTTTAGTTTATATTAATCTTTCAACTTAAACTATGAAACCGAGAAGTGTCGGAAAGAAATGTAATAACTAAATTTGATTTCAGTTCCTGTTTATTGTCAAATAATAAATAATTAATACATGTAACAATTTTCTGTTTTAGTTATTATTGTTATTAATTTTTTGTTAATATTTTGAATGCTTTTAATATATTTTCTGTATTTTAATTTGAAAAGTTTTAGTAATTCTGTATGTTATCATTATTATTACTTTGCCTATAAAGTTTTTATTAAGTTTTAGTTTATTTAGTTTTAGTTATTTTAGTCATTCAACAAACCATGAAAATAAGAAGTATTGCCTTGGCAACTACCTGAAATAAAATATTATTATTATTATTTCAGTTCAGATAATTCATTTCAATAACCCTGATGTTACCTTCCTCCATCACAAACACTTCAATACCAGACAGACACATTTACTTTAATACAATACCAGAATATCATATGAAAGGACAAAGCCATAAAATTCAACCAAAGATAAGAGTCTTCATGAAAACCCTAAGTCCAAAGATTACCAAGACATCACAAAATCCTGTCAAACAAGGTTAAAATGACCGCAGCGCAACACTTTGCAACATCTCTAGTGAGACTGCGCTGCCATATCAGTCGAGATGCTGTCGCATAAGGTGTCATCCGCGCTGATGGTATGACAGCGGTGGCTTTGACCCGTTCTCTTCCTAACCTTCACTTCTAACCCCTCTCTCTCTCATGTAGCATGCTTTTTTCCCTCCACCTATCGCCCTTTCATCTCCCTCCCGTCTTGAGATGACATGTTCAAATATGACCTTGCAGATAATGAGTGACATTTGGGGCTGTGAGCAGGACCGATTAAACAGACAAAGAGTACGTGTTCTAAAAATGTGCCTCTCTCTTCAGCTGCCTCGATTACGTTTGAGTAAAAGAGCAGGTTGACATATCACCCGTATCCCTTTCTCGCTTTTCTGTGTTTTTCTGCTATATATGCAAATGCTTGCATCTAAAGACAAGACTTATTCAAAATGATCAAAGCATAGCTGGAAGCGCATCAGCATGCGTAGCTGTATGTGTACATGTGCGCACTATAGCGTTGGTGACATCTTTGCTGGGGTTTGACAGCCGCTGTAGTTGGTTGAAGGTAAATGGAGGTTGGAAAGACGTAATGGAGCATGCTGTACTGGCTTCGGGCCCCTAAAGGCACACAGCTGCACACAGAACCATTATGGTACTGTCCAACAGACCCCAAACCATAAGAATACACCTGTATGTAGGCTTCATTTCATATTAGTGTGCTTTTTGTAACCTCGGTTTACTGATTCCATTTGATACAGTGGTGTAACACATGGTTCGCATGAACTTTTGGAAGAAAATTGGAAGGAAATTCATCCTCCACTGCTGATGTATAATTTGCACCTTTGCATGTCCTTGGTCACAGTTATTATGTAGATTTCAGAGGGTTTTCATGCAAATATAGAGATATAATTCATTTTTAGACTCACTACAAATTATTATTTTTTCCCTTGTATTATTACAATAGCAATACCTACTTATTAACGTCATTGCAATACCAAAAAAGACTTGGTATAAGCTACAAAATCATTCCGTATTATTCACTTAATGAAGCTTTGTGTTCACTTACTGAAACTTTATTTCGTGTAGATATTAGGCTGCTAAAAAAAGCTGTTGAATCAGTAGCTGCTCCAAAATAATGCAATAATATAGAAGTGAATCTGTCAATGTAGAAATGATGCTGCAAATAACAGCTGCTGAATCAGTAGAATACTCTGACAGATTCAGTTCTATGTTAATGCATCATTTCCATAGAAACATTTGACTGCAAAAAGCTGTTGAATCAGTAGCCGTTTTGACAGATTCAGTCCCAAGCTAATGCATCATTATTTCAATGTAGAAATTAGACTGCAAAGCTGTTAAATCAGTAAAATGTGTTGGAATTGAATCTGTCAGAACAGCTACTGGTTCACGTTAATGTATCATGTATCATTTTTTTCAAAGTAGATATTAGGCTGCAAATAAAAGCTGTTGAATCAGTAGAATACTGAATCAGTAAGCACTCTGGTGGATTCAGTTCTATGTTAATGCATTATTTCCATAGAAACAACTGCAAAAAGCTGTTGAATCAGTAAAATATGTTGAATCACTGGCCATATTGACAGATTCAGTTCCATGTTAATGTATCATTATGTAAATGTAGATATTAGTCAAATAAAAGCTGCTGAATCAGTAAAATGTTTTGGAACTGAATCTGTCAGAGCAGCTGCTGATTCAAGTTAATGTATCATTATTTTAATGTAGAAATTAGACTGCAAATAAAATCTGCTGAATCAGTAAAATGTGTCGAATCAGTAGCTGCTCTGACAGATTCAGTGCCATGTTAATGAATCATTATTTCAATAGACATGCAAAATAGCTGTTGAATCAGTAGCCGTTCTGACGATATCAGTTCCATGTTAATGCATCATTTCAATTATATGTAAGACTGATTTAAACTACAAAGAGAGAGTCATTTATAATAGTCATTTTCTTGTGAATTAGACTAGACAGATTGATTGCATTATATACAGTATCTGAGAGAAACTATAATGTTCGGATCAAGCAATCAAAGCAGCATCAGTGACACTAGGAAATGCTTAACGCATCTTAAGAAATCTTTCCGGAGTCACTCACCAAGTCTCTCACAAATCAAGCAAAATCTTCTGCTGTTCTGTGTTATCGCTGTATTTCTCAGTGGAACGGGGATGATCTAAATACTGTGTAATTTTGAGGAAGAGAGCAGGCTGTTTTTCCCTCGTCAGTATTCTGTTAACAGAACAGGCTAATTATGGGTAGAGGGTGCAATGCCAGGCCCAGCTGCCTATAACTCCCACTTGTTGCTTTTTTTGGTTGAGTGATGCCATGTAGACAATAGAAAACATGGCCCCCACTGACAGCATCCCCACAGCTGTGCCCACTATTACCATCACTAAATATCCAAAAGGAGAACAATGCACTCAAAGACGAACATGCAACACGCATGAAAAGCATACAATTACTAACTGTCATTCACGTAAACGTCATTTATTAACAGTGCTTAATTTGAAAATGAGTTGAACAAATCAACTTCAACTGAACAGCAAAACATGATAAAACATGACTCTTTTTTATTGATTTAAATCCAAATGTATACATGAGTGTGTGTGTGTATATATACATACAGTACATACACACTATTAAAATATAGATTAAGTATATTAGTAAATTTACTATATATTAAGTATCTGTATATACAAGCGTATTTGTTTGTGTTTGAGCTGTGTGTGTGTGCGCTTGTGTGATAAATTTGTATAATGACAAGGGTATGACTTAGGTATTACAAGGAGAAGGTGACTTTGCAGGACATTACCCCATGTCCCACTTTTCAAAACGCTTATAAATCACACAGAATGGAGTGTATTGAAAATCTGAAATAGCACAAAGTTTCCTTTGAGGGGTAGGTTTAGGGGTATGGTTGTTGTAGGGCGATAGAAAATACGGTTTGTTCAGTATAAAAACCATTACGCCTATGGTATGTCCCCACTTTTCACAAAAACCACCTGTGTGTGGTGTGTGTGTGTGTTTGTGTGTGTGTGGGTTGTGTGTGTGTGTGTGGGGTGTGTGTGTTGTGTGTGTTGTGTGTGTGTGTGTGTGTTGTGAAGAAACACACATACCTTGGGTCAAGGCGCTAACAGTGAGCCCCAGAAAGGCTCAGTATGACTGTCGTCATGGTTACTGCTAGTATGAACTTGAAACAATGGGACGGTGACCTTGAGCGGGACGGGCGCAGTCGCGTTCACTCACATCTGAATGCTTCACTTCTACCTCACGCAGTCCCTTTACACAAAACACTCACATGCATGAAATCATCCCAGCCAAAACTGATTATACCACTGAGATTTTAATAAACACTTTCTGATTGAACTAAACCATGTTAAATGGCTTATGTAATTAAGGGCTTAACCTGGGGGCAATGAGACAGGGATTTCAAATTAGATACATAAGACAAGATATTTCACACACAAAAAAATATATTTAAAGGCATCGCCATGGTTTTGCACTGGCCTAATTGTTAAGTCGTCGGATTTCTTTTCCTCCAATTAAAATGTATTGAAACAATTGTTAGCAAACACTACAGCGCCGTGGCCAAACCTCCAACATCTGCCGCTTCAGTGCACAAAACAGCATAGGGGATCAAAGATCAGCCCTCGCCCAAGGCAATGGAAAATCTCAGTCTCATGAAAATGGAAATATGTAAATCCTGATTAGGAGAAATTGCAGGCCTCGCTGCACCAGTCATATCAGCTGTGTTAAAATGCCAGGAGTTGGCTCGGGCCCAACACCGGGTGTTGATTAGATGGAGGCATTTTGACACTGACCTCTGAACTCCAAAAGTGGAGAGGCTGAGAGCGACAGGCCCTTTTTCACATTTTATATGCTTTTTGTTGCAAGGGTAATAGTTTATCTTCAGCTTAAGAAAGCTTTAGCCTGGCTGCTGATTTAGGTTACCAATATCTCACTACACACATTTTATGGAAAAGTGATTCAGAAACCACTTAAAAATAAGGAATTTCTACTGGATTATTTTGGAAGATCAACGTGAGCCGAAACATGATTAGATTTCAATAAAATACTATAAATACCTGCTCTGTTATTTTTTTATTCTGAAGATTCTTTTAAAATCCTGAACATAAACCATGTAAAATGCAAAAAACAAATGTATTAAAAATAAATAATGAATTAAAAGAAACCATTTTATCTGCTCTGAATCATTTTTATTTATTTTTGAACGCTGATAGTCAAGAGTTTCAAAAAGAAAATTATTCCAGACATAAGCCATGTAAAATGCAAAAAGCAAACGTATTCAAAAGAAAGTAATGAATTAAAAGAAAACCTATTTATCTATCTATCTAACAAACACATTTTTCTGTAAATGTTGATATTTTGTTTTGAATAATAATTTCAGACATAAGCCATGCACAATGCATTTAAAATTTTAAAAACGTAAAATTATACAAAATCAATAGTTAAAAAAAATAAATACTATTTACATTTTTATCTAGATATTTAATTATTCCTCACTCATTCTGTTTGTTTCTCAACTATGAATGTCCATTCTATTTGTGATGGTTTTTTTACATGGCTTGCAATACAAATGATGATGAAATCTCCACTTTCTTTTCCTCCTTCATCGATAATCAAAATCAACCTGTGATGTGGGAGGGCAGGGTTCAGTTTAGGTCATTAAACTTCTACATCTTACCTGTTAGTATTACTTCTAAAATACATCCTAGAGCAAAACAAGGTATTATTTTCTCAAAGCTAATAACAAAAAACAGCATCTCATTCCCACTTCCCTTTTGTTATGAATAACAGCGAACTCCAGTGAAGGAAGCCTCCTACCCCGGGCTGATCACAGTATCCAATTTGTACAACAATTTGGAGGACTCCCTTAAACAGATCGTCTCAGGGCAGCGGTCGATGCAGCGCTCGGATGGGACGGGGCGGATGACGGTTTGGGGAGGGAGTGAACGACACAGATGAGTGGAAAACCGTTTACAAATGAAAAACAGCCCACGGAGTCGCATGCGGATGACGGGTCATTAACAGACTCAATGGCACGAAACAAAGCATTTGCCCTTAAAGTGTTTACAAGTTATGTAGGCGAAAGCACTGGATTCTCAACTCCCTTCCTCTTCATTATCTGTCTCTTAAAGGAACGTTTCAGAAACATCCTTTCGATTGACCCTTCGGGAGTTTTGACCAATTACAGCAGCAACAGATGCAGCATTAGAGGCACAATTCTACACTTAAAAGGCTTTGGATGCGTCAATATTCCGTATCTGCATTCCATCCCTGACGACTGTTGTCTGGGCCTGGCATGTAACCATGGCAACTGGAACTGCCTATAGAAGTGGCATGTTCAATACTGAAGATGAAGCGCATTCTCAGATAGCTGCAAAGGCCAAACAATTCAATTTCCCCGCATTTTATTTCTGCTCTTTTGAAGGTTTGACTTCCTCGGAACGCTGTGAAACATGCTTAACAAAGGCCTGACGGGTAAACTCAAACTTTTTGGAGTCGTGTTCAGAGGTGAAAGACATTTTTATATAAATAATTCAGCCCAAAATGACAACTGTTATCACTTACTCATCCTCCTTTCTTTTTCCCCCCTTTTTACCAATGGCAAAACATCTACTGTAATAATGAATTTTGTGATGTTGCAAAATTGTTTTCCTTGCAAAAAAAAAAGAAAAAAAGAAGAAGCTATTATTATTTGTTGCTGTCATATTTCATCTGCTCTTTATTTAGAATATAAAAATATAAAAAACTAAAATGCAATAAAAAAAATTATGAATAAAAATCATTAAAATATGTTCTGCATCATAATCAATAATAATAATAATAAGTAGTAGTAGTAAGTAGTAGTAGTAATTGTTGTTGTAGTAACAAACATTAAACAAACATATGTAACAAATATAATAAATGTGTAGTAGAGGGTTTTTTATTCATAATATAACAATATTAGGTATTCTAAATATAATTTAAAAGATGCAGAACAAATAAACACCGCAATAACAATAATAGTAATAATAATAAAGATCTGTTCTGTATCTTTTTTTTAAAAATCATTCATTCATCTGATAATAATAATAATAATAGTTCTGCATATTTAAGTTATTCAAAATAAATAATATAAACATATATATATTTATGATGGCTTTTTACATGGCTTGCAATATAAATAAATTAACAACAAAAAAACAGCTACCATAACCATCACGTTCATTTTCTGGCACCTTAATCATAAATCTATTATTTTCTTTCCTTTTTGCCACTACTTTTGATTTGGCAATACAGTACTCTGAAATTAGTTAAGACATCTGACATGTAGAGCTAACTGGACCATGCTAACTTGCACAATCTTGACCCCTTGGACTGCTGAGGGTTGGTTAAACTCCACTTTAGCGGGTGGAGAAACAGGAAGCATGTGTAATTGAGTAAGATTAACTACCTCCACCTAGGACGTGAAACTGTCTGTCTTTTCTTCTCCTCCTCCTCCTCCTCCTCCTCCTCCTCCTCCTCTCTCTCCCCTCCTGTTCTGTTGTCCCTCTCGTTTTGGTGAATGATTGAAGTGGAGAGGTTTGCTCAGAGGGAGCAGGGAGAAGTGCACTCTACATTCAGCCCCGATAAAAGAGCTTGTCAGGGGAAGTGCAAGTCCCGCGACTGCAGAGTCTGACCGGTTGATGGAAAGAGACAGAAAGAGCATGAGACAGCCTGACAGATGGACCATCAAGAGCCAAAGGCCTCCATCAGGGCCTGTAGATGCCAATACTGTGAAAGAGGGGCGTAACTGCATGTCCAACCCTACTAGCACGCTTAAAAGTGACCTTCAGAAACCTGCTGCACCAAACGCATGCGCTCATGCATGTACGGACGTTATATGTCCATTGAACTGTAAGCGGCCCCGACATCCTCAGCAGCAGGAGGAGGAGGAGGAGGAGGAGGAGGAGGAGAAGCCGTTCACCACCCAAGGACATGCACACAAACAACCAGCCATCCATTAACGGCCCTCCATGAGTCAGTGTCACCCAGGAAAGGACGAGCAGACCTCCGTCTAATTACACAGCAACACTCACGCCAGTAGTACTCCTCATAACCCTCCCGTAGAGAGGCTGCTGGGACAGAGAGCGTGATTGTGTGCAGACAAAAGGTCCAAAAACACTGAGCAACTGCAATGACCTACTCCTAATGTTAGTTTGGATATATGTGTATAATTAGGGCTGTTGATGAATATATACAAAAGAAAACTTTAACTAAAAGTGTACAAAATGTGTACTGACAGCACACTGTTAGCGACCAATATGCGGAATTAAATAAATTACCATGCTTTGTGAACTCATTTTTACTAGTCTAAAAAGCATGGGTAAATAATAACCATAACAAAAACAGTAATAATAATAATTGTATTAATAATAATAATAGAAGCTCATATTTAGATTTTTCCTATTTAATAATTGGCAAATGTCTTATGCCCCAGAATTAAACAAAAACTTTAGAAATATTACTTTGAAAAACACAAATGGCACATCCATAAATAATTATATATTTCCATATACAGTTTATATATAATGTTTTTATATATATATAAGGTTGCTACAAATATGCAATTATTAAAAAATTTTCCCACAATTGATTAACTTCTTACAAGTGTACATATCAACTCATGTTTAATTTTTTTCTTATTTCATAATTCTCTACATAATTTGTTTTATTCCCAAAATATATAAACAAAAAATTAATGAGCCTTTAAAATAATGCACTAAACGCACCAATTTATTTTAAAAAATATCATCCTCGTGTTTGTTTGTTTATTAAGACTTGCTTATGGGTGATATTTCCAACTTGAGCTTCAATGATAATTAAATATGCTGGAAGCTATATAAATATTTGTATTTTTTTGGAATACCCACATAAAACACCCCTTACTACTTGTCAGATATCACTGAAATGCGTGTCGCAGGAAATCCCACCTGTCTCTGGGACCGTCCAAAACTCTGTAAACAGCCAAAAAAAAGAATAAATTAAAAGCTCTGCCCATCCATCATTTTGCACATTTGGTTGAAGAGAGCAGAATGAAACCATTCTAATATCTAAGTGAATACTGTGACAATTAATTGCAGGCATTACATTTGACAGCCCTGATTTCCATAAGTGTGTGCGCAAGCTCCGAATTTTGGGACACATCTAACACCATGGGACGGCCGGTCCTAAGCATTTAAAAAATAGTCAGGTAATGCAGCAAACGTCCATCATGCAGGTAATTACGTCTCATCCAAACACACATTCGCACATGCACACCTGCAACATGCCTCATCAGCTACAGACTAGAGGACAACTGGGGTTAAAATTCCAATTGGTTCCCACAGGCCTGTCAATCCCATGAGTCCACACCTGACCAAAGCCCCTCGAGCCAACAGTGGTGAGATAATCAGTGATATCACTGGCTCCTACATCAGCACATGTACCAGGCAACCATCTGGCATTATGGGCAGAGGCTGGCTCTGGAGTTTGTTAGCGGGGAATGCTGAGTGTTTTTCCAGTGACAGGCTCTGTGTCCACTTGAGAACAGCATGGCAACATAACTATGGTGCCCATTTTGAGGAGTGTGATTACGGCTCGCCATCAGAGAGAGTAGTGGATGAGATGCAATCAGATGCCATCTGTAGAAATAGAGTAGATGTGAGCAAGGACAAGAGAGACAAAGAACAGGAGAGAAGCAAGGTAACACACATAGAACAGGCTGGAGAGAGCAGTGACCGCTGGGATTGGCAGGCTTTTTTCTGGTCAGCTAAACCCCCATGGCTAAATAATCATCTACTTGTAGTATTCATCTCAGGGGTATTTCATCTGGGCGATGACATTTCATGAAATGTATTCATGTGATGGCAATGTGGAGTTATCAGCATCATTACTCCAGTCTTCAGTGTCTCGTGATCCTTCAGAAATCATTCTATTATGCTGATTTAGAGCTCAAAAAAAAACCAGTATATCATCATGTTTGAAAACAGTTGGTTCTTAATATTTTTGTGGCTGTGACGTTACATTTTTAGGATACTTTGAACAAAGAACAGCATTTATTTAAAAAATAAATTTTTCATAATTATACATGTATGTACTATCATGTTAAAAAATAGCACAAAAAAATATCTTAAAAATCAGATGTGGATTATAGTTAAAATAATCATTATTTTTACTGTTTAGTTTTTATTAATATTAATTATATAATTCATTTTCTATTATATAAAACAATCTTAAATATTAGATGTGGAATCATACTTTAAAAAAAGATATTAAAATAGACAAAAAAACTATGTATTTAACCTTATGTATTATAAAGGACATGCAGATATTATATATATATTATAATAGATATATATATCTATATATAAATGAAATGGTCAAATAACTAATTTACCATATATTGCATAAGTCATTAACAATATTTCAACAGACCAGGAAAAAACGACTTTATATATAAAAGACTAATAGATAATCATAATAATAATCAAAATACAATTTATGTATAGATGATGTTTATAATTTACATAATTCTAACATTCACTATTATTAACACGAAAATCGAAATATGATCTTTTATTATTGTTGTTGTATAAAAAACTTGCCTTTAAAACCAGTAAGAATCTTCAGTTTTGATAGATAATTTTTATCTTAATAATGTTATCATTTTATTTTCTATTTTTTTTACTAGATTATGCTTTTTACTACACTTAGGAACATGTGAATGCAATCATTAATAATGTAAATGCAGCATTAATTTATACATAATTTACATTGGCCTTTAGCCATATTTTCACTACAATGGCACTGAACCAACACACAGAAATCACAAAGAAATCACTGGAAAATTCATCAATAATGCAAACGATTATCAGATACACATGACGGACTGTCATGATGATAAAGTTCAAAACAGCCCTACTACATTATTCATTTACACAGAACCAAATCTACTTCTCAGCCACCTCTGATACTAGCAGGTGGGGTGTATTATACAGTATATAGAGCCACCTGAAGCCCGGTTTCAACAGTGCAGATGCCAGAGAATCAAACGCTCTCATCCACTCACTCTGTCCTCCAAATGGCTGTAATTGGCCATCTAAGGAGTTATTCTTTTTCCAGGCCACCAGTAATGAACTTTACAGGCTACTCTTAACCTGTAACCCCTCTCTCATCCCTACAGAAAAGAGCATCATGACATCGAGCCGCTAAACAGACCATCAGAGCGACGAGATGAGACACCGAGAGAGAGGGTGACTGAGAATGACATGTTTCTAATGTGATGCCAGTTGAGATTGGATTCTTCATTAGGCCAATTACAGGCCGCTGGAGGGGGAGAGCACTGCGGTTTGGGACCGGGAGGTGGCGAGACGCTCACCTGATTAAATGCAATTTACTCAGCCGAGGCACAACCTGAGCAAGACGCTGGAGTAATTAACAATTACTGCACATTCACTGCTTAGCACAGATGTTAATTAAACATGCTATTCTACTCAAAAAGAAGTGACTGGTGATTCAGACGGACCAGCAGATACTTTACTCTGACCCTGCATCTGATGCCAGCATGCATGAGATTAGAACCTACAAAAAGCATTGACAGACGTGCAGCTCAAATGAGAGGAGTCCAAAAAAAAAGTCTATCAAGAAACAACTCTTTTTTTTCTAAAAGACTAGATGCACAAAACCAGTGGTTTTCAATCTTTTAGACGCCACAAACAGAGGATAGTCTATTTATTTTATCTTAATATTTTATTATTTTATTTGAATCAATTAAGGTTTTTTTTCCAGCTTCTACTGCATTAGTATACTTTTTTTTTATTTATAAGTGCTGTTAGAGTATTATCTGTCGATTTTTGTTAACCGGTTTTACTCAGGTTTTAACTTGTGAACCTTGTTACTTTTACTTTTTGTACTGCGTATTCCTGTTCATTTTACTTCAACTGATTTTTATATTGTATTTAATTAATGTTTATTTATTTGTCTTCTTCTATGTTGTGACTTAATATATTTTCCTTTCCTGTATTACGTAGATTTTTTTTTTTTTTAGTTTTTTAAATATATTTAAAATATTTTTATTTTACTCAATTTCATTACTTTAATTTTTCCATTACTTCTAGATTTTTGTTTCAGCTATTATTAATTACAATTAATTATTATTAATAAACTATTTTTATTTTTTATGTTAATTTATACTTTTCTTTCTATTCATGGTCTAGATTATTTATTTATATTAATTTTATTTTTATATTTAAAATATTTTTAGCAGTTAACTGTTGTTTACATACTTTTTTAATGCTTTACTTTGCAGTACTGTGTAGATTTTTTTATGAAATCTATATTTATATTTTAAAAATATCAGTCGTTCCCGATACTTATCTTTTAGTATCGTGGTGTTTTTTGTCTATCACTACAATACGGTTACTCTTATATCAAGTTTTATTATTATATTTAAATATTTTAATCTAATGTTTAATTTTAATCAAATTTATTTAGTTTCATATTTTTATTTACTTTTATATGTTACACAATTTCTTATATTTTTCATGGAGTCCAACTTGCAATCCTCTGCATTTGAGAGACATGCACTTAATTTTAAAATACAACACAAACACACACATTTGTCAAACAAGTCTGTGCCTCAAAGTGCACGGTAGACTAGTATAGTTCCTCTGTCAGTTATATGAGAAGAAAAAGGGGTTTTATTTCCCAGTTCAGCAGACTAGGTGTTTGTATATGGTTATGAGGCTGTGGCTGGCGCTCCAGTCATTTGAATAATGCATGTTGGGTAGTTTATGCATAAAGGACAAACACTTTGAGGTGCTGCGCAGCGGCTGAGAAGCCTCACAGGGACAAAAAATACTGAAGACTCATCTTACACTTACGGTAGGGCTGGGAAATATATAGAATATGCACAGAACCTTAGCAATGAATTTGCAGGTGTTATAAAATGTAGCATTACTGTAAATATTGTGATGATTTCAGTGTGCTTTGGCCAGACTAATACGGTTTATAAATAGCGTGTCATTATGGCCGGTTGGGATTAAAACGAGAAATGGCATCAATAGGATTCATTTCCATGAACCAATTTAAACTGTCCGTTTCAGCGAATCGATTTAAAACACTGAATGAATCATTCATTTACATTGTCACTCAAATGTTCACGGAGGGCATTTTTCATATTAAAAAGCAATAATAAAAGCATTATGTGACCTGATTACTAACTACATTTTTACTAATTAGTTCTTGCATTAGCGTTCACGAAAGTGGCCACAAACTGAATTATTTATTGTTTACATTTGTTCAATGTCCTGCTTCTCGTCAAAACATTAGTCAAAAAGAATTACTATATAAGGCCACTATTTTACTACTGAAATATTAAAGCAAAGGTAGATTCTTAATTTATGTTATGATCTCTGCAAAATATAGGGGGAAATCATAAATGGGGCCTGTTTCATGAAACAAGTTTACCAAATAAGCCAGGTTTATTTAATTTAGTCTGACTTATTGTCAGCTGATTTGGTTCAAAATAAGTCAGACTAACTGAAATAAGCCTGGCTTATTTAGTAAACTTGTTTTAAGGAACAGGCCCCCGTATCATGAAACAAGCCACAAACGAATCCAGTAATAAACAAACAACAGCCATTTGGACTGTTTGTGCATAGTGTTCACATTTGGAGAAATACTGGTGGAATGTTTAGTTTACATTTATTTACATGTTAATTTTCCAATGATCATATCAGCATTCAAAATTACAATATTATACGTGAAGGACAGAACCATGTTTATAATTATTAGAAACAGGCTAAACCATTATGACAGATGAAACATGAAGATAATACATTTGGTAACAAAAATATAATGCCTTGCATGGAGCTCATATGAAAAGAATCCACAAAAATAGAAAAATTGATATGCAATTTGTCATTCTTTAGCATTTATACCAAGTTAACATGCTATATGACCGTGACATGCACGTTGCTCTTTGTTATTGTATTTTATGTTGTTTTTTGGTAAGAAAGACGTTGTTATTATAGATGGGGGATTGTTGTATACCAGTAAGATGTTTTTCATCAAATGAATGTAACAGAGCGGTAAGGACAGGTGTCAAATGTGCAGAATAATAACAAAAGAATATTTATAGCTCCACCAGCAAGAGGTGGGGAATGTTTACAATGTGCAGACAGAAATATGAATGAGGAGGTTTGCAGCATATCAGACATGAGACAAAAGAGTGAATGAGTGTGGAGAATGTAAGTTTTTAATAAATTTTTTTGTAGCTTAATGAAAAGAAATCAACATGACATGAAGAAAATCATGCTTCATCGGTGAGCTATAAACTAAAGGCTTTTGGCTATTTTTAAAAGGTACAAGCCCTTCATTACATCCTGCCTCTACGTCATGTTTCTCCATCAACAGGGAAAATAAAACTGCATTTGTCAAGCCATTTTACTGCATGCATGCACAAACACAAATACAAGCACAGAATGGCCCTCACATTTTATGTTGCATGCATTAAGACACAATTCAATACAAAGTATGAATAGATGAATGGGACACCATTGAGATGTACTGTAAGGCGCAAAATGACAAATAAACACACACAGGCCTGCCTGCACTACTGGCCCACTTCCCTCAAGGTTTCTACTTTTGTTCAGAACAACTGTGTTAGCAGATAAAAGAGACCGAACAGTATAGCGAGGAGGGAGAGAGAGACAGTTGAGACGTCGACAGAGGAAGATTGTTCATGCATAGCAGAAAAGAAAGTTAATTAAGAACAGACATTTTCATGTTTTTGTTTAATTTGAGATTTCCTTCTGCAGAAAAGTGTGAAATCTACTCATGCATTTCAACTCCGAGGTGTGAACGCCTCAAAGCGAGAGTCACTGATCTTATAAAAGAACAATAAGAATAGAAGACGAGAAATAAGAAAAAGGAAAGTGATGCTTGGATCCTCTGGTCTGTTAATGGGTTGGACCGATGCGTCACTCCTCCTGGATTAGAATTCCGGCTCTTATAAATAGGAGGAGTATTTTTATCCCTTGGTCTTCTCCTTCACCTCCACCCTTCCCTTCCTACTCTGAATAGTATTAATTGCAAATCATCCGTTCAGCCTAATAATACACATAATAAAAGCAACAAACGCAAGAGCGTGAATGCCATCAGAAGCTATTTGTGGTTTTGATGAAGGCTCTGCAATCTCATAGCTCACTGAGTTTAGAAAAAAAAAACAGGTCTTGAAATCAAGTCAAGATGATCAGAGAGGGCAAAATGAGAGCAGAGAGATAGTTAGTGTGCTGGCTGCAGTGGTCTATTTAGCTGCTGCCCAGATGGTCCGAGGGAGGAAAAAAACAAAGCGTTAATCACCATCACGAACCCGCATCATAAAAACGTGCTATCAGAAATATTTATGGCTAATTTTAAGACCTTTTTATCCTCAAACCTTTCATGTGACGCAATGAATCTATCAACTAATCTAAGGTGACGTGATTTGTTGGAGAGGGAGGTTGGCGGTTCTTTGTTGGCATCTATGGTTCCATGAAGAAGCTTTAAAGTGATAGTTCGCCTAAAAATTACCATTCTGTCATCATTGTTTATTCCCCTTCAAGTTGTTCCAAACCTGTATGAATATCTTTCTTCTGCTGAACACAAAAGAAGATATTTTGAAGATTGTTGCATGGTGACAAAACGGTTTCTGGTCCCCATTGACTTCCATTGTATTTTATTACATTTTTTCCCCCATTCTATGAAATTCAGTGGGGACTAGCAACTGTAGGGTTACTCACAGTTGTCAAAATCTCTTATCATACAGGTTTGGAACAATTTGAGGCTTAGTAAATGACAGAATTTTCATTTTTGGGTGAACTATTCCTTGAAAGACCCATTCACACAAATTACAATAACTATATCAATAATGATTAAGACTAAATTTAATAGAATAGCAGAGTCCACGCCTAAACTATAATGATAACAGCACAGAGAAATAATATAGTTGGAATCACTTTCAGAACAATTTTTCCACCAGCTAATGAACGATAAAAACATTGACAGCCAATCACAAGCCATCCTGATTTAAAGAGCACAATCACACACACAACGCAGCAGACAACATAATTCACCGTGAGCTAATAATAATCAGAATGTTATCATGTGTTGGTATGAACGCTAATATAGTTATCATTATAGTTCTTCGTGTGAATGGGCCTCAACACTTCAAACTCTCTAACCATTTGTGGAACAGCTTCTGTTTTCTGTCTCAATAAGCTCAATCTGATAAATATTACTGGTATAACAGCATTCATATGATTTTCACGTTCAATTAACCCATTTGTTCACATAGTGTCTGCTGCCACCAAGTGGACAGATGACTTAGGTTTTACACTTGCTTCACTTTCTGCATTATCACACATGCACTCATCTACTAACACGAGATATTCCATAAATACATATGCGTGCATTGTGTACACATATAAGCTCCGCTATGTACCCAGAAACACATTTAGAGCTTAATACATTGGCATGCTGCATCACAGCACCTTAATAATTTACCCCTCCTCCTGCCGCTGCTACAGAATTGCATTGCTCCCAGAGTATCAATTGAAACTCCTATACATGAGGAAAAAAATTGAAGACAGTGTATTTTTCCATTAGCATGGATTAGGCTGGATGTGACTCCGGCCGAGGTTTTAGCATGCTGTGGGTTCAACAGCAAGGACCGTGAACATCACATACGTATTTTCATACATAGAATGAACCCTGGCTGTATGACACATATGAATTAATCAGTGTTGCCGAAGGATGTTTATCCTGGGAAGTGTGCTCGCTTTCAAATTTAGACGTGTGCTTAGCTGTAAGTGAAAAAGCAGGTGATGGAAATTTCCCATCATGCCCGCAATCTGTCCTCTCCCCCAGTAAACTCAGCAGATTGTATTTTCTGATAAGACAACCAACCCCCTCCATTAAACAGCGTTGCCATGACGCCTGAGGAATAGTGAGGAAACACTCCAGCATCCACCTCGACACCTACCATTACCATTAGTAGCGCTGTCTTACGGCACACAAGGACTGAAACATTCGTACTGTTAATGGTTCCTGAAATCCTTCATTGTGCTTTCTGCTATTATGAACACCGTGTGTAATTATGTTGGCTTGACAAATACTCAGGGTCAGCGGGGTTTCTACAAGTGCTATGTCTTTTCTAACCACTCAAACTTACACTTTTCCAGAAGCAGATGGTTAAAAAAACAACAACAAAAAAACTCTTTAAATGTCCTGTTTAAATGTTATAGTGGAGCATTCAAGCAACATCCAGAATGTTCATAAACTGAAATGCCAACTGTCGAGTTGTAAACGCTTTTAAACAAAGCATCTCCGAAAATTAAACGCAGCAAATTAGCTCAGATCCTCGAATTTGGCTGGCTGAGAAACGAGTGCAGAGTCGTAACAATCCAAAAGCGCAGAGACTTTTTACTGTTTTCATATCACCCTGCTTGTCTGCGCTTGCACATTCCATAGAGTCTTTTTTTTATTTACGTTAAAAACAACTTTCATGAAATGATACCAACAAGTATGGAACAATAATAACTTTAAAAAAAGAAAAGAAATCAGTAAAAGTAGTTCAGAGTAGTTTTTGATATTTTTGACAAATTTGCCAACCATATACTGTATTTCTAGAGAGGTTTTTCAATGACTCAGTTGGCAACCAGTAAATGTCCGTATTAGTGAGTCAGTGAATCATTCACTCAAATGATTTGTTCAAAAATGATTCATTCTGTAACAAAACAAGTGACTGGCTGCATCTGAAATCCAAAAAGTAGGCACTTCTGAATAAGAAATTACTTGTCGACTGTTAAAGACGTATGTTCTATAGTTTGAATGTGTGTAGTATGAATTTTATTCATATGCATTTCAGAAATAGTACGTCATCTAGTATTGACTTAGCTGTTTTATGAATACTGTGAATTCTGACATACTACTCCATGCACATATTGTTTTTCACCTAGTAGGAAAGTATGCGATTTCGGATGCAGCCACTGTCTTTATGAGGGAGTCATTGAATTATTCACTCAACCTGATAAGTGACTGATTTTTTAAATTTTCACAAGCACAATGCGGTATTTTTCATAGAAATCACCACAATCAGTAATTTCGAGTGAGGATGAACAATTTTTCCACAGATCTTGCATTGGTTTCAGTTGATCATGCAAATTTGCTATATAGACCATCAGACAGCTGGTTGATTTGAAATTGACTTCTGTGTGACCTTTACTTCATACATACCTACGCTATTGATAATAGACAAAGAACATTTTTAGCTTAACTTTAGCTAATGTGAGCCACATCTTTACTAATTATTAACTTGTTGCTTATTGATCTGTTTTATAAAAGAAATACCACATTTGCCATTTTCCCTTTTCAAATTTAAAATGACTCCTAAAATCGGTCAACCTTCAAAACACATAATAGGAATGGCGTTTGTTCTTGTTGACTCTCCTCAGTTTGCATCACAATCCACAGGAGATTAAGCTCACTTAATCAAATACTGTCAAAGGAAGGACGGTACGCCCCGCTATACCTCCATCCACAGGTGCAAGGTCATTTACGTTGCTAAGTGATTGTCCCACACACACAACCAGGTGTTTACATTCTCTCTCTCTCCATGCCTTTAAATGGCTTTTCCCCCTTTCCTGTCCTTTTTTTCTCTATAACGAGAAATCCGTTTGAATGACTCCACTGCGACTCGGTGTTCGAAATATGCAGCTTTAATTCTGAGCCCCAGAGCCTTTATTGCCATTTACATCCTCATTACAAATGACCAGGAATCCATTAGGTTCCTGTCATCCCCCGTATCTCATTAAGATGGGCTCTATCTAGCCCACTCCTGGAGGCCCAGCCCAGGGACAAAAAGAAAGTAGAGATCAAGCACCTTTCAGGAGGACGTTCACATTCTGATGAGGTGACGGGGTGCAGCCACTAGGTATCTATCTATCTTTATTTGCAGAAAGAGAGTTCTTGGGATATATGGATAGTGCGGTGGCCGAGAGCATAAGGTAAAACGCATATGAAGGGATTGACCTGTGGGCCTACAGGGGCCAGTCACTTAAGGAGTCAGTCTTTAACTCCCATAATGCACTTTGAATATCATGCATGCATTCATAGATAACCCATTTAATTCAGCCTATTTGAACTCTTGCCTCTACAGAGAATAGTCGTACTGAGATTATAACTATAGAGAGTAAAGGACCTTCCGCTAGGACGATACCTATTATGATAACTAAAACGGTTACGTTTTAATAACGCTGAGAATAGCGAAGTGTTCACATAAGGTGTTTATTTTGCGAAAATAACCGGCTGTGCATTTTCCTGATTATTATATGGTTACTTGACAATTAATACAATATTGAATACACGATGGGTGCTTTCGAAACGCTGCGTCTTGAAGCTTCAAAACCTTTGCGAATAATTTGCGAGTGATTTGGAGTGTTTATCAAATTGCCACATGATTTCAGTATACAAAATTTCAAAGATTTTTACCTGTTCCCAGATTTAAAAAATGTGTATAATATCTGGTTGAAGATATTCACCCTAAATCATTTGTTGCCATGCTTTGTCCCAAGTTGTCGTTGCTTATCACCATCGACCAGCAGACGGTATCAGCGTGTGGTGTTTCGAGCACTTCGAAAAAATGAATCATTTTGCGAAGCAATTGGTTCAACTGATTCAAAGGTTCGAAAAGCTTAATTTCTCCCATAACTACATTCATACCTGTAGCCAGTGTTGGGGAAAGTTACTTTTAAAAGTAATGCATTACAATATTGCGTTAGTTATTAAAAGTAACTAATTATGTTACTTAGTCACTTTTTATGGAAAGTAATGCGTTACGATAATTTTGCATTACTTTTTAAATCTGGGCAGGGCTTGTTTGTTTTTAATATAAAAAGTTCTTATTTTACAAATGTAAAAGCACTTTCACAACAAAAGTGAAATGAATACGCTTCAGGCTGAAGGAAACGTAAATTCACGTCTGTACAGTAGAACAAAGAAGAAGAAACACTCTTCAGCAATAAAAAAAAAAGCACAATTGTTAGTTTATCTAAAGTCATTTTTTGCTTATTAGTATGGTTGAATTGGACCATTGAAGGTCAGTAGCAACGACATTGGTTAATAAAATGGGATTAGATACATTTGTGTTATTTATCATTTAATTATTGCAGGTTTGCGTCATATTCTGAGTTTGCATTTAACTGTTTTAATTCATTTTGATCAATACTAAATCTGTTTTTTGTGAGTGGGATGAATTAATACACATTCACATTTAGTCTAGAACTACATCATGTTCACACAGCGCACACAACAACGCCTCTGCACTTACTCCTGATTTCTCCTCATGTGAGGACAGGAGAGCTCTCAGTCAATAAATGGGAAAACAAAGTAACTGGCGTTACTTTTTTGGAAAAGTAACTCAGATATTTTCTCATAAATGTAAAAGTAATGCGTTACTTTACTAGTTACTTGAAAAAAAGTAATCTGATTACGTAACTCGCGTTACTTGTAATGCGTTACCCCCAACACTGCCTGTAGCCTATATTATCTTAAAGCTAAGAAAAAAAACGGATTTAAGAAAAATCATTATAGCAATAAGACTGAATTGCACTGATATAACATTGAGTAAAGGGCCTATAATTACAACGTTTGTATGAAACGAGAGGACGCACTGTGATTCATGAAAAGTATGAACATTAGGAAAAGTATTAGGAAACACCTGGCCACAGGATACCAAGATTGGCCAATCAGAATCAAGTTTTCTAGAAAGTGCCATGGTTAAAGATCAGCAATAGATCTTACTCAACCAATGTGTCCAAAGAAGCAGATGCTGGTTCTGCGAGCCTCTTCATCCTCTTCCTCACTGCATCTGACTCCTGCACCGGCAAAATGGTCATCGATCACTATGAAAGCCCAAACCGAGCAACGTAGAACTCTATAGAACTGAAGTGACCGAAATATTCCAGCTTTTTCATATTTATTAAGACTCAGACATGATGATAGATGAGCAGAATATCTGACACAAACCGCATACTTTTAACAAAACCAGAATATTGATGTCTGTAGCAAAAGAGCACGCTTGTCGGAACTGACTGGATTCATATAACTGAGAATATTACACATATTACGTGGCGAGATCAGAATCAGGAAAACACAAAGTTATGCGTTTTCATTCTGCTCATGAAACTGGAAGGAAAAGAGCTTGATCATTTGAGCATTTCACATTACAGCACATATTTAACACATTTCAGGCCTCAGAATCTACATTCCCTGAGAGTACAGAAAAATCAAATCTCAGTTTACCTATTTGAAGGAATTTTCCTCCTGACATGTTTAATATGGTGCATCCTAGTTATGGTGCTAGTGATGTGGCCAGAAAGGAAACATCTCTTTCTCTCTCAAGATGGGCTACGTGATGCACTTGATAACTAAAAATACTTGTGCTTATTTTAAATGCCTTTCATTGATTTATCTGGGATAAATTGGGGAAATACTGCGATTTTAAATCGCAATCAATAGTATAACTCAAACACTGACCTGAAGGATCTTTTCTCCTGGACAGCTTCCATTAATTGTGTTTGTAACTAATAGCTCATTAACTACACCTGGCATTCACTAGTGGGAGAGCGCCCTCTAGTGGCTGCAAATGCAACAAACATATGGCATCCAAGCAAAACACCTGTTAAAATTTCTTCATGCTTTTACATTTGTCGTGTTGGATGGCTAAAATAATAATAATTATTATTATTATTATTATATTTATGTATTTATGACAAATGTTGATATGATATAGAATTGCCATTCATTAAAAAAATCTATTAATTAAAAAAAGATTGGTGGTCTTTATATATATTATATATTTATAACAACAATGCATTTTCCTTCATGTTTATAAAAAAATGTGTGTTATCCTTTATTTATATTTTGTACTATTTTTCAGGGGAAACACTGTAACATTCTATTCATGATCACAGAGGTTAAAAATAGCCTTTTATTGTGCATTTCGGGTAATGTGTAATGTGCACTAGTCCATGTTAAACAAATCATAATTAAAATTTATTAAAATAGTACATAATATTAATATTTTTAATATATAGAATATACCATAATCGAATAATGGACATCAAATAAACGGCACGTTAGCAATTAAAACTTTAATATGCCAGCACAGTTTTACCAAACAGTAGATTAAAATATCAAACAATTAGTGTTTCTCCATACATTTCTATTTTAAATTCATACATATAAAATCACTATAAAATGTTGCTCTTTAACATAGTCACTGTAAAAACTGTGGGATTTCAAACATTCACATGCTGAACGGTTTTTGCTACACCGCTTGGTACAAAAAAATCTAACCAATCACACAACCCAGTCTGCAGGGGTGCTGGGCCACCCGGGACCGGTTTAGACCCAGCGTGAGTCTGAACCTTGTCCACCAGGACTTAAATATCAGGCTTTCTCCGCTCAAACTAAACCCTTGATTAGGACTGGCTTCAAACCTAGTCCAGACTAAATAGTGTTATTCCATCACAAAAATAAGACCAGTTTTAGCATTAGATAAAAAAAAAAAATAGATAAAATAATTCAGCTGTCTGTAAATGGTCCGGACAGTAACTTCACTGGTTACAAGATGGATGTGATTCAGCACGAAGCGTCTTCAAATTAGCATTTCATCATTCAAACATTGTCTAGTCTCACAACATCTAAAATAACAGAATACAAAAAATGACGGTACATAACCGAGTGTGAAATGAGCACATAATGGACTTTGGATAAAGCGTATGCAGATATAGAAGAGGTTTTCTTGATTTATATGTCATGACAAGGCATTGTCGGTGAGTCCCGTCTCTTTCCCAGGACTATCAGTAGAGTCTTTGCATAGAGGAGAGGGTCTAAAGACAGTCTTTAAGGCACGGTGACGTGGAAAGGGCTTCCGGGCACCATTTCTTCGCCCCACTTGACTATCAGGATGTAGTCGCCTTTCTCCTTCACTGTGTATGTGACATTGTACATTCTGTTGCCCATGTGTTTGACGTACACTTCCTCACAGGGAGTCTTTGGCCCGTGCACTCCTACCATTAACATGTTTGTCCCTGACGAAACAAAATAAAAGCCGTTTAGTCATCTGCATGAGAGCATTATGGGTAATATGCACAAACATGTCTTGTCCAGAAAGCTGTACCTGCTTTACTGCAGTCCACTGTGAAGGTGTTCTTCTGGCCAATGAAGGCTTTGGAGAGTCCGGCCCCCCTGGAGATCACCTTACTGGCGTCAGACGAGAACTTTGGCAGAGTAGAGAAAGATCCGGCCACTGAGGACGATTTCATGACCGTTTCCACCAGAACCGATGACGTTTCGTGTAGAGAGTGTCCTCCGGAGAGACGTGCACCTGGAAGAGAGGATTCCTTCTTATTATTCTGCTTCTCTATGAAAGATGAGTTGAGGTGGAAAGATGTCCGCTGTCATTTCTTCCCTCCAATCATTAGTCTCAATCTCAAGTCGCACATTTTCATAGTTGTCATAAGCTTGTGTGGTTTCAAATCCACTCTATCATGTTGTATGACAATCTGTCTGATCATATAATCTCAGAACCAGATTTTCCTATTTCAACATGAGCGCAAGAAAGCTTTGTAATAATAGTTATTTACACATTTATGTATTTGTCCAGCTTTTTTTATAAAGAACAACAAAGCAATTTTTGTTTATAACCACGTTTTATTTCATTTTTTATTTTATTTTAATTTTTTTAATAATATTTTGATTTTATATTTTGTGTTTGGGTGGAAACAGTATGAAAAATCCTCTGTGGCCAACTGTGCGTCTTTACAGTAATGTTAGCGACATTGTGTACTACAAAAATAATATAATACAGCATAAGGCAAGGCAAGGCAAGGCAAGTTTATTTGTATAGCACATTTCATACACAATGGTAATTCAAAGTGCTTTACATAAAATAAAATAAAAACAATAATCACAACAATAAAACAAGGAATTTAAAAAAACTTTGAAAATTTTTTTGTAATTGATCTCACAGAGGTTTAAAATGAATTTAAGAAAACGATTATACATATAATATAGTGCAATCAGTTTGGACATCGCACAGTTCTCATTCAATAAATGCACAGCTAAACGATGAGTTTTGAGTCTGACTTTAAATTTAAATGTGACTAATGTTTAGCACATCTGATCTCTTCTGGAAGCTGATTCCAGCCGCGGGTGGCATAATAACTAAAAGCAGACTCCCCATGTTTTGTGTGAACCCTTGGAATTTCTAACTAATTTGATCCTAATGATCTGAGTGGTCTGATAGGTTTATATTCAGTGAGCATATCTGCTATATATTTAGGTCCTAGGCCATTGAGTGATTTATAAACGAGTAAAAGTACTTTAAAATCAATCCTAAATATAACTGGAAGCCAGTGTAAGGACCTGAGGACTGGTGTAATATGCTCAGATTTTCTGGTTCTAGTCAGAATTCTGGCAGCAGCGTTCTGGATGAGCTGCAGCTGTCTAATGGTCTTCTTGGGAAGGCCGGTGAGGAGACCATTACAATCGTCCACCCTGCTGGTGATAAAGGCATAAACAAGCTTCTCCAAGTCTTGACTGGAAACAAAAACTCTAATTCTTGCAATGTTTTTGAGATGATAGTATGATGATTTAGTTACAGCTTTGACATGACTACTGAAACTAAGGTCTGGTCTCCAGAATCATCACACAAGATTCCTGACTTGATTTTAGGTGTTAGACCCCTAGAGTCAAGGTATGAATTCACCTTGAGAACTTCATCTTTGTATCCAAATGCAATGACTTCAGTTATTTCCTTGTTTAACTGAAGAAAGTTCTCGCACATCCAAACTGTTAATTTCATCAATGCATCGGCAGAGTGAGTCAATGGGGCTGTATTCATTTGGAGATAAGGCTAGGTAAATCTGGGTATCATCTGCATAGCTGTGATAGGCGATTTGGTTCTTTCTCATTATTTGACTTAGTGGGAGCATATACAGGCTAAACAAGAGCGGTGCAAGAATTGAGCCTTGTGGGACTCCGCATGTCATGGACGTCCACTTAGACTTGTGCTCTCCTATACTCACATAATAACCTCTCCCTTCTAAGTATGACCTGAACCATTTAAGTACCATCCCAGAAAGCCCGACCCAGTTATCCAGTCTCTCTAGTAGTATGTTATGATCGAAAGTATCAAACGCAGCACTGAGATCTAGTGAAACCAACCCCCAAAAAAAAAAATTTTTTTAATACCAGCACTGATATTTTGCCAGAATCAGAATTTAAGCGAATATCATTTATTATCTTAATGAGTGCTGTCTCTGTGCTGTGATGCGGTCGAAAACCAGATTGAAAATTGTCCAGGTATCCATTTGAGTTTAAGTATTTGTTCAGCTGATTAAAGACTACCTTTTCAATAATCTTTCCTATAAAAGGAATATTTGATATTGGTCTATAATTGCTCAAAATTGTGTTATCAAGATTGCTCTTTTTCAGAAGAGGTTTAACAACTGCAGTTTTCAGGGAGTTTGGAAAAGTCCCAGAAAGAAGTGAGGCGTTCACCACTTCTAAGAGATCTGCTTCTATACAGTTTAGCACCCTTTTGAAAAAATATGTGGGAAGTGTGTCAAGATAGCATGTTGACGATTTAAGGTGCTGTACTATTTCTTCCAAAATGTTGCTATCAATTTCTTCAAAAGCAGACATAGTATCTTCTTTTTGATATTGTGGTCGAATATGTCTAACCTCTGCGTAACTTGGGGATGTGCTAATCGCCTTCCTGATATTAATGATCTCAGACAAGAAGGAAGCAAACTCATTGCATTTGATGTCGGAGAGCATTTCACTGGCAATCTGATTTGGGGGTTTGTCAGTCTCTCAACAGTAGCAAAAAGAGTGTGTTGTTTAAGTTACTGTTTATAAGGTTTGAGAAGAATGACTGTCTAGCTTTGCCTAGTTCCACATTGAAAGTACGAAGGCTGTCTTTATATATGCTATAGTGTATTTCAAGTTTCGTCTTCCGCCACATCCGCTCAGCTTTTCTGCATTGTCTTTTCATACTCTGAACTGCTGTTGATTTTCTCCAAGCTGATTTCTGTCTGCCAGTCTTCCTGCTGACTTTCAAAGGAGCAATGTCATCAATAACATTCTTAACTTTTGAGTTAAAGGAATCAAGGAGAGATACAACAGTATGTTGCAGAAATGCTTGTGTTAAAGCTATAGCCTCATAAATCCACACTAGTGTTTTCGTTCATGGAATCTCTTTTCTGACTGGAGAGACCGATCTAGATTCCGTGGTAACAGAGATCAATATATCAAAGAAAATACAGAAGTGATCAGTTAGTGCTAAGTCCTTAATAACAATGGATGAAATGTTCAGACCCCACTGATGAGTAAATCTAGAGTGTGTCCACAATTGTGTGTGGGTTCATGCACATGCTGAATCAGGTCAAAAGTATTTAAAACAGTTATAATTTATTTTGTAGTTTGATTTCTGCATTATCTATATAAATATTAAAATCCCCTGCAATAGCAAAAAAGTCAAACTCTGAGGAAATCATTGATAAAATTTCTGTGAACTCTTCAACAAAGGCTGGAGAGTATTTTGGAGGCCTGTAAATAATGATAAACAGAATGCGTGGAGCACCTTTCAACACAATCCCTAGATATTCAAAAGACAAGTACTGACCAAATGACACTTGCTTGCATTGATAGACATCTTTAAATAGAGCAGCTACACCTCCACCTCTCCTAACAGTCCTGCAAACACTCATGAAAGTGAAGTTAGGAGGGGCTGTTTCATTGAGGACCGTTGCACTGCAGCTGTCTTCTAGCCCTGTTTCATTTAGAAATATAAAATCCAGGTTGTTTGTGGTTATTAAGTCAATGATTAGAAATGATTTATTTTTTAGTCAGCGAATGTTTAAAAATGCTAATTTGATGGCATTGCATTTTGTCTCAACAACAATATTAGTTTGATGCATAACAGGCAGCAGATTAGATAAGTCAGCCGTACAGCTTAAGAAGCCCTTAGACTTTCTATCACGTGATAAAACAAAAATAGAGAAGGCTACTGGCACACTGAGTTCCCGCTTGTTCTGTAAACATTTGAGAATGTTGCTGCTATCGTAGCGGGGACCCGACACATATCACTGAAAGCTGTTATCAGCTGTTTCTGGTTCACCTAGAGCAGATGGAGGAGGGTTTGGGCCCTGGCATTGTGGCAGCGGCCGGAGAGCTCTCACAGGAGGAGGAAGACGAGATGGGATCACAGGCTTTGGTGGTTGTGGGGCCCACCATTTTTAGTTGATATCTGGGGGCTTGCAACAAAAGAGTGGGAGAGTCTGGTCCCAACATAAACCAGTTCCTCCATTTTCTGTAAGAAGCTTAGAAGTGGAGATGTTGAAGAGAGGGATAATGTGTCTGGTGAGACGGGCTGTGGCTCTGTTGTTTCCGGTGACTGAAATATGTTGTCCTATCTTCCCTGGCTGTTTTCCAGAAAGGGTGCTGAGTCTTGGAGCTGTACTGATACGTCACCGTCTGTCTGTGATTAGCTCTGTGGGCAGGGCTCAGCCGTGATGGTGTCCATGAGCAGGGCTTGTTGTGGCTGCGTGTTATCAGTGTCCTTGTGGGATGTGTCAACCACATGATGACTCGGAAGCTGATATGAAGTCCTGTGGTCACTCATACTCTGTCCAGGTGTGTGTGTGCCATTCAGGTTGAGTAGTTTGGCACACACTACTGAAGGATGACGGATGGAGAAGTAGATGTTGTCCTTTAGCACTCTTGCACCAAGTTTGTTGAGGTGGAGGCCATCCAGTTTAAACAGCTGTCTATGGCCCCAGAAAAGATTGAAATTATCGATGAAATTGACTCCTTTTAAGATGCAGATTCTTTGTAGCCATGTGTTCAGCCCAAGCAAACGTGAAAACATATTAGTTCCTCTTGCTGGGAGTGGCCCACTGATGAACGACTGAACTTTAAGTCTTCGAAGTGTTTCAAAGAGTTCACTGAAGTCCTTCTTAAGGAGTTCTGACTGCTCTTTCCGAATATCATTCTTCCCCACATGGATGATGATTCGATTTGCAGTCTTGTGCGTCATTAGAATTTTCCCAAGTTCCTTGTTCAAATCATAAACTGTTGCTTGAGGAAAGCAGAAAATTGCTGAATTTCTGCTACTGATGTTTCTGAAAATGGAGTCGCCCACTATCAGAGTCCTGGGCTCGGCTGCGCTCTGAACTGAAAGCCGCTGTCTGCTCGACCTTAAGCGCCTGTTAGTAGAGATGTTAGCTGCTGGCTGATCCGATCCATGTTTAATCACATTTGGGGATTCCTCACCCACATTCATTAATGCTTCAAATCTGTTCTCAAGATGTATAGGGGGTGGTAGAATACCAGTATTCACAAGCCTTGTCATAGCCGAATCTGGGGTAGAGGATGCTACGGCAGCAATACGAGAAATTCGTGACAATCTGATGTCTCTACTGCCTTCGAGTATCGCTCCCTGTTTGTGCCATCGATTAATGTGACAATCAGTTTCGGCTTGTTTCTCTACAATTGGTATACTAGGTTTATGGGAGCTCCATAACGGTGTATGTGATGGGTCGTGACGACGGTCTGCGTGAGTGTTCTGCCTGTTTTGTTTCTGACACCAGCAGAACTTTGTTTCAGAAAACCGTAATACTGTTGTAGAAGTCTGCAAGTAAGTTCATGCAGGATAGCACAGGATAGATGCAAAACAGGAGGCATTTTTCTTTATCTTCTGTTTGAATGGTGGGCCGCGTGTTTTACCCATTCTCGGGAATGTAACTGCTGGCAGTGGGAGGCCCAAAAGTCGACTTCTTTTTGTGGTATAATTCCGTCCAAGAGCGTTTTTAGGTTAGTGTTTGTGCCAAACTATGTTGTTTGAGCACTGTGAATGATCTGCTGATAGCGAGAAGACAAAACACATGGAAACTTTTTTTTTTTTTTCTTCTCGTAAAATTTAGAAAATCAAAGAAAAAAGTACAAGAAAATAGGGAAGCCAAGCGCAGAGCAGTAAGCAAAAGTCCGAACGGTAGCGAGCCGGAAGCGAGGACCATCAATAAACAGCACATTAGGCAATTAAAAAATAATAGGTGTAGATTCAAGTGCTATAAAGCACGTTTATATTCATATTTTCATGTTGATAACCATTTGTAATATTTCAAATTTTGTATTATTTTTTAAAATATATTTAAATATATGTCAGTTACACTTTTTTAGGGTGGCACAATCGTAAATAAGATATAAAAGATCATACCTTCAACATTTTACATCTGCTGAACTGATTTTGTTACACCAACTTCAGCGGGTAGATTGCACAGATGACAAGGTCACATTAGATTTAAGGGAACCATGTAGTTTTTCATGTTATAACCATGTTATTCATCAAATTTGTGTTTGTAATTTATATTATATTTTAATATTAATAATATTGTGATTTTATGTTTTGTTTTTTGGGTGGAATACAGATAAAAAAATACCCTTTGGCTAACTGTGGCGCATCTACAGTAATGTTTTTTAAATGTGCACAGTCCTTGTTAAATTAATAATAAAAATAACAATAATATAATAGGGTGGAATACAGATAAAATACCCTTTGGCTAACTGTGTGTAAGCCGTCTCTGTGTCTGTCCAAGCATACGTAAAGAGCAAAAAAGCCTAGTTTAATGTACTGTAGTGTGTGATGGCTCACCAGAGACTTTGGCTTTGAAGGGGCTGCCCACGATATGCTGCGGTCCTCCATATTTGATGGAGATTAGGTAGCTGCCGGGAGCCATGGGTGTGTAGGTGACCTTGTATCCTTCTGGACACTCCTGACAATCCATCTTCACCTTTGATGGGCCATCGATGGTGACCGACAGAGCTCCTGAGCCAGCGTTACACGTGTTTACAATGAAATCTGATGCTACACCTGTGACGGATGAGATGAAGCCAGTGAGTTTCTGTGTGTTTGTGTCTTAACACTCGTGATTGGCTGTTCAATGGTGTTGTACTGTACCTGTAGTTCCCCCCTCCAGTCCGGGCCCAAAAGCCGTCACCATTCCTGGATCTCCTGCCTGGCCGGGTTCTCCTACACGGATCTTGAAGGGACTGCCTGGGATGTGACTCCCGTTAAAACGGACATCGATGGAGTGGACGCCGTTCTCCCGTGGAATAAACCGTATGGCGTGTTTATCTGCACAAAAACAGGCACGCATTGTTCAAATGCACCCTCTATCTAACTAATATCAGTTGTACTGTGTCTTTAAATTTTACAGCGACCATATAGTAGATTTGGGATCTTAGATAAATAATACTACATAACCTAAAATAATATGATAAACAAAATGTTTAATCAAAATACTACATAAACAAACTGAAGAAAAAAAAAATATGTATATATACACACACACACACAAAATAATACAATAAAATTGGTTATGTCACAATATAAATGCATATCTATTTAGCTAAATAAATAATAATAATATGACATACAAAATAATATATAAATAATGCACAAAATATTATGAATAATTTAAAAGCATACTTAACATAATTAATATATACAAGGTATATCACACGATGTGTAAAATAAGTATAATAAGATAAATAGAATAAATAAAAAATATACAAAATAAAATCATAAAAAAATATATTAAACAATAAATAACAATATATAAAATATCATACATATCTAATAATATTGATTAATAACAATCTCTATTTATATTAATGAACACAGATACATTTGAATATTAAATGATAACAATATATAATGTAAAATAATATAAAACATAAATAATTTAAATATTAGAATATAAAATTTGGTTAGAAGTATGTATTGACATACTGAATAATTATAAAACATTAAAATGAATGTGTTAGTGAATATAAATATATTAGAGAAAACATAAATAAAAATATACAAATTATGAAAATAGAATAAAAATTGTATATAAACAAATATACTAAATAATAACACACACATGATTTTTTTATATTTGAAAAATACTACAATATATGAATAATAATTAAAACTTGTTTAACATGAACAAAAATAAAAGAAACGCTGAGATAGTATAACACAAATGTTTAATAAAACTATATATGAATTTTAATAATAATACATATAAATCATACAATTTATTACAGACAAATAATTCCAAAGACTTTTTATATTCATGAGTATGCTCACCATTGTCTAGCTCAGTGATGTAACACTCCTCCACTGCTCCAGATGGTGTGTGAACCTTAGCATCAATCGCCCCTCTCGCTCCGTTCAGCTGCACGGCAAACGAGGCTTCTTGATTCACCTTCAGACCCATCTCCTGCACAGACAGACACAGCCACACAGACTTAGAGAATCTGAACAGTTTTGGAATATCATCTAATCTTCAGAAGTTTAAAACTGAATATGTAAAGATGTGCCTTTCTCACTAAGCATATTCACAATGGCCAACATAAAAATGCTCTGCTACTTCGTCATGCTCATTTGTCTTTCTTGAGAAACTCCTTCTTCACTCTTCGTGAAGGGAACTGCAAGTACACTTGTCTCGTCTCATGATAAAAAAAAAATTGGTTTTTGGGGGGGGGTTGTTTTTTTTTTTTTTTCCCCTGTGCTCTCATCAAGTGCTCTAACAGAGAGTGTGTCCGCTTGTACAGAGAAGAACGAGTACTCTCCCCGCGACTCGTGCGTGAATGTGTTTGATCTGGAATCACTCACATGCAGGCTGGTGATGGTAAGCAGGCGGGCGTCATCTGACACTGATGCAATAGGAACTATGAAAGGGCTGTCTGGGATATGCTCGTCGTTAAATTTGATTGACACCTCATAGTCACCTGAAATCAAATAAATGAGGGAAAAAAAGACTGAGTGTAATTGAAAATGATTTAAGGGAAAATTTCACTACTAAAGCAAACACTAGGTTGTAGTACCAGGTTCCTGCACTACATAGGCCACCCCACAGGAACCATCCTTCCTGTCCTCAAAGGAAATTTCTGCTTTGCTGGGCCCCTCAACAGCTATGGACAAACCGCCAGCGCCGGCCTCACGGGTCCAGATACTGAACTCAGCTAAAAATCATACAAAAATAATGTTTTAATGTTCACAATATCCCAAAAAAAATAAAAAGAGTACCTGACTTCCTGTCAGTCTTATTTCACTATTTTTTGTAAACTATTACAGTATTTATTATTAGCCTATTTTAAATTAGTTTTTATATTTTGATTTTCATTTTTTTTTTTAGCTTTAATTTTTATTTCAGTTTTAGTTTCTAGTGGTTTAATTTCAGTAGTTCATCCTATTTTTATTACAGTTAGCAGCCAAGCATGGTTATAACACATAACTAAAATTAAAACCATAAAAAACACTTTTTTGTTAAATAAATTAAGTTCAATTTGTTTTCATTTTCTTTAAATAAAATACAAGTTAACTGAAATAAACTACCATTTAAACTTATTTTAGTTCAGTTAGTTGGCAAGGCAAAATTTCACATTTTCATTTAGTTTAAAATGTATTATTGAAATACCCAAAACTGAAATAAAAATGCTTAAATTTTTTTTAAAAATGCCATAAAACACAACAAAATGTAAAAATAAAAACTATTTCAAAATATTACAACCTATAATAGTATCTTGATACTACAATAACAATATTGCCAATTTTTAAAAATCTTAAATAAATTTTTTTTTCCATCAACTATCTTAGTAAACAACAACACATCTTCTTGTCTCTTACCTGGAACTCCAGCCACACCTCTGTCCAGTCCAGTACCACCAGCCCGAACCTTATGGGCCCCTCCCTCTCCCAGGGGCCCCACAGTGAACTGGAAGGGGCTTCCGGGGACATGCTGTCCCCTGTATTTGACATTGACAGTGTGGGGGCCCATCTCCTGAGGCACAAAACGCACACTATAGGTGCTGTCCTCTCCCTCTATGATCTCAGCGTCCTCTGTGTTGCCACTGGGACTCGTCACCTGTGCGGTCATTTCCTGCGTACCTGATTCACCTGAGAGAGAGGATGAGAAAGAGGGAAGGGAAAAGAGGAAGGGCACACGAATGAGACATTTCACATAAAATTTCAGGCATTTCTTCTATAAAAGAGGATGTTTTGGCTGGGCTGCCCACAGAGTTGAATGCTGCTCAGATTTTCCAGCTCAGCTCTCCTGTCATAAATGTCTGCAGCGGAAAGTGTGCGCTCATTCCAGCCGAAAACCCCATAAATACACACATACCATGACATCACACGCACATTCACAGTAACACGAGAAGAAACTTGTAATAGCTGCAAAACTTAAAGGTGCAGTAGGAGATCTTGGAAAATGCTAACTTTAGCCTGATAGCACTGAAACCAAACGTCCCACCCTCCCTGCAATCGCCGGCCAAAGCCACGCCCCCTGAACGCATATACGCTCACAAACCAGAATACTAGAGACAACATTACTACAATAGGCTACATCAGCGGTTCCCAATTCCAGTCCTCACTCTGCACACTCTGCACAAGACGCTGCGCAGCGCAAATCTGTGAATGAATGTTCTGAAGTGAAGTAAACTTCAACGGATTTCGCCTGCTTAGGGAGTAGGAAGCAATGAACACTGTGTAGGGATCATATCGATCGGAACACAGTTCATGCACGTAGCTCACTTCTAACGAGCTGGTTTTTTTAATGGTGTTTAACTAAATGAGGACTGGAATTGGGAACCGCTGGGCTACATCATGTCTCATTCACCGGTGAGAAAACTTTAAAAGTACTACAATACCAGGAAGGAAGATTGGGTTGTGATGTTTGTCTGCCATTCTCGCTCGTCTGCCACAGCGTGTGGTGAACGCGCTGATCGTTGCGCAAGCCGGGTGCGCAGAGTATGCTGAATACCTACGATGACAGGCAGGTAGGAAAGGCCAATTAAAACGCTCGGACGAGCGTTTTGAATGGACGACATTTTGTATACGCCTGCACGAATATATCATTTTTAACAGATAAAACATTTAGACCACTTAACTAATGATTGCACTACTCGGGGATGTGAAGCCCCCACCCCGACTTTCAACCCCACACGAACCCTAACAAAAAATCGTTATGAAGACAATCACCTTTGCAACCTTTAAAGGGATAGTTCACTCAAAAAATTAAAATTCTGGTATCAATAACTCATTTCAAATCAAAATTTTGGGCGAGATAATAGTAAGAAAAATATTTAGGACCTAAATTATCTGTTTAAAGGGTTAGTTCACCCAAAAAAAAATTTTTTTACCATGTTTTTATAACCTCGAGGCATACCTAACGGGTTATGAGATTTATTCTTCAGACGAATCCAATCAGAGTTATATTAAAAATTGTCCTTGCTCTTCCAAGCGTTATAATGGCACTGGGCGGGTGTTTTTTTTTTAACAGTCTAAAAGTTGTCAAATAAAGCGCATCCATCCATAATAAAACATGCCACACATGGCTCCGGGGTGTGAATAAAGGCCTCCTGTAGCGAATCCATGCATTTTTGTAAGAAAAATATCCATATTTAAAACGTTATTAACACTTTTCTCACACTTCCGCTAAGTAAGTAAAACATGGGCTAATTTTCATTTTTGGGTGAACCAACCCTTTAACCAGTGATCAACACACACAAACACACACCCTCTGATTGTCGACCCTGGGCGCTGCTGAAGGGTCCCCGGCTCTCCCTGCCCCGGAATCCACCGAAAACATCCCTAAAGGGGTTGCCCCCCACCTGGGTGCTCTCTTCCACCCGCACTTCCCGTTTGGTCTCGCCCGCGCGGGTCTTGCTGATCTCGGTGCGTTCGGTTCGTGTGTAGGTGTGGCTGCTGCGGGTGAAGGTACGCGTGAGCCGCTCTTGGGCCGACACCATCTGAAACCAGTTCCCTACAGATGTGGAACCCGAAAGACAGAGGAAGAAGGAAAGAGAAGAAGGAAGAAGAAAAGAAGCGATGAAAAAGGAGAAACAGGAAATGCATGCTTCTGAGCAGAATGGAAACAAATTCCGTATTCTTTTTTTAAATCAAAATAACTTAAATTGTATAGTTTCATACAGAACCACTCTGATTGCGGAGACAGGAAGTGACACGTGTGACAGTGGGAAACAGGTGGAAAAAGAGACCAGCTCTATGTCTGAATATGCCTATAATAGGCGAAAAATAGTATGAGATGAGTAGTATGTCGACAATAGGCGAAAAGTACCCTACTTCTGGCGAGATTCTGAAGTGCACATAAAAATTATCACATGAGGCCACGGGAGAGTAGTTGTGAATGCCAGTGAAGTGACGCAACTGATGCTGGTAGGTAATTTGACAGTGACAACACGGTGAATGTAAAACAAATTAACTTAATTTATGCTACTCATATTTATATTGCATCGAACATACTTTTTAACGCTCGTTAAGTAAGTTTCAAACCAAATGCAGTATCTACTAGACAGCATGTGATTTTGTAAAGGCTTGACACCTCATTAATTCTCTCCTCACCTGGAATCTTGAGGTTGAGGTCGCAAGTGCTGCCCACCGTGGCGATAGAGGGCGCCTGCCTCTTTCTGGTGATGCTCTCCTTCATTCTTCCCTCGCCCAGAACCTTCACTGTAAATGGACTTCCTGTGGAACAACATGAAGTGTTTAAAAGAGTCACCCACCTCAGAAGGAAAGTCTTAAAGAGACTTCAGTTTGAGGGTTATGCTGTACCTGGCACATGTTTGTCGGCAAATTTGATGTTGATGATGTAAGTTCCGGGTTCGGTTGGGCAGTAGGTCACTTTGCAGGTTCCATCTTCCACATCTGAACAGTTAATGTCAACTTTACTGGGCCCCTCGATGGACAGACCGAGACCTCCATAACCTACAACATATTGACCAGAACCAATGACTTTTATGATAAAATACAGTTTGCAAAAGAAGCACGACTGTTTAGTGAATCCAACCTTCATAAATCCCAGTTCGTACACACATGCTAGTTTATGCATTCCGTGCGCATGACATAAATTTGACACATCCAGTCAGATAACGCTAAACGTTTGTGTCAAAAGTGAAGTGTACTTCAGGCTTAAGGTGTAGTAATATTTACTGTTGCTCTGTGAAATTTCCATTCATTTCAGTAGGAAACTGTGTGATTGAGAGTTTTGCACAAAGGCAATCGAAGGGCAATAGTCATATGAATTTGCCATACTGACCAACAAAAAGTTGCTAGGTAAAATGTTGAAATTTTGCCTCCAAAAAAAAATGTTTGTTTATTTTCCATCGTAGTGTTGTATGTCTGTACCTTAAGTGCATTATGGGAGCCACAAATATCCTAGAATACCATTTACCTGCACTTCTGGTGTCCACAATGAACTCAGCCACTTCAAAGGTGTGTCCTTCAGTCAGTCCTTTCCCAAACACCTTCACCTTACTGGCATCTCCGATCTCAGACTGGCCCACCATGATCTTGAATGGGCTGTTGGTCACGTGTTTTCCATTCTTCTTCACGCTGACCACATGCTCACCCACCTCTTTAGGAGTGAAGGATATTCCTGAAGGCAAAGAGCAATGGGAATGAGTTCTTTGTTCAGGTTTATCGAGTATTTTATGGTAGCACTGTCATATCCAACTAAAAAGATAGGCCTCAGGGTTTGGCTTTACATCAAAAGCCTTTTCTGAGCTGATAGTTGATTCTCTTTGAAATCGCAGGAAGGAGCTCTTAGTCTCAAATCAGGTTTTTTGAGGCAAACACTACAGGCGTCAGTCACCTCATCAGAAAGTTTTAGAGTTTGATTGCTGACATCTTGTTATGAAAAACCTCATAGGTTTATCTAGTTTCTAAAAGTCTTATCATTAAATTTGCAGTGACACAATCTTCTGGAAAAATGTACCTAAATATTGGTGACTCCTCTTGTTTGCAGGGGTGTATACAAACTTCAATAAGTCCTACCTGAACTTCCTGTTGGATATTCAAAATGTGGGGTCTTTAAAATCCCTTAGTAACTGAATCTATTCACAAATAATATGATCTGGCTTATTAATATTCTGCTTTATCAGTTCAGTCGTGACGCATGTTAGGTGCTGGCAGGCTTGACGTGTGACTTACCGATGTGTCGGTTTGGCAGTCTCTTCAGCAGGCAGGGCTCCTCGTTGCCAGATGGGGCTCTGATGCTCGCGGTCAGGGAGCTCAGGTCCGTCTCTGTGATCTTCAGTGACACATCTGTGGCTGTGCCAACGTTCAGCTGAGACGTCCTCATGGAGTCATCACCTTCATCAAGAATGAGATAGAAAATAATTAAAAATAACAATTTATGTTATGTTATGTTAAGCTGAATTTTCAGCATCATTACTCTAGTCTTCAGTGTGACATGATTCTACAGAAATCATTCTAATATGCTGATTTATAATCAATGTTAGAATCAGATGTGCTGCTTAATATTTTTTTGAGACCTGTGATACTTTTTTCAGGATTCTTTGATAAATAAAATTTGAAAAAGAACAGTGTTTATTCGAAATAGACATTTTGTATTATATAATATAAACTACTATTCAAAATATTTTTTCCTTTTTTTTAAAGAAATTAATACTTTTATTCAGCAAGGATGTGTTAAATTGATTTTTTTTTTAAGTGATAGTAAAGACTTTTGTTGTTAGAAAAGATTTCTATTTTGAATAAATGCTGTTCTTTTTAACTTTTTATTCATCAAAGAATCAAAGAAAAAATTATCACAGATTCCAAAAAAATAATAAGCTGCACAACAGTTTCAACACTGATAATAAATCAGCATATTAGAATTTCTGAATGATCATGTGACACTAAAGACTGCAGTAATGGCTGATGAAAATTCAGCTTCGCCATCACATTTTAAAATATATTAAAATATTAAACTAGGAAACCAATATTAGAAATTGCAATAATATTTCACAATCTTACTGTTATTTTTGATTAATTACATTTTTGACCCCAAACTTTTTAAAGGCAGTGTACATAAAACACATATGATCCAGTTATTAAAAATAAATCCCATATAATCCAGTTAATAAAAATAAACATTTACTGTGCGGGTGCAACCCCAGTTCCGTTGTGGAGAGCAGTGTTGAGGGGCAAAGTGAGAGTGAGACTGAAGGAGGGGGGAAACAGCTGCTTCCTGTTTCTAAAAACTCCCAGGAAGTGGCTCCTACTTTTAGAAGCGCTTCACATGTGGTTAAATTCTCCAGGTGTGAAGGCACGCGCACACACATAAACACACACAGCAGCTAATTTAGTGCTTCACAGACGTTATGGAGAGACATAACTTTGCCCTCTCTTGTTCATCCTCTCTCTTTCTCTTTCTCTTTCTCTTTCTCTCTCTCTCATACCCATATTTGGGCACATAAAATCCCCTACCTGTGATCTTGGCTGTAAAGGGGCTTCCAGCGATGTGCTTGTCATCAAACTTGACGATTATATTATAGTCTCCTGGGGCCATTGGCAGGTAGGACACAGTGCAGGTGCCATCTTTATTATCCTTACAGCTGATCTCTGCTTTAGAAGGGCCTTCCACTGCCAAAGACAGACCACCTGAGAGAAGATGAGAGAGCAATGTGGGAAGTCAGAAGTCTGGCAATGTGAGACTAATGCAATGTGACTGTGAGGCTGCCAGGCTTGGCGTGTGTGTATTACCTTCTCCAGCGTCCTTAGTGACGATTGTGAAGGTGGTGGGTTTGTTGACCATGCCGTGACTCAGACCAGGGCCGTATGCATTCACATGCCCGCTGTTAATGGCATCCACATAGAACTGCAGCGGACTTCCTGTAAGCGAGATATTGAAAGAGTGTGACTTCATGTTTAAAGATGAACACAGAAATGATTTAACAGGCCAATTATAGCATAAATATTACATTTACAGATTTTAGAGCAGCAAACCTCTAATTGTTTTGATACCTGGTATGTGGTTCCCGTCATATTTGATGTCCATCTCATGTAGGCCCTTCTCAGTGGGGGCGTATTTGACCGTCACAGTCCCGTCCTTGTTATCAGTGATGTGGGGACGGGCGGTTTTACCAGAGGGCATACGTACCTCACCTTAAAACAAAAAAAAAATGCCGTCTTTGCAAATACTGAATTCCACAGGCCTTTGTGAAAAGATGCATGCTTCCTTGCACCTCTGATAATTATTTATTTTTTAATATTTTTAATAAGTGTTAATACCTGTAATCTCGCCCTTTTGCACAGTAAATGGAATGACCAGATTGAACGGGCGGAGCATTGGCTCCATGGCATCCACTGCAGTGACTGGTTCCTCCGTGGCCTTAAAGAGAAAGCAATTTTAGCATCACTGCACTGCTAACTAAATACAGTGAGAAGATCTAAGTGCGTGCAAAGGGTTAATGGCAGGAAAACCAAAAACAGACAATGGCACAGGCTGGTTGGGCAGCAGTAGAGGAAATAAATTCATAAAAGCAGCAGCTACAAAGAACCTTGTGCAAAACAACGGCTCTGCAATAGGAGATCAACAACCTATTCATTAACTCCACGAATGCATGATCAGACAACTAGCTGTTTAATAACTTGTTAAAAAGACATCAGCAGTACAGCTCATGGGAAATTAAGCAAAGATGGATGAAATGAAAAAATGTAATGATAAAGGCTGGGGAGCAGAGAGCGTTTAGGACGTTATCTGATGACTAGGGGTGGTGTGTACCCAGTGAGGGGTGTAGCCCTGGTAGGGGGCGTAGGGCTGCTGTAACTGTAGTTTATCACATGGTTCCTCGATTATAGGGATGGTATCAGATGCCTGGAGAAGGAGGTGGTCACATGTTTAGGGCTTCACACGACACACATTTACATGCAGCTAATTCAATTCGACCCACTGAACTGGAATTTAATTGCTAAGTTAAACATAATCTCAATGAATGAGGCACAAAAATGTTTTTATTTGGGCAAATAATTATTTTGTAAAAACACACCATGCACTGGTAGCCATATTTTGAATTTGTTTATGATCATTTGCATAAAACAAATACAAATATAACATATACACTACTGTTCAGAAGTCTGGGGTCAGTACATTTTTTAAAGACATTTATATTTTGGATGCTTCAAATTTATCAATAGTAACAATAAAGACTTTTACATTGTTACAAAAATTTTATATGTAAAATAAATGCTGTAATTTTAAATGTTTATTCATGAGGAGTCCTGGAAGAAAATGTTGTTTTCTACAGAAAACATTAGACAGTACAACTGTTTTCAACATTGGTAATAATAAGAAATATTTCTTGAGAATCAAATCAGCATATTAGAATGATTTCTGAAGGATCATGTGACACTGAAGATGCTGAAAATTCAGCTTTGCATCACAAGAATAAATTATATTTTAAAATAGATTAAAAGTAGAAAACAGATATTTTCAATTATAATAATATTTCACAATATTACTGTTTTACTGTATTTTTTTATTTAAATAAATGCAGACTTGGTGAGCATAAGAGGCATCTTTCAAAAAGAAGGTGCTCACCACCACATGGAAGGGGCTGTTGGGAATGTGCTCTCCTCCGAAGCGAATGGTTATGACATATTTCCCAGGCTCTGGAGCAGTATAATAGATATCAAATGTCCCGTCCGCGTTCTCCACCACATCCACGTCTAGCTCCGCCCCGTCTGGAGTTGACACTTTGCAGGTGACCTTCCCCTTGCCAGCAGCCTTTGCATCCACAGTGATAACGGTCTCCTCGCCGATTTGAATAGTGGGTCCGAGCCCAGAGCCTGTCCATGACACAGCAATCACAATAAAGCTATTTTACTACACCATTCAGAGAGTTATAGCGTGAATTCATGTACACTGGGTCACTTTTTGACATTCACCATAATGACAAAAAAGGCCTAAACTGATCCTACATAAAAAGACTTGCCAAGTTCAATATAGGTAACTGATGATGTTTTCAAAAAACTCACCCAATCCGTGTCCCCCAATTGACACTACAAATCAACAAAAAGAGCTGTTAGAATTCATGATCATAAAAGTGTGCATAAGATGCTGTTTCAAAAAAGAAACTAGACTGCTAAGATAACATTTTAATAAAGCAATATGTCACATACAACTGACCTGTCACAAGGCATTTGCTGGCATCTCCACTAGGCAGCGCATGTATGCGGTAGGGGGAGTATGGGATCTCATCTCCGCCATATTTGATTGTAATAGTGTAGCGTCCTGTCATATCTGGGACGTAGGACACGGTGTATGTTCCATCTCTGTTATCTCGAATGTTGGCTTTCTTTGGTTTTCCTTCTGGGTCCTGCAAAATGAATGAGTTGTTAAACTGTGTTCATGGGAATGAGTGTGCATGTGTGTCTATATATTCGTAGGCTCTTTTGAGCCTGCATATAAAAATCTTATTTCTTATTTGAATAAGTTCTAACTGAACTTGCTGAAATAAATATAGATGATATTGAACAAGGCACTATTCCTAATACAGACTGCATACAGTAGCAGGCACGTCTGTTAGTCATGTAGTGGAAAACCACATGTAGGGTTTTAGCCTAAATCTAATGATAGGTCAGTCCACAGAGACCACTAGAGGGCAACATTAAGGGTATCAAGTCCCCTTGACCGGTACAAAATGATCAAGTATGGCTGCTTGGGAGAAAGGTTCACCCTTACATTCAAAAACAGCACTTTTGTGCAAGACAAAGATGTTTCTGGATGCTTTTGCATGTGTGCAGTTTGGTTTTGGTTTGAGTGAAGTTTTCTCTCTTCCTTTTCAGAATGGAAAGTAGTATGATTATAAAAAAAACAAGGATCACCCTCAAGAAACTACAATTCCCAAGTCACTTCAGGCACTTCAGTGTCAAAGGAATATGGTGTATATGAAACAAGAGGACAGACAGACAGACAGACAGACAGACAGACAGACAGACAGACAGACAGACAGACAGACAGACAGACAGACAGATAGATAGATAGATAGATAGATAGATAGATAGATAGATAGATAGATAGATAGATAGATAGATAGAACACAAAAAGGCATTATTAGGGAATTAATTCAGAACTAGGGAATAACTAAGGCAAAACTAGGAAACAATTAAGACGAAAAGCAGCCAAAGGAGCAGGGGAACTGGGGTAGGGAGTACAGTAGCAAGGGGACAGTCCATGAGCGCTTAGGGGCCCAAGGCTAATGGGAGGGACGCCAGACATGGTGAGTTGTAACAACAAGAGGAGGCCGAAAGGAGGGGCCGCCTTACACATCCTTTCCTAAGAATATGGAAGGGGATGGTGCCCTTTACAATGTGGTTCTCCCACACCCTCCTACCCCAGTCCTCCACAAACACAGAGGCCTCCTGCCTGCACCCATCCGGACCCTACAGCAACAGCAGGGAAGGGGTCAGAGGTCAGGGCAGAGGGAACGGAGGGGGGACAGTGGCCGTTAAAGCACATGTGATCATCAAGAGAAACCTCTGTCTTAAAACATGTCAAAAAAGAGGCCTGAGCGAGTGCTGTCGTCACTCACCAGTATCTGTACAGTGAGAAGACCCTCGCCTGCGTCACGGGCATCGATGGTGAACTCCACCGGCAGGCTGGCGGGAACGCCAGAAGCGTTCAGTCCAGGACCGCTGGCACGAACTTTACTGGCATCATGAGCAGGCAACACCTTGATCTTAAATGGACTGAAAAGGGGGAAACAGAGTCACGTACATCTCATTTCTAAAATCAGCTTTGAAGATTTGGTCATAGTCTATTCGCTTCATTAATATTAAGACTTTATTAATACTTTAAGCAGCCCGCTCACCTGCGTGGCACTTCTTGGTCTGCATATTTGACACACACAGTGTAAGGTCCATCTTTAGCAGGAGTGTAGATCACCGTGTGTGTGCCATCACCATTGTCTGTGATATTCACTGGCTCTGTCAACCCTAGAATAACAACACAGTTGATCTCTCTGCATGCCTGTCATCTAGTCTAGACAACTGTAAAACACTGTTGATGAATGTGTCTGCAGGCTTCATATGGACATTACTGAATGCAAATCCAGGACTTTCTCCAGCACCAGTTTGTCATTTTCAAGGTCATCACAGCCTTATGCATAAACGTGGAACTAAAGCTATGGTCCTCGTGTCCTTTCACTTACAGTCATTTATAGCCTAATTTGCATTTTTGATGTACACTACTGTTAAAAAATGTGGGTTCATATTTTTTTTCAGGATTCTTTTTTAAAAGAAATTTCAAAAGAACAGCATTTGAATTTGAAGCCTTTCATTACTTTATACATGTTTTTACTGGCACTTATGGTCAATTTAATCCATCCCTGCTGAATAAAAAGCATTAATTTTCATTAAAAAATCTTACTTTTTGAAAAGTAGTGTACAATACTAAAAGTTTATTGGACGAAATACATGCCCCTCATTGGTAACATGTATTATTTACTAAATCCAAAAACCAGCAAAGTTGCATTAAAAACGTGTAGTTTAAAATTGATAGAATGCCTTGAAAATGGCAACATTAAATCCTGAGAGGGGAACACTGCTAAATTACTTATGATTTATAGATATTAAGTATCAATATGCATATAAACCACTTCCTCATGTTCGCTAAACACATACATACATCTTAAGTCAGTCTTCCTGGTATTCTATTGTTTACATTTCTAAAAGCTAAATTGCATTTATACACATCTAGGACTTTGTCCAAACTCTCGGTGCAATCCATTTTTACCTGTGGGTCCATACAGAAGCACCTCTAGTGGGGCAAATCCAGCTTTGCTGCAGTCCACGGTGAAGGTTTGAGGGATGTGGGCTCTTACTCCACTTCCCAAACCAGGACCAGAACACTTCACCTTACTTGGATCCACCAGCTCCCTCACAGGCACCCTGAATGGGCTACCTAAAAACCCACAGAAATTGTACAGTTACCGTTTTCCTTCATAAAATGCTAAAACAGACCCTGAGGTATGAAATATTCAAGCACTAAATCAAACTGTCATGATTATTTGCATCCAAACGCCTTAACACTCTCATATACTCAAACTGCTGAAATTCAATGTCAATGCATAATTAGCATGTTGAGTTCACTTAGAAACAAACCACGGAATGAGTTAGACAGAAGGAAATTACATCATACCTGGGATAGGCAGACCTCCGAAAGTGATGTTGACGTCATATTCTCCAGGAGTGAAAGGAATATACTCCACGCTACAGCTGCCATCTTTGTTATCTTTACAAGACATCTTAGCTTCTGATGGACCCTCAATGGCCAATCCGAGACCACCCGTGCCAGCACCCCTGAAAGAGGAAAATACAGACATGGGAGAAAACATAAGTTACAGTAAAATCTAAAAATAGTTATGCAATTACAGTATATTCAGCCCTGTTCACATTCAGTCCAAAGCATGCAAACACCAAAGTTTAAACTAGAAAACCAAATTTGTTTTACAGCAGAACTATTCATATAGGGTTTACTGCTTAATTTTCGTCACTCCCAGTGAATGGCATTGAATGGTTGGTGAGGTTTTTTTTTCATGCAAGCTATTTAAAAAGCATCTGTGATTACATAAAACAATGGCTCATAGATAGTACTTCAGACTTATTGTGTTTGACTCGATGTTTCCAAATGAGCCCATTCCAGATCATATTCATATTCAACAGCAGGTTTTCGTAGAAATATGTACCTGGTCTCCACAGTGAAGCGGTTGGGTTTGTTGACCAGACCCTCTTCCAGACCAGGACCGTAGGCACGTACACGGCTGGGATCACAACCTTCGGTTACCGCCACCCTAAACGGGCTCTTGGGGACAGGTACGTCATCATACAGCACCTCTATCAGATGCACACCTGCACAAAGACAAAAATAACAGCACTCTTTCACCTATAAATATGATGCTGGAAAGTACTTTCTCATTCTGGCAAGCTCCAATCTGATTGGCTGACTTTAATGGTGCCTCAGTTTCTTATCCTGTCTGAGAACTGCCTTCTTTGATAGGAAGAGACTTTGTGGCAATACGGAGAGGGACTGTTTTTTTTTCCTCTCTCGATCGATAGTTGTGATGGAATATTATCAAAGCATCATGGGAAAACAGACATCAGCAGTCTCTTCTCAAAACACAATGAACAATGAATGAATTTCCATCTCACAACACTGACCTCCACACAGAACAATCAATACAGCAGCCGTGCACGGAATAAAAGTCAGCTCTGAGTATATGTGTGTGTCCCATGATTCTCAGGGAGGAAAGGGAGGTTCAGTTCAGAAGAAATGCCAACATGGCTTGTTAAATTAATGAAGACTAGGGGTGGAAACACAGGCCGGCTTCAGTCAGGATGAAGCAAGAAAATGACAGACTTTACGCAAACTATATAATCTTTAGTTATTGTATGTCATCCCAATGTGCATGGATAACATTTTTCTGACAGAGAGAAAGAGAGAATTATGGCCTAGTCTGGTTTTACTGCCTACAAGGCCCATGGATTGAGGATTTTCACTTTTTACAGTTTCTAGTACTATTAATCATTTGTTCTTTCTGACTCATGGACAATAAATGTGCTACAAAGCATTAATCTCCAAAGAAATTAACACCAAAAGAGTCAAGAATATGCAAAAGAAAATAAATAAATTAGATAAAATGATGCCTATTTTTAAGGAAGACCGGAGAGATTTTTTGAAGGTTTTTATTGTAATATGGTCATTTTTGTTTAATTTAAAATTTAATTTAATTTAATCGCTAATAATGTTATTAAAATTTGTGTATGAGTCATCTAAATGAAAATTCAGTTCAGCAAAAAAATATGTATTTTTTTCCCCCCCATGTACTGGATATCTTACCATCCTCATATGCTGTATACTCCACTCTATAAGTGCAATCTCCTTTGTCAGTGATGTACGCATCAGTGTTGGCACCCGATGCGTTAACAATACGAACTTTGATGTGGTTTCCACCCATCTTGCTGTGAACCCGAGTGTCAACGACAAAGTGTGTAGTGACCTCTCGGAGCACCCCTGTCAAAATACACCAAGTTTTGAAGCACATTGCTAAACACAATGGTACTAAACACAAGCGCATTTAGATGGGCCATCTTACTGTACCTCTGGGTTCCACTCCTGGACCGTAGACCTTGATTCCACTTGTATCGAGAGCAGGATCTACCTGCACCCTTGCAGGGAACTTCGGCACTGCATGTCCTCCATATTTAATCGTGATGGTGTACATTCCGTGGAAAGGAGGGATGTAGGTGATAGAATATGTTCCATCGCTGTTATTCTGGACACGAACCTCAGCCTGCGCTCCTGAATCTGAAATAATCTCGATGGTCAACTCCGCCTCGCCTGCTTTAGAGCAGTCCACCGTGAACGATGCTGCTTCGTTGACCTTTCCTCTCTCCAGCCCTGGTCCGCTAGCTGTGACCTTGCTGGGGTCAAAGACAGACTGCACCATGGCTTTGAAGGGAGAACCAGTGATGTGAGCATCAGCAAACAGGATGTTGATGGAATACTCTCCAGGCTCAGTGGGCAGATAGGATACTGAGCAAGATCCATCTCCATTGTCCTGGCACTCAATCTTAGCTTCACACGGTCCCTCCACAGTCAGCCCAAGACCCCCTGTACCTGCACCTTTGGTGTCGATGGCAAATGGAGCGGGTTTACCCACAATACCTCCCTTTAGGCCAGGGCCGTAGGCTCGTACCTTGAAGTAAAAGTAAGACAAAACTGTTGTCAAGATTGAGTTTCAATAACAAATTAAAACAGAATTCTAAAAAAGTCATTCAACCTGAAAAAGAACCAGAAGATATTATACTTTAATATAATTAAATTATACATGTGGTATATGTGGTAAGCAGAATAATAGATTCCAGAACTCTGGAATATTAAAAAATAATGCACATATAAGGTGAAATGGCCACTCTGGGTGTGCATTGAATTTTCAATAATTCAACAGTCCAACATGCTTTAAGAGTACTAGAGGACAGTCCAATATTTTTCAAAGCCGACCAGCCTTCATCATCTGTATCCATTTATGGTCAGAGATCTGTATCTGTTTCGGTATTGTACAGACCAACCCATCTAATGATTCTCAGTGAGACCTCGGCCCAGTGACAGAGAATGGGGCAGCCATTCCACATGTGGATGAAGTACCTTGTTTGGCACACTACACTCGAGTTCACCTTTCCCTGACAGATTAATTAAACACAACTGTGTATTAATTTCCCACAATGGCTAAATTGCCTTTTGTGTTTGTTTTAGGCTTCTTCGCTGATATACAAACTAGAGCATCTGGCTCAAGGAGAAGAAAAACCCTCACTGGAACAATCCAGCCCTGTAGAGAACAGGCAACAAACAAAAATACAATTAAATTAAATGGGTTGACTTTGGAAACAGCATTCCTGGAGTAAACCTCTACAAACAGAAAATTTCCTTGCACTTAGGATCAAGAAATATTGTTTTTAAAAATCTGGTTGTAGTTTAGTTTGAACATTCTGACTCCAGTTAGTGGTTCATAAACTCTCTGAAGGTTTTTCTGATTTGTGAGGTAAGGATTGCACGGTACAGTCCAATTTCTCTGGTTACTCCTAAACTGCATTCCATGTTTCTCCTCATATGGAGAGTATTATCATCCTAGCCAGCCCTTAGTATGTATGTAGCCATAAGCTTGAGAAAGCATCCATGAATGACTTGAAATGTCAAGTCCGCATCTCTAATGAGATCATTTGGGTAACAAATGTTTTCCAATCAAAAGGATTTGCAGAAATCATGAAAATACAGTTGAATAAGTCAATGACGGGTAAACAAATAAATCGCATTCTCCTATTTGTGACTCCTACCTTTGAGGGATCTGGAGGCATCACTCCCTCCACCGTGAAAGGACTTCCAGACACGGGGTTTCCATCATAGCTGATGTCCACTTTGTAGGGCCCCTCTTCCGGGGGAATGTATTTAACAGTGTGCACCTCATTGGATGCTCCAGATTCAACCTTGCACGGGATTGGCCGCTGAGAAGGTGAGGTAATCTTGACGTCCACCTTTCCTTGGCCTCCCGCACCACGTGTGTTAATGGTAAACTCCTCATCTTTCCCTACATCGACTTCTAAAGAGATAAGCACACAAAATATATACAATAAATACAATCAACATAGCAAGAAATTAATTTCACACTTAAACTGCTGTGGACTTACTGTTGTTGAGTCCTTGAACTTTGACCTTGTTGAGATCCAAAGGAGGAGCAACAGTGATGGTAAAAGGGCTTTTGGGGATGGGGTCACCACCATGGCACACAGATATGCTCATGTTACCCTGGATCACAAAACCAACAGGACAGAGCAAGATAGAATTTATATTATTGTAATATTATAATATATAATATGACCACTTGGTGTCCATTTATATGAACAGCAACCCAGTGTTGGAGTGCCTCACCTGCTGTAACGCAGTGTAACGCACAGTGAAAGAATAGTCGTGGTTATCGATGATCTCAAAGTCACTGACGGCTTCTCCTTTCCCAGCTGTGGTGAAGTGAACCTCAGGTGTGGCCTTGCCTGCTCCTTTAGTGTAGATCGTGAAGTGGGTCGGCTTGCCCACTTCCACACCTGTGACAAAGGCATTAAATGAAGATGAGATAGCTATCTTTACCTACTATTTTTCTAATTTCAGTCACTGACAATCAAACTGACCTGTCTTGTTGAGTCCAGGACCCTCTGCCTTTACTTTATTGGCATCATGGGATGGATCAACTTTGATACGGAAGGGGCTGACTGGAATTTCCTGTTAATTCATTACAAAATGCATTTATAGATCTCAAATTACATAGAGAAGAATTTGGTATTATTGACTGAGACTCACTTGATCAGCAAACAGCACCATGATGGTGTAGCGTCCTGCTCCAGGGGGCGTATACTTCACTGTGAATGTGTCGTTGTCATTTTTAATGATGTCAAAATCAATATCTGCTTCGGCAGGTCCCACCACGCCAGGAGCACACTTAATCCCAATGCTGACATCTCCTAAGGAGAACAGAACAGATTGGAGAAAAAGAAAATAATTTATGGTCAGATTTGGTCAAATTTGACCATAATAAGTATTACATAAGCAATTATGTTGGCTCTGACCTTGTCCGGCCTCACTGCAATCCACAGTAAAGTATGTGGGTTCACTGGCCTTCAAGCCAGCCTTCTCCACTCCTGGTCCATGAACCTTCACGTTCTCTGGGTGACTGCCTTCTCCAATGGTCACCTGAGAAATGTAGAAAGACCAGAGTACTGTAAAACTAGAAATTTAAAGCTTTTGGATGACAGTGGTTCTTGTAAAGTTATGATCCAATATGGAATCTATGACCATTTAAATGGGAAAGTTTGAAATCTAACACTGGAAAAATGTAGTCATGGTCTTTCACTGAAAGGCTGAACTTGTTGTAGATCCAGTTTATGAAAGTTCTTGACAAACAGTAACATAAAAATGTCATCAGCTGGCTGAAGTCTGCCTGTTGACAGTGAGCTCTCACCCTGAATGGACTGTTGGGAACGTTGACCTCTCCCCAGGTGATGATGATAGTGTGTTTGATGGGCTTGGTGGGTATGTAGATGCAGAAATATGTGCTGTCACTATTATCTGTGATCTGGATGTCGATGGGGAAGCCTTCTGAGTCCTTGAATAAAAGATGGACAAAAACGTTTTTGTACCAATGAAGTGAGGCATGAGGCATCTGGGACTTGAATGAAAATGTACCTGAGCGTAAATCTGTAGATGTCCTCTTCCAGCTCCACGGGCGTCAATTGTAAATTCAGCAGGTTTGTTTACAATGCACCCGGTTGGTTCTAGCCCAGGGCCGTAGCACTTAACCTGCATAAAAGCATGAGTTAGTTTAGTTACGGCTGTCATTTAATATTCCCAACGAATGTGCAATCATTATTGCCAATTGTCAGGGCAAACCTTCTCAGGAAAGACATCATTGGCTGCAGGGAGGATGTGGGCCATAAATGGGCTGTCTTTGATATCTTCATCATCACAGATGACATGGACCGCATAGTCACCAGGCTCAGTGGGCCAGTACAAAACATCACAAGATCCATCTCCCTTATCATCACACTCTATCTTAGCCTGTGAGGGGCCTTCGATGGAGAAACCTGTGCATGGAAAGAGTTTCAACCATTTCCCAGGCATCTTATCACACCATAAACCAGGGGCTGATAGCTCTAGCCCTCAAGGTCCACTTTTCTCCAGAACTTAGCTCCAACCTTGACAAACTCACCTGCCTGTACTTTCTAGTAAGCCTGAAGGCCTTGATTAGCTTATTCAGGTGTGTGATTAGAGTTAGAGCTAAACTCTGCAGGAAAGTGGACCTTGAGGGCCAGAGTTGAGAAGATCTGCATAAACACCAGATCTCTGGGTACAGTGGCTCAAAAATGTTAAAGAAGATACTTACCCAGAGTTCCAACCTCAGTGCCAATGGCCTCGACCACAAAGTCAGCTTGATTTGCCAACCATGCCCGTCTCCAAGCCTGGACCCCAAGCCCTCACCTTCTGAGGGCCTGCATCTTCACTAATGACCACCTCAAATGGGCTACACACATATACACATTTTGATCAGAAGTGAGACGGATGATGTTCATGATAATCGGCATAATTCCTAGATGATCTTTCTGAAATAACACTTCTATATCCTGTATAATCCTTTTAATATGGTCAACAGATTTGAATATTTTTGGAAACAGAAATGGGACTACACCACAGAAAACTGGTGGAGGTTTAAAAGCATCCTACCTGCGGGGAATGGTGTGGCCACCCCAAGTAATGGTGATAATGTATTTTCCAGTGAAAATGGGGTAGTAATCACATTCATACACACCGTCTCCCAGCTCTTGCACCTTCACAGGCTCATCGCCACCTCCTGCAAACACAAAATTTAATTCAGCTAACTAACTTTATGATGCAAAGTTGATTAAAACAGAAAAAATCAACAATCGTTGTTGCAGTTCCAAAACAGTTGCATGCATACTTGGCCCTTTGACTTGAACACGTAGTTCTCCACTGCCTGCTCCCTTTGTGTACACCTTAAAGTCGGCCACCTCCTTCACACGCACACCCTTGGGCTGCAGGCCGCGCCCGATGGCCCGACAGGCATTCGGGTTGCTTGCTAAAAAGAGAAAAGAGTAGTTATTCTTGATCTCACAAGGTAATAAGTACAAAGGCGAAAAAAGTTTAATGAAACGTACACACATGAATGGAGATGAAGTTGTCAATGTTAGTTATGCATATGGACCCAGCCAAAGGTATGAGCAATGAAGAACAAGAAAAACAAAGAAAGAATGTTTCCTTTAAAAGCCTATGACAAAGCAATTAGCAATCTCATAAAGACCCTATTAGGAATGTAGCGAGACCACTATAATGAAAACTACAGGCATACTGATCAGTGTTCTCAAGAGCTTATAAAAAGGCTTAAAATAAACACAATATTTGTAGTTCGATACAAGAACCAGCTGTGAAGGATATAAGCAAACTTTTTTTTAATATGTGGCTTACTGTTAAGGTTTGGTGTTTCACACTAAGTTCACTAATGAGTTCTTTTAGAGCAATAAAATCCCTATTAAAACAGTCTGGCTCAGTGCTGAGTGCTTCCTCAGAACTAATCAAACAATTTCTTCTTCCAGTATATGTTTCTTCAAGTGCTGGATAAAAAGGCAGACTAAAGTCTACAAAATCACGTTAGGTGAAAAAATTGAAAAAGTAGTGTTAATTGAATAATTAATGAGTTAAAGTTACTTCATTGTATACTTCGGTTAGGAAAATCATGTTAAGACAGATAATTAAAGCATTCCCATTCTCTGAGTTAGTATTTATAGAGCGACACGGCCAAATCGAGCAACTGCCGAGATGTTGACGACGATCATGATGACAATGATGGGATGAGGATGATGATCTCTAAGATGAAGATGACTATATTACACACCCAAACGGTCACCCAGATATTGGCTCTCTGATGCCAAATAAGGTTCTAGCATCTTAATTTTTAAGGCTTTAAAAATTGTAGGTGTGAAATAGATGCAATGTCAGTTCAGGTTAAAGTGAATAGTTTAAACAAGGGCTACTATATTAACACATTAAACACATAAATAAAATAAAATAAAATCTTGATTGATTAACATATTCAGCCCTAATTTAAACCAAATTGTTACCATTGTTAATTTATTTCATTATTTTCTTTAAATAATTAATTAATTATAGCATTGGGTTAAATTTGTTAAATTCTGAATTATTATTACTAAATTATAAATATTAGCAGAATCCAATCAAAAGTGGTCCTGGTGTGCCGAGCATCTGTTAAGTGATCGTCCAGTCCCACCACTGAAAGGTGGCTCTTTTTCTGCATCGGTTAAAACAAGACCAGCAGCAGCAGCAGCATTCGCAACACTTGTCTAACCTTCTTCTTACTTTCATTCCCACTCTCACTTTTACTCACACTCACTTTCATCCCATCACTTCCTGTATCTATCTAAGCTTCCTGTTGATTTTAGCTGCCCCAGAGGGCAAAGCGCCAGCGCATGCCAACGAGCCAGAGGTGGCGTGCCCGAGAGAGGACACATCCAGGGTGAGGGGAGAAGAGGAGACAGGAGGGAGGGGACCAAGCTCGAGCAGGCATTTGCCACACCCCCCGGGGTGGCCCATACTAACTTGGTCGCCTGGGTTTGGGTGGTGTTGGGGGAGGCATTTTCTTGGCCTTTTCTGAGGGCGGCGTGCGTATAGACTGAGGGATTATGTGAACCGGGGAGCCGATCTGCCGGCCGCTCGGAGGAGCTAGAACGACACACACAGGCGAAAGAGGAGAGAGGAAACACAATAAAGTGTTTCGTCATCATCAGGAGGGTGGTGGACCCCTGGAGCAGTGAGCAAACGGAGCTCAAAACCAAACAGCCTGGTCTCAGTCAGTGCCACAGAAAGCAGGTCTCTGTGGGACTTGTCCAGTATCAGCATGCTGTCAATCAATCAACTCTGAACTCATTACAAGGGGGAAATAAGCTCTTTAGGTGCACAACTGAAAAGACCAGCATACTGAAACTTACTGCCAACCAGATTCATCGGAAAAAGTCTAAGCTTTAGTCTAAGCTGGTCTTTTCAGCAGGTGCATAATACATTTTAGAAAGAACGTGGCATGCTTTTAATGCAGCAAAAAAAACAACAAGTCGAAGGCTCAGGCAAAAAAAGCATTTGTTGTTTTCTTGGTGCATTAACAGCTTTGGTAAAGAAGAGTCTGCAGGACATCTAACTTATTTTTTCAAGGAATTAAGATCACAAAGTGAAGACATGGGTCTCACCCTCTGAGATGTGGACAGTGAAAGGGCTTCTGGGTATCTGCTGGCCAGCGAATGTCACATATATAGTGTGAGGGCCCTCCAAAATGGGGCCGTATGTGCAGCGGAAAACACTGTCGCCCTTGTTTTCCAGAATGATCTCCACTGTGTCTCTGCGGCCCTGAGAGTCCACAATGATCACACCGACATCGCCTGCTCCTGCACCTGTATCACAAATACATGAGTTACAAATACATATAAATAGTTTCTAGTTTCTCAGCAAGCAGCATCCTTTCACTGTCATTACCTGCTGTGTAGATGTCAAAATAGGTGGGTTTATTGGCCACATTGCCCACCGGTTCCAAACCTGGCCCACGGGCCTGCACCTTGTTCGGGTCTCCCAGTGCTTTAGACACATTTACTAGGAAAGGGCTTCTGTCAATGTCCTGTCCAGCAAACAACACCTTCACCTGAAGGAAGAAAGAAGTATCCCTCAGATACAATCACTCCATTTCATTTGTCACAGTTAATGCTCCATTTTTGTTAAACCTTACAAAGCTGCTGTCTGCCATCAAGACCCAAGAAGACTTAGAACATTCATAAATCCTGAAAATATGACAGCAAAATGACAACAAAAACCACTGCGCATTGCTTATTATTATACCTTATGCAGACCCTCCACTTTTGGGACATAGACCACAGAGTAGCTCCTGTTCCTGTCATTGTTGGGAATTACTCTGGCCTGTGAAAAAAGACATATTAGTAAGACATTCACCAGTTAGTTGTTAAAACATTTTTTTTGTTTTTTTTCTTGTGTATCCCTGCAGTCCTATTAATAAGGCTCAAGAACCTTATCCCCATTCAATTAAAAAACAGAATTGTGTTACTATTAAATCATATTAGATCAATTAGCATTTAATTTTTTATAACTACATTTTTATTTTACTTTTTTTATTTAATTTTCCATTTTAAACACTATGATCTTTAAAAAATAATGAAATAATCAACACATTTAAATATATCTTAATTGTACAAGGTATGTATTTTGTGTAATTTAATTGAATTTAATTTATTCTGATTTTTTTTTTATTTTATTTTATTTAATTTTTTTTAGTGAATATTTACGATAGGTATGACTAAACTGTATGAAATATTGTATTATTTTTATTTTTATTTAGTGTACTGAAATAAATCAAAAGAATAAAATTATTATTATTATTAATGTGTTATTATTTTTTAATAAACCTAACCAAACCTGAATTTATTATTAATATTTTTTATCATATTTTTATTATTAGTATTTTCTTGAAATCAAAAGACTCAATCAAAATCTTGTCAATACCACCAGGAACCTGCATGGTTTACAAATAGTCCTGGCTGAGAGATGCTGGATTGTATTGAGATGAAAAAAAGTTTGAATTAGAAGATGACCTCTTCTGTGTGGCTCTCTGGATCCTCAATGTACACCAACACCTCTCCAAGCCCGGCCTCCACGGTCTCCACCACAAACTCAGCTGGCCTCAACACGACATTACCTCTGGGCTCAATACCTACAGAGAGATGCAAAAATACAGAGGATTAAGTTGAGGAAGAGCAGGCTCAATGTTCTCATCTCCTAATCACTGTCTGTCATTCAGAAGTGTTAACATCAGCATCATCTGTCAGTCTCACCTGGACCATAGGCCTTGGCTCTCTTGGGGTGCAGGGTTTTAGATCGCAGTGGGGCACCAGGCTTGAGTTTGGCTTTGGGGAACTGAGACAGGTAGGTCATCACTGAGTGCTCGTCCACATTAGGATCCACGATCTCCTCAGGAGCAATCACCTGGATGGATAAAGTGCAAAATTAGAGGCCAGAAGTTACTTGCTACATATTGGTTGACTTCTGATTTCAATCCTGGAAGCTATTCAAGCTATATTTCTCAATCCAGCTCCTGGGGCAACCAGTGTACCATATTTTGGAAGTCTTCCTCATCAAAAACACCTGATACAACTCATTATACATCATACAACCAGTAGTAATAATAGCTGAATCAAACAGCAAAACACCTAAAATGTACATTGCTGTAGCCCTCAAGAACAGGACTGAGATGAAGAAGCACATCTCACTGACTTCATTTAACATTTTCTTTGAGTACCGTCACTGCCAGAATCGATCGCCAGATATAAACACAGCTCTATTCTGTCATGGTCTAAGGCACAAAACTGATGAAGTACACAATGTTTTCAAAGCTGTGGAAAATATTTTCTGTCTCTCCTCTCCCCTCAGTCCCGTCTTTCATGTCCTACTGGTTAAGTGTCCTGCTATATTTAACACTAGACTGGAAGGTTAAGAGCTAAATGCAAATAGCTCTAAATGGTATTTAACACAGCAGAAAGACAGAAGTGGAGATGGAGAGACCAACAGGGACAGGAAAAGAAATATGCACCTTGTTATTAAAACCCATAATTTAACCTCTCCTGCTGCAGCGATAGCCTACTCCAAAGCATTCGATGACCATTGTTTTCTCTTAATAGATGTGGACTCTCTATTTGTCTCAATTACTCAAACACAAATTTGTGTTCTAGTGTCCACTAAGGCTTCTAAATCTGATCTTTAGAACAGACTGTCATAGAACTATACTGTCATTTGATAAGTGATTAAAACAGATTTGTTTGTCCCATTTTCTACTCTATCTGTTGTTGACAGCAGTAAATATCTCAGAAGCACAACCTTCAAATGTTTGGGGTCTGTAAGAGACTACATTTATTTGATCAAAAATACATTAAAGGCAGTAATATTGTAAAATATTTTTACTGATTGCTATTTTAATATATTTTGAAATGTAATTGAATTCTGTTGAAATTTTCAGCATATGATACTTCAGAAATCATTCTAATATGCTAATAACATTCTAGGGTAATATATAGTACATATTATAAACTCTAATATATTTGGTGCTCAAGAAACATTTTTTTATTATTATCTATGTTGAAAACAGTTGTGCTGTTTAATATTTGGTGAAAACTGAAATATATATACACTGTATACAGGATTCACAGCATCTATGTGAAATTTATTTTTAAACATTATTAAAGTCTTTACTGTTGCTTTTGATCAATTTAAGGCATCTTTGCTGAATAAAATTATTAATTTCTCATGTATAGACATTACTGTGTGTTATGATGTTACGTGCACCTCACATTTGACTTATGAACAAAAATATTTGAATTATTAAAATACATTTCTTACATTTAAAGCATTTAGATGTTAAGCATACGGTTTAGAAATGAGTGATACAATAAATAAAAAAACACAATTAAACCCAACACAAGTTAATATTGATTAAAAAAAAGTGAGCTTCGAGTCTACATCTGAAGATTAATTAAAACATGATTTTGATTCGATTTCAACCCACCCGGAAATGTGGCACTAACATTTTTTGCTCTTCAGACTACAAAATCTAACCAGTTTAGTGTTTAACATGACAAAAAATCTAATTTGTACAGTCTGTGTGAACAACGCCCCAGATTCCTTTACACTCTCTGACTCACACACACTCACACAAGGATCATTCAGAATAATGAGGTCATAATATAATTTCAGTATCTAAAAGCTACTTCTTAAAGTCAACGCTGGCCTACAAAACAGCCAGTCTTGCTCTGCTAATGAAGAAAACAGACTCAAATCAGGATACATGGCATGAGCCCTAATAAATATAAGCGACTGCTTCTTACCTGAGGAACACCGAGCCAGTCGTCGGCTTGTTGCATGGCTTCTCTTGCATTCTCCACTGGCTGACTCGGGTCCCATGTCTCCCAGTCCGGACACAGGCCTTAGATGAAGACACAGACAGAGTTTGATGCAAACAAGTTAGTCAACTCTTGATAAAACCATGAGAAACATATTCTAAATCAGAACTGCTACTGTATAGGTCTAAAATGCACTCTTACTTTAAATGATCTTGCATATTGCATTATACACGTAGATGAATACAAAAGAGACAGAACTGAGCTTTATCTTGGGCTGCAGACCCACTGTTCCACAGCGAGGATCTATTAATCCATGTTATTTAGTTCAACTTGACCTTAAATGCTCTCAAATGAGCAGTTTCCCGTCAGTTCACCCTTTTTCCAACCTTTAATAAGCGCGGTCAGGCTTGTAGCACCGAGCGCTTCCCTGAAGCAAACACACACCAGTGCCGTCTGGAGTAAAACTGTTATTATATGCTGGATTACACTTAAAGAGCAAGAGGTGTTTAGTTCAAATGGAACCAGAGAGCCTTGAAACCACAAGACTCCTCAACAACTGCCAAACCGTTAATATCAGATCTAGGATTGTTTTCCAAGATTCTCCAGCACAGCGGCCCCATACTTGGATTGGACAGTTAGTATCTGTAACAGGCCTCATTCTACTGCTAACACTGATAAACCTTTCATTTTAGGTTTTTAATGCATTAAAACTTGCCAAGAGTGGTATTTACAGTTCCCGGCAGATCCATGATGGTGGTAGTAGAGTAACATAACCACCATTAATAGCGGAAAACAAATTAGGTGGAGGAAACGACAGGGGAGGTAAACAAAGTGTGAATGTGGCACAGTCTGTATGCAAATATTTTTTGAGGAAAATCATAATTTAAAAAGTTTGAGACTTCTCAAGTACAGTTCACTTTCCATTAATAATTCATAAAACGTAAATCAAATGAGAAAAATGTCTCATACAATATGAAATCGATCACAAATTGATCACAACTTATTACAATAAAAATATAGCTGATGTTTAGATTTAGAAGGACTTGATTATTCTTTCTGTGCAAGTCAAGATTATAAAAACCCAGTTTTTCTAAAAATGTATTCAAATAAAATGTGAATAAAGAGAAGTATAAACACATAGGCACTGAAATACTGGAATAAATACTTCATCTAACTTTTCTGGCTTCACTCCTGCTAAGAGATGCTTTTCCACACATGCACACGGGGAAAAATATAATGAAGTGCATGTTGGCAGGAAATGCATAAAGCAGCATGTGTTTTCACTTAAGCATGTTTGCTGTCTTAGCTTCTGACACTTTCCATTCAGTTACAGCAGAGACCAGGGGCTCATTAGCAGCTAGCAGTGCCAACAAACTCACACACACCTGAAACATGCAAAGATATTGCATCTTTCACCTCTCACGATGCTTCTCAGGGTCACAATGTCAACCCTACATTTTTAATTTGAAGACAGTGGTTGTGTTTTATGGCAGTGTCATTCAGTTTCTCAGCATTGGAGGAAAAATACAGCTGTGAAGCCATCTGAGGAGTGCTATTGTTTTATCCAATTGTTTTTCATGTATCACCCCTTGCTGGACTCGACCCAACTAACTTCTAGTTAGCAGCCCTTTCAGTCAGTACCTAAACCACTTCTACTGATGAATCATTTTTAAAGATCTCAATATTACAAGCTGTTTTTGACACCAGTCAAATCCCAGTCCTGCACTTGAAATAATATTGAATGTTAAAGCAGTGCATTTAGTTGTGGCCCAATGTGTTTGGGTGTGAAATGAACCCTAAAATGAGAGTGTACAGCTGCCTTCCACCCACCGCCACATTTACACCTGTGCTCTTTACTAAAGTCGACAAAAGGACAATGAAACTGCTGTTTGTGTTTGTCAAACATGCTGAACTCTTTTAAACACACCTCTAAACGACTTGGCAGATGGAAACATTTCAACATAAGCTAATGTAATTCACAAATGTTTAAACGAAAGACAAATCGAGGCATTTAGTACTAATTCTATTTTCTAAATCCATGCTATTTGTCTTATTGTGAACGACTGATCCAAGTTTCATCACATCAAAACACGAAAGAAAAAGTAGGACACATTCCTTGATCAACTCTCTATCACTCTATCCATAAGGTATCCCTAATATTAGAAGAACATTATTGTTGCTCAAGCTTAGCATTAACTCTAACTTCTGATTATTTGATTGGAATGTTGTAACAAGTTTGTTGATCCAAGAGCATGTTCTAGGAAACCTCTCCTACTCATTTCCCAAAGGATTTATGGCCAAGTCCTGAGAACATTCACAATGCCAGAATGGCAGCTTTGATTACAGAGTTGACCAGGATGGACATGCACACTTTCAAATGGACTTGACCTGTCCATTAAACCCTCTCTGAACTGCACGGGTTTCTGGATTTTCCACTAGTGTAAGTCCAAACCTATCCAGAAGTATTCGATTCATGAATCATGTTTTGGAAAGCAGTGATCACTTGTTTTGAGGTCGCCAATTGTTCTCTTCTTCTCTTGGCTCTGGTCTTTCCACAGTGAGATCATATGCTGTAATTATCAAACCAGCTTCCCATCTCCTAAGGCAAAGCAGATTCTGCATGACTCTTAACATCTCCCTGATGAGTATTACTCGTCCCTCAATCTACTTAATGAAGTTTTCCATGTAAGGCCACACGTGATTAATGACACATATATCGCCAAGTGGTCATAAACCACAGATTTCTGCTCACCAGGTGCGCAATTATCCACCAGTGCACCGAGGGCTTTGCCATCTCTCCAGTCCCTGTGGAAGTTGTTGATGGGCAGCTGGGGGACCTTGTTCTGGATCCAGCCCAGAAGGCGCTGTTTGGGCGTCAGCTTCCTGGCGTCTTCATCGTCCTCATCCTCCCACATGGGCATGGAAATAGAGTAGTGCAGAATAAGGGTCCATATCAGCCCCAAGATCAGTTTTAGGTTGCCGTCCACTATAGCTTTACTATCTGTAATGAGAAAGAGAAAAACTTAAATGTATTATTCCACACATGAGCGCTGAAACACCTTTTGTGGAGATACTGGGAATCATAAAAAGACAATGAGCAGAGAACCATATTGTTTTTGAGACTATTTTAGATCTGAGAGTTTCAATGCTTGGCGTAGGAAACCATTAAACATTCTGAGGTTGGTTTTTATTACTCCTGTGGTGCTACTGTGAACACATATTAGTTTAGGGTGAAGTTCAGAAGCTCAGGGTGAACTGAAGGGGGATCGGTCATGTCAACACGCACTAGAAAAAAATAAGTTTTCAGGCCAAATCCGAGCTTAGGATACAGCGCTAACATCTACCTTGTCTGAAATAATGACAGCACCTGTGTTTATTTTTCAGATGTCCTCGCTAGCATTGCGTGTTGTTCTTGAGCCACGATCGTGCCATTTTTTGTTTATCCAATATATGTTTGAGAGATTCTCAGCGCACTGTTTGTTCTGCTCGCCTGCTGTGTTGATAGCTTTCACAGGTTTAGATGTGCACAAATAAAACAGCAAGGACAAACTCTCTCAACATGGATCTTATGGCTTACTATTGCACACACAAACGTAGACTATGATCCATGTAGTATACTTGAATTCACTCAAAGTATACTTTCACATAGGGTACATATTTGTGTCCCATTACTATCCAATTACAATGTAGTAAAGACACAAATCCCATGTTCTTCTGAGAGATAGCTTATAAAAGTTATGCATCTAATACAAAACTAAAATAGCATGTACAATTTTTTTTTAAATAACTAACTAAATAATAATAAAATAAACTGATCATTTAATTATATTACTCAAATATATTATTAATTACAAATAATAACTAGAGACAAATATAACACAAATTGAGGTATTAAACTGTGTTTAGAAATATACTATTTGGTCCAAATGTGATGGTGCAAACCTAATATAAATACCAAAAAATAAAAATAAAAGTTCAAGCCCTATTTTATACCCGGTTATTCATAGAAAGTGTTTTTACTCATTACCTTTACCCAAATCTTTCCTTACACTGCCCTGCTACAGTCAAAAGACTCTGGACTACAGTGTGGAATATGAATTAAGATGGACACTACTAAGCCACTGACTGAATGCCAAAGGCTGATGTCATTTAACCCTGGATCTCTGGAATGAGGTCAGTTTAAATAAAACACACACACAGATGAAACTTAATCGGGACACTGGCTGAATATGACTACACTTTGCTTCAACCCCCAGCGGAGCTGTCTGCACTAAACACTGCAATGTACGCAGCGGTCTGGGGGTAATCCAATATCTCCAATCAAATAATACTGCCAGTTTCTGTTTTTCTCTCTCATTCTTGCCTTGCTCTAATCAAACAAGTTCCAGATCAAATTCTTCACTGCTCTTTGATATGTTACTTTTGAGATTTTCTCATACGTTTGGCGAGGACCGCGTGTTACGCTCACTGTGGCCCCCTCTCAAGAACAGGGTTTAATGTTTTTGGGTTCCTAGGCACTCTAGATGCTTAGAGAGGAATGCATCCAGACATTTATGTGCACTCTGTATCAATGCCAAGCCCAACAGAAACAGACAAGGAGAAAGTATTTGCCAATGTTCTTGATATGTGCCGTTAAGAAAGTATAGAAAGAGAGAAGAAAGGAAAAGTACAGTATTACTATTTCTCTTCCTTATTAATGCATAACATTTTGCATACATATATATTCTGAAGGGCAATGAAATATGATATTTAAACAAAATAAGAAAAACTTGCACAACTCCAACATGTTCAAAAGTTTTTTAATGCACTGTGTTTCCTTCTTGCGCATCAGTGACTGTTTGAATCTTTTGTAATAGTTGCGTTTGAGTCCCTCAGTTGTCATCACTGTGAAAAAATGGATCTCAGAATCATACGGTCTCTGCTAGAACGGGTTTAAATATGCAAAAGATGCTGGAAAACCAAGGAATTTGTGGGACCTGGATGACTTTTCTGAAGAACAGTGGTCTCTTTAACTGTCCAAGACAAACAAAAAGACTCATGAACAACCATCCCACCAAAAAAAATTAAATAAAATTGTAGATCATGTTTCATGTAGATCAAGCGTATCTAAACTTTTGAATGGTAATTTTTTATAAATTCAGCTATTCTTTTGAATGTGGACTATATGTAAATATCTTATTTAGGACAGTTCTAAATAAAAAATAAATAACATGCATTTTGTATGTGTATCTCAGGTTATTTTTCCTCCATTTATGTACATTGCTTTGCACTGTTTGTGTTTAATAATATTTGAGTGAGTGAGTGTATGTATGTATCTGAAAATGATCAGGTACAGACAGATATCAGACAGCAAGCACACAAAGACACATCTCAGCTGTTCAACACTCACATCACCACTATCAAATATTAATAAACAGGTGTGTGTCGGCTGCTATTGTTTGCCTCAGGGGATCTAGATCCTCATCTGACAATATACAATATACATACAAAATAAAAGGTCTCAGTATAAATATCAAATATGACAGTAGGTGCACGCATACACTGAGCAAGCGCAAACAGCTATTTGGTCTAGGCTACTTTTCCTAAAAGCTCCTTATAAGACAAAGAATTTTCAGATTTCCATCTAAGAGAGTGGAGTGGTTTTTATTCTCAATGCATTGCATGTCTTTAATTCTTCAAACCACCCTGAGAAAACCCAGCAATGTGCACCCCAGCAAAACACAAACTTCTGAAGATAAAACACATTGCCCAACACACAGCACCATCGAAACAGCTGGATTCAAACACACTTAATGAAAGACATCAGAACTAAGTGTTTCCTTCCGACAACATAAAGCGCTGTGGCTGCAAACGAAGCCTTTTTGAGGAACGGCTGATGACATGGGCCAGGAATTCCAGCCTGCTAGGGTACAGCACCACCACATAATGGGCAAGAAAACAAATATGGGATCAGAGCCTGGGAAAAGACCATTTAGGACAGTTAGAAAGGAAAGGATAGCTTATAGAGAATGGGGGTACTTCAGAGAACAAGCAGAAGTGTTTTCTCATTTGTCTCACTCCAAAATGAGGTGAAAGGTTGTTGGCCCATTCCATGTCTCTCCACATTCTGTGAGTTAATAATCACAATACTGTATATGGCTATGAAGGGAAAATGTCACCAAAATGTATAAAAATGTTTAAAATTAGATCACTTTAATAACTAGATAAAACTAGGCAGTCAGCGTTGTTATTGTTAACTAAACTAAACTCAAATAACTAAATAAATAAATAAACTTAAAATACAAAAATAAAAATGTTAGACTAAAAAAAAATTAAATGAATTATAGCTAAAAATATGAATTTGAAGGCTTCATAAATAAATAAATGCAACAAAAATTACCAAAACAAACTAAAATTAAAATGAAAACTGAAAATATAAAAACAAAAGCTAATTCAAAATATGAATAAATTCTACAGTAGTTATATAAATAATACAAAAATAACTACATAACTAAATAACTACAACATTTTCTTAAAAAATAATGAAATAATAAATTATGCTTGCTTTAGCATATCTCATAATAAGTATGAGAAACAGCTTCAAAAGCTCAATCTGCTGTGTGAGCGCAGCATATCTCTGGCTCTGTGAGTAATGAGACACTTCCCAAACCCTGATTAAAGCCAGTCTGGATCATTCACATCCTCCCTCCGCTGAACCACACCAACAAGACGAGATAAAAAAAAATGAAACAGATGCTGGAAACATTTTATAAGCCACTGTTGGCAAAAGCTATAGGAGAAAACACATGTAATGGTGTTACTGCAGCGAGTACAGATGCATTCATCTTGAATCCAGCTGTTGGTGATTGCTGCTCTTTTCAGCTAAAAGCAATTGCTTCATTTCACTGATGAACAGCATATTATCATTGTTTGGAAGTTCTTCAAAGGAGGGAATTCACTAAGAATGGACTGCGCTGGCTGATAGGGCTATTTGCATGCAGTGTTTGCGTTGTTTTAGCAACCAATTCAGTAAGGGAATTATGAAACGCTGCAATCACGATGACAAATTTGTGCTGAATGCAATTTTCATGATGTGATTCTAGGGATGCAACGATGTATCGGCCGCCGATATTTATCAGCCGATTTTTCCTCAATTTACAACCATCTTCATATCGGCTATATAAGGAAAAAGGCCGATATAACAAACCGATGGTTTATTAATTAACTGCATGAAGGCACTGAGTTGTATAATGTCTGTTGCATAATCCTAGCGCTGCTGTCTGCACTTTAATGCAAATCAAATAACAAAAGACAAAACGACCCCTCGACCACCCTATTAACCCTAAATCACTCTTCGGTAACTTTCATAAGTGTAGCGGACCTCATCTGAATAATGACCAAAACTTTACTGATGTTTTATTAAGTTTATTGCGTCCTTTTTCACTCCAAAAAAATCTTTATTTCTGTACCTGAAAACTGTTAAACCAACCTAAAAAGCACTGTTTATTTAATATGTATCTTTGTTCTGTTGTATTTATGTAGGCCTGCTGAATGTTAAATGGATCCAATCCATGTTCATTAGAAATTATTTGATCATGCAGCAATAAAACTGCTAGTATAATTTAATGCAGGTGTTTTTTTAACTTTGCTGATTTAAAACATGATTAAAATACTATCTATTTTGATGCCAAAATTTGGAAGTGACAAATATCGGTAAATAAGTATTTGTTAAAATCGGTATTGGTATCGGCCCCAAAAAATCCTATCGGTGCATCCCTGGTGATTTCCCATCTTGCAGGTTAATTTTGAGTGCAAATAAATGCCGTTTGCAGCAGACAATTTATGAATGTCTTTAATTCTTTAAAGTGAAAATATAAAAACAAAAGCTAATTCATAATGTTAATAAATATTACAATAATATATCATTAATACTAAAATAAGGCTGCTGGTGTTTAAATATTTTCAAATATTGTTCACTTATTTAGTTTGCACTTAAAATGACAATACAGCAAAACACCAGCACAGTTAACCCTGTGATTAATTGTTAAATTGGATAAAGTTGAGTGATTGTTTAGTGAATTTGCCCCTGATGGGTTTAAAAAGACTTATTCTTTCATAGCGTGCAAATGGCAAAATATTAAAGGAAAGCAGATCCATAAAACAGATCCTCTCTAAAAACTCTAAACACTATAAATTGGCATTTTCTTGGCAAATTCTGAAAACAACTTAATTTTTTCTGATATTTTTGCCAAAAACTGCAGTTTGTTTCGTACTGATTGTGTTTTCACTGATTCAGTCGTACCATCTTTGTTATCCAATTTGTTTATATCATTTGTTTATACATATTTACGGTTTATAAAATTTCTAATAAGGTCATTCTGTGTTGCCCTTTGAATTATTTGAACATCGACCAGTGACGCCATCAGAAATTTCTACAGCTTAGATGCATCAGGTGATTGTCGGCTGTTGCTTGGGGTGACCAAACAAACATCGCAGTCTCCCTGGAGGAGATAGAAAGTTTGCCATGGTCACTAGGACAGAAGAGACAGAGACAATGGCCTCTGTGTGGAAGAGACATTCTGCCTCAGGAAATATGCAACCTACACCCACAAAAACACACACACACACACATTGCATCAAGAGGGAATGTATAATAAATGAGGCTCTTTTGTTTCTCAAACTGTGAAAGACAAACTAATCAATCAAAATAGAATAAACTGGAGAAAAGACAATTGAAAGCGAGCTGTATAAATAAATGGAAAAAAAGATGTATTCACGGAGCAAATGGTAATTAAAGGTTCAAAGGCAAAGAATGCAGTCATCATTTTCCTATTATTCCCTTAAAGCCATAAAACACAATGCAGCATGGCTGTACAGTACAATAAAATAAAACACACATATACACAGTCACAAAGTGAAAGTCCTGGAGGACTTGAAAGGACAGATAATGCAACAAAGCACACGACATCAATATCAAAGTTGAGATCTGAGTTATAAACACTACTCATAGGAGTAATCGGAGCAATTCTGAGAACAAAAATCTGAATTGGGAGATGTAAAATCGCAATTGTGAGATAAAAAGTCGCAATTACCTTTTTTTATCTTGATTCAGTGCGGGAACAGGTTTTTGCTAAATTGCCAAATTGCTAGTAAATTTCACAAATTATTACAAAGAAATAGCAAGTAGACACATTAAATTAAATGTGGGATTTTTAAGTAGAAAGACTGAAATAGTATTTTCTTGTAAAACATACTCTACTAATGTTAGAGGATCCATTGGTGAGCAAATGATACATCTTAGATGACCTGAAGGTGAACTTTTTTTGGATGAACTATTCCTTTAAAAACTAAAAAAGTGAATTCATATCAACTGGAACCTCTTGTTGTCAACAAAAAGTATCACTTGACCACCCTTTTGAGCTAAAGCTGACAATTGTGCAAACATACATTAAATAGTGTCTTGACATAAAAGGCTTGGCTCCAAACGTGTGGGGTTTCATCTCAGATCTGTATTCTAGTCAGCTGCCGTGTTCATATGCAGAGGTCTGTTTGAAGAGAGAGAGAGAGCAGGGATTCCCCCTGTTGCTGTGGAAAGATAACATTCCTGTTATCTGACTTTCTCCCAGAGTCGCACACAAAACACAGAGCAGCCTGAAGTCACATCCTGAAACTGTGGACACCCCAAATATTCAGATGACATTATGTTAGCGTGCATCCATTGTCAAAGAGGTCAAGTTCATGGTTCTCTGGACAGGCCGGAAAATATCATTCCATTACTGTGTCTCTCCAAGAGGCAAAGATAGGAAAGGAGGAAAAGAGAGGGGGGGATGAAGACATCATGGACACATGCCACCAACACTCACATTTTCCACAGGATCTTCAAAGAACAATGGAAGAGTGTTAGAGATACAGCAGAAAACACACACACATCAAGCAGCTAACATTTCATTTGAATGACATGCCCAAAGGCAAAGTACCAAGACTGACTTTCAGCACATGCACAGCACATTAACTACTCACACCAAGAAAAAAACTGTCATACATGCTCTCGGAAAAAGCATATTAGGACACTAATCAGCTATTTCAAAGCATCACTAAGGGATTCAAAGTTTTTGGATGGGCTACTATATTTTATGTGAATGTACTGAAATTTCTTACTTGTCACTAATTAAAAGAAAATGTTACATTTTTTTTAGTGAACTAATGTTTATGCCAGAGTTAATATGGCTACTGTCTCTTTCGGAGTGACATTCAACAATAATCTGATCTACTATATACATATACTAGAATATAAGATATATTATAATTTAAAAAGAACTGTTTTCTATTTTTAATATATTTTAAAATATAATTAATTCCTGTGATGCAAAGCTGAATTTTTAGCATCATTACTCAGTCTTCAGTGTCACATTATCCCTCAGAAATCATTTTTATATGTTGAGCTGGTGAAAGTGGAATCACTTCAAAATATGAAAGTATCAAAGTTATAGAAGTTTCAATTTACTGTAAAGAAAATTTACAGTACCAATTTTATTATTTTATATAAAATAAATGTTTGACAAAATATTTTTGAATCTAAAATTGCTATAAAATTAAAGCCTTATGTCTAAATAAGTTATGTTCCAAATTTAAAATTAATATGAAAAAAATTGAGGTTCCTGTGAAATTTTATTTAGGGCGTTATACCACAAACAGTCACATCCCCCCACCCCCCCCCCCGGTGCCATCCACACTCCATTACATTTTTTTCTGTCACAAATGTCTAAATTTCTCTGTCAATATTAGTTCTAAATAACCACCAAATATAAAATCTTGAGACTCAGACCTTTCAGACGATATGTAATTTTGTCAAGATTATAAACCGTTTTGATTGTAAAAGACCGTAATACATTTTGTAATATGACACTTGAATCCACCCACTATGGGGAGGAGACCGCTAAAAGATTTTGAAGTCCCATTGCCATGGTAACGCAATGCCCTATTTCAAAATAGTTTTCACATGATGAATTTTGAGGTTTTAAGCTTTCAAATGATATATAATTTATGATGATTACTAAAATATGTGATAAAGACAATGAAGAAAAAGCGCCAAGCGGCCCACAGGTGGGCCGGTGACACTTATGGGGTTTTGAACAGTAAAATATAACATAACATAACACATAACACATCACACAACACACAACGCAACATAATATATATGCAGGCAAGCAGACTTCATATCACTTCACAGCACTCTTGGGGACGTAGTGCCGAAATGTCCACATGCCTAACATTTATGTATTTGCACAATTTACTTCAGAACTTGCTGACTTTGTGGTCACACATTACATCAGAAATACAACTGCTGCCAGTGACGACAGGAAACGTCTTTTACTTAAGCCAATAAGTGCCACTTAGACATGAGCATCCGTGTCACTGCATTACATTTATTCCTGAAACAAGAACAAGCTGTTACTGCTTACAGGAACATGTCAAACCATACAACAGTCTAATGGATTCTGACCAAACTTTATGTAAAACGTGATACTTTAATTGACAGTCTTATATCTCTAATAATTTATTTCAGAGTACAGAAAGAAATGTGTGGTGGCCCAAGTTGCCAAATGCTGCAAGATGGCAGCCATTGGGAGCGTTTGCAAGGCAGCAACTGCCAGAACGCATGAGGTCAAAAAGAAATAAAGGCTGAAACCCAACAGAAACATCGAGTCTGGACAATGACAGAGCAGTTCATTTATCAACGTCCTTTCCACATAAACACATTTTTACACACTAATGCATCACCATGGATATGGAAACTGTGAAAACAGGCATGGCGCCTACGTGTTGACCAGAATGCTTTACTAAATACACAGCTCTTCGTGAAGCAGATCAAAAAGTGATCCAGGAGAACTTCTGCCGAGAGAAAATAAAGATCTTCCCAACAAACACACACACACACACACACACACACCATCTTGAGATATGGCACATATGTTGCGGCAGGTGGTGTGTCTTCGAAAGTCCAAAAAAGGACATCGGTGACCAGCATTCTGTTGTTTTTCCACATGGTCCTGTCTAACCTGTTGAAGACCATGGACAATAGGAACAACATTTACACAGCTGACCTCACGTATCCCATGAGAACAGCTGGATAAATTGTGAGTGTGTAATTAAACAAAATGGCACCAGTAGGCCTTTAAAACAGCTCTTTGGGGTAAAAATTGATCAAAGCACAAAAACAGCCTGGAATCAGTCACACAGACACTTTGAGGTCATTCACCTCTACCTTGTAAATGCAAAATATATCCACATCCTGAATCCCCTCAGCTAAAGTGATGGACCAATCCACTTTTATGAACCAATTCCACCAAAAGTTCTGTAGATTTCACTAGAATTTGACATATGTGTCACAGAACTTTCATTTAAAGGGACAGCTCACCCAAAAATCATTAATTAGACCTTTGATTAATTAGACCCATAAGACCTTCATTCATCTTCGGAATACAAATTAAGATATTTTTAATGAAATCCGAGATCTTTCTGACCTTGAATAGACAGCAACACAACTAAACGTTTACGGCCCAGAAAGTTAGTAAGGACATCATTAAAATAGTCCATGTGACATCAGTGGTTCAACCGTCATGTTTTGAAGCTATGAGAATAGCCTACTTTTTGTGTGCAAAGAAAACAAAAATAACGACTTTATTCACACTGCCATTCACAAGAGTACCACGAAGACGATGTTCCGAAGATGAACGAAGGTCTCACGGGTTTGCAACCACATGAGGGTGACAGAATTTTCATTTTTGGGTGAACTAACCCTTTAAATCCATTCTGTAGAATTGTTGCTAATCTGTGCAAAAGTTGTGTAGTTTTTTCCAGCCTTGAGTGCATATAAAGAAAACAATGTGGGGTTAATTTTCATACAATGTTTCATAAGAGGCATTCAAAAAATTCCCAGCCTTGTATGTTTAACTCTTGGTTATTCCTCTTCTTCAAGTCAAATGAGCAGAAAAATGTAATGTAAACTCCAATGTAAACCAGTAATAAAACACTAATAAGTCTGTCATTGCTAAAGAGGCCCAAACCAAGAGGCATTTCCCTCTCCAAACCCAAACTCCAGAGGAGGTATTTCACGCAGGGAAAAAAAACAATGGTAACTTCAACCAAAGAAAAAAAACTTTCCTTTTTTTGCCCTCTTGTTATTTTTTCCTCAACTTTTAGGTGATAACATGCATAAAACATTTCAAAACAAGGAAAGCAATGTTGGACTAATTTAGAGAAGAGGAATGTGACTTCTTGAGAAAGACAGTGGTTTTGTTTATAGTAAGCAGAGTAATCAGGCAATCTCCTCTCCTGAGTGAACCCAGTCAGCTGCCGTCACAGCTGCTAACAGGCATCCTAAACCAACAACTGATGTGCTCAGAGATCTGCCCTCCCCCTCATGGGCCTAATGCACACACACACATATTCTAACTGTCTGTTTGCAGCATGCATTCACCCCCTCCCCTCGATCCTTCAACAAAGCTTCAGAGTTGAAGTTCCATCCAGAACAGGCACATAGGAGCCTTTGTCCCAGTCTCCCTCCACTGTGCCTGAATTAGGACAGACTCCGGCACCTCAGGGCTCAGGAAAGGACATCCGAAGCAGTTACTGAGAAAAGTATGACTAAAAGACAGTACAAATGCTGTAAACAAGCACACATGCACACGTACACTATGCCATTTGGATGATTAAAGGATAAATGTTTACATGACGACTTTACTTAAAATACAAAAAAGTAAATATAAAATATATAAATAACAATGATTATATACAAATAAAATAGAGGCCTAGAAAATAAAATATAAAATAATACTGATTATAATTAAGTATAAAATTGTAGAAAATAATATTTAAAAACAAATTGAAAAGACAACTTGCCGATCCTCAAAATTTGTAAGCACAAATCCAGCTAGCATGACACAAAAGGCCATTTTTGTTCATCGGCTGACTTTTGCTAATAAATAAACAGAAATATCTGGGTAACAGGAGAAGAGTTTACATCTATACCAACTTTTAATAAATACAAGCTGGTAAAAAATCAGGAAAGTTGTCCTTTAAATACAATTTTTATAGAAAAATAATATAAAAATAAATACAAAAACTATTGATGATAATTCAATATAAAAGTATATAACAGTACGTAAAACTATTATGATGAAAACCAATAATAAATTGAAAATTAAATAGAAAAATAAATCTAAAATATATAAAATAATTAAACGAGCCATACAAAAATGTTGTCTTCATTATTTTAAGTTTTAAGAATGTCAAATTTTTTGCAGTGCTGAGAGAAAGAATGAGTTAAAAAGCACTTAGAGAAAAGCTTGTCCGCACTTTAGGTCACATTTCTATAAACACAGACAGACACTTGAGACATAGACACAATCCTTTATGTTCTTTCAAGAACTAGCTCTCTGTAACAGGCCTATGGACCATTAGCTGTGCATGTCTCCAACAACGTCCAACAAAAGCACATCAAGATGCAGTCCAGGCTTGGGATGTTGTCGTCGAATGTCAGTCAGAAGGGCTTTTTACTGCCTTGTTAAGCTTCGTTTTGAAAAGCGCTTTGAATGACGCCTGTTTCTCTTCGTGGAATCCACTAAAAGTCTACCACTCATAAGAAAAGAGAAGGTAAAGTCCTTTCCAGAGTTTGGAAGGAGAAAGTTCACATCTGGGTTTCCTGCTGGAAAGTTCAAATGGTGAAGACTTCCTTCCACTAAACCACAATCAAATGGATGGAAAATATCAGTGGCATTTGCTGAGGCTAGCATCACTATTACTGAAACTATTAATTCTAGGGAAATACCTTTACAACATGATATTAGTCATTTGTCCATTTATAAAGCTCTGTTTAATCCTCAGGGTTTAAGTCAGTCTATTTCTGTGTGTGGGCTGGAGAAAATGAGCGAGGTGAAGACATTTGACCATGTGGACGATGAGGGATTTTCTTGTCTGAGTCAATCTGGCAACTCGGGGTCAGGCAGCTGATGACATCATCACGCCGCTGACAGCTCTCTGTTTCTGTCACTGCTGACACCAAACACCCCAGAGTGCACTTGGGCCATCTGATTCCCAGCCTTACAGAAACACAATACAGAAGAACTGCTTTATGTCTGCCAAAGACTTTAGACTGCAAAAAAACACTCAAAGAGCTGACTTAGAATAATATGTTGCAGTGACTGTTTAAAAAAAAGAGAGATTTCAGAGGGCACAGGAGTCATAGCTGTTGTTAAACACCTGTTAGAGACTTTCATGGCTCTCAAATCAGCAAACCAGTCATGATCTTGACCTCTGACCCTACCGCTAACCCCAACAGCCGCTCCGTTACTGCAGAGATCCTGCCGGATCCTGTTCCGAAAAATGTCAGATTTTGGATTTTTGCGTTCCAGTAATTGTTTTTAAGGATCCGGCATTAGATCGTGACAGTGCGTGCGTGCATATGAGAGCGAGCGCAGGTTTATGTAGTATTTGGAGGTTATGTATTGGTCCTCAACATAATTTTTGACCGTGACCAGTCAGCTTTCTTAAGTTCAAACTCGCTCTCATTGATTGGTGCTTACTGCTTATTGTTTTGTGAGCAGCAGAACGTTTGGGGAGAGTGTAATAATACAAGAAATGCCAGAAATAATACCAAAAAAAGTTCAATATAACGTATAAACATTATAAACAATATAAACATAGCTATACGTTCGTATAGCTCACTCCAAAACAAATCATATAAATGTAACGGTATTCAGAACAGAACAAGAATGAAATAAAAATATATAAACCTAAAGAAACCAAAACAAAGCAAAACTGAAAGTACCAGGTGTTAATTGGGCTCACGTACCTCTCATACGGCACAGATCCATAATGTTTCCATATACAATGTATTTGAATGAAACTATTATTTATAATGTAGAGGCTTTGTACTTCACGCGCGTTCGTATATCGACAGAAATATCCTCTTCACGTCAGCAAAAATGTGCTTGGCATACAAAGTGGACCAGTTATACCACAGACTATTTAAATTGACCACTGTAACCTTTTTTTGGTTAACTGTATTTTATTTTGATAATGAACAGACTGCGATGTCAAGTTTGAGCTGCGAATTTGTGTGTGTGTGTGCATGTTTATGTGGTTTATGAGGACACAAATTTGTATAATAACATGGGTATGACATAGGTATTACAACGAGAAGGTGATTTATGAGGACATTTTCAGTGTCCCCGTAATTCAAAAGGCTTATAAATAATTCAGAATGAGTTTTTTTGAAAATCTAAAAATGCTAAAAAATGCATTTTCCTAAAATTATCCTGGCAACCCATTTTTGACCCAGGGTTTGAAGCTGTGCCCTAGCTAGGTTAATGCAGAAACTTGTGAACGATACTCTCTTATAATTATGGCATCACCGTTTAGTGGCGTCATTGAATATTACGGGAAAACTTAAGTTGTATTTTCAGTGTCGGTCATAGCACCTTTTAATTGCTGTTTTGGATCCGGCAATTATTCATTTACAAATTAAGCACTGGTGACATTCCAATGACAGGAAGTCTCAAAAGACACATGCACGTCTCTGTCACTCCTGTATATGATCACAGGAAAAAAAAATTATTGTTTCCATAAATTTCATCCTAGTTAATTTGGTAATCTTAATTTTTACTCTAGTCATATTATATTGCACAATAGTTGTTCTATCTGTAATTCAAATAATTCCCAAAAAATTTAATTGTATTCATATAATTGTATATAAATACTTGTATTATATGTATTTATATAAACAGATCATACTTACAGTACACTACTATTCAAAAGTTTGGGTCAGTGAGCTATTGAAAATAAATTAAAATAAATAAATATAGAAAATATAGAAAAAATGAAATTTTTAATTTAGTTATTATCACAATTTTAAACACTATTTTATTCTAAATAGATTTTCAATTGATTATTCCTGTGATAGCAAAGATGAATTTTCAGCATCTTCTGCGTATCTTCAGTGTCACATGATGCATCAGAAATCATTCTAATATGCTGATTTGCTGCTCAAGAAAACATTCTGATTATTATCAACATTGAAACATTTGAGACTTATTAATTTTGTGGAAACCATGGAACATTTTTTTTAAACAGCTTTTATGTAAAGTACTGTTTAAAACAGAAATTTTAAACAGCTTTTATGTAAAGTAGAAATGTTTTGCACAATTATAAATGTATTTATGGTGACTTTTAAATGCAGTGCATCCTTGCTGAATAAAAATATTAATTTATTTTTGAAAGTCCGACTATCTAAAAAGGTGGTAAATAACACATTAAAGGGACAGTCCACCTAAAAATATAAAAAGTTTGTCATCATTTACTCAACCATGTGTTATTCCAAACCTCTATGACTTTTTTTTTTGAGTCTATGAGGTCCAAAACTAAATTTTTCAAAATATTCTTTTGTGTTCCACAGAAGAACAGTTCAAATTAAATAATGTCATTGTTTACTCACCTCTATATGTATTTACAGTATATAAACTTTTTTTTTTTTGGTGTTTGGTGAAATAAAGTCATACAGCTTTAGAACAACATTTGATGAATGATTAAAGCATGACAGAATTAAAATTTTTGGTCAAACTACCTCTTTAGGTTGAGCAACCAGTCGATTCTGAATCTCAGATGTGCATTAAAACAAAAGAGCATGTTCTACAATGTGTAACTCTATCCAAACAGCACCGAAAGCAGCTGAAAACAGAGGTTCAGATATCACTTACGGCACAGATGAAGCCCCAGTCAGCCTTCCAGCACCCCATTCATAATCAAAAGCGACTCGCCCTTTTTTCCCTCGTCTGCTTTCCATCATTTTCTGATATCCCACATGGTCCTGGAGTTTGAGGATGGGGTTGGATTTATACAGTAACAGAAGATTCCACAGCGGGTGTCAAAAGATATCCTGAATAAACCCCTTTTGATATTGTGAGGCCTTTTGCTGTCATGAACTTGAATTGAATTCAATCATTGCAGCACCCAAAACTATAAACCTTTAAAATAATTCTCTAATAGTTTGCGTATGACCTCAAAGTGTCTTTTTGTCATTTAGAGTGATTAATAATCCAAATACAACCAATTAGAAATAAATACCGGCCTTGTTTTGCACCACATGTTGAGTTTCCCACATTCAAACAAAGGAACTAAGAGCTGTTGCACAACCGTTCCTCACAAACACCTGATATCCGCCTACCCAGGATGCACCTGGGCCATCTGCAGCCTCGATATGCAACAGTTTGCAATAAAGCAACACCACATTTTAGGCTTTCATTACCAGAGATATTAATAAACCGAGTGGGACAAATTGAGGAAAGCACCACAGCGGTGCATGTCAAATCTCTGGAGGGAGTGAGTGTGTGCTTGAACATTCCAGCGGACTGACTAGCCCTTGACACATGGTAACAATTAAAGACGCTGGAGGACACGAGAGAGAAAGAGGGAGACCATGTTTGCAAGAAAGACTGCTTGCTGTTGTTCAGAAAAAGAAAGCCTGACTTTTGGATACTCTGGATGGAAATCCTTCTTTTCGTGGCCAAAGATTACATAGAGCTGAGTCCGGAGATAAACTCTGGGAGTTGACCAAAAAATATAACACGCAACGTTCACCAGAAACAATGTCAGAGGTGAACTAGAGGGGCGAATCGATAAAACCACTGCTACTTCTCAGTGTAGAGCAGCAGAGGAAAGCTCTGGTTAATGGGCCAGGAAAGTGTTACATGCAAAGAAACAGAGCATGCCTTGGCAGAGATAAGTCACTGTGCAGATAAAGCCACTAAAGCACTTCAGGAAAACATGCTATGACTTCAATTTAAATCCAATGAAATTTATCCTCTGGGATACAACATGTCAATAGGGACTTCCTTTCACTTTGGCAACAGGGACATTCACTTCAGAGAGAAACAGAGAGACCGCCCAAGTGCTAAATTGTCACTACATCTTAGATCCGCTGATCATGTGCATGTGATTTGAAGTCTTGCAAATATAAACATTTAGTTTCGTGGTAAATTTAACATTGTCATTGCTGTTCAATCTCTCACAAGTCTGTTTATTTTCAAATGTCAAGGTTGAAAACAACATTTTGCTGAAATTGCAACACTGAATGACTAACAATAATTATACTACAATAAAAATTATATTTAATTAAAATATAAAATAAGTTCAACAAATGAAATAATAATAAACAAACTAAATATAAAATAATACAAATATTAAATCACAAAGTGTGTTTATTTACAAATGTCAAGGTTGAAGATTACATTTTTGTTATATTTTAAATCATATCTAATATAATAAAACAATTCTAAAGATAAAATAATAAACTAAATTATGTAGCAAAAATATTATTAATTGACTGACAGCCTTTAAAAAAAATAGATGCTGCTAAAATTAGCCATTAATCACATTTTTGGCAGAGCCTGTGAAAATCCGAACTGCTGAAGTAGAAAAAACATCCTCAAGAAAAGGGGGACACTCATCCAATAAGTTTTGTGAATCTTGTGCTCATCATCTCTATCCCATGACTCACTCTCTCTCTCTTACTATCCAAAAGACCTCCAGCAACCCCCTCTCTGAGTCTGAAGGACTATTTAAAGCACCTGTTACTAGATGGACCCCAGAGCGCAGCTGTCTATCTATCAATCACTCACTCAGGGGCTAAACGCTGAAGATCCCTGTCCCAGGGCCATCATCACTTACACCCAAAACTCAAGGGTTTTCTGCTCCTATTTTTCCACAAACTGCTTGTTCACTTCTTAATATGCAAAGAAACTATCAGCATTATTTTATGCATTCCAACTATGTCATATTTTGTATTTTACAAATGAAAAAAATCACTGATCCTGGTAAAGCTATATTTTACAGTGCCCCTAAAGGGACATATTTCAATGTCCTTCAATGTTTCTCTCACAAACTATTGTGGTCCCCTGAAAATTCGGCTCGCAAAAGTACTGAAATATCGTTTTTCCATCTCATATTATTTCCATCACAAAAGTTTCTCAGGTGAACGTTTTGTAATTATGTACATGTGATTTTTATCTTGCAAACATAACATTTTTGTTTTGTGGCAAATTGAGTATTGTTTGTTCAGTCCATCACAAAGTCTGCTTATTTACAAATGGTAAGATTACAGACATTTTTTTTCGAAGATTACATTTTGTTGAAATTGCAAGAATAAAAAATCTAATATAATAATAACTATAACAAAACTACTACTAATAATAAATGAATACAAATACAAATCTAAATAAAAATAAGTCAAATGAAAAATAGATAAATAAATTACAAAAGAAGCTTTCTTGCGCAAAACGTTTGTTTCCCCCCCCCCATTTCATTTTCTTTTACCATCACCATGTCCCTTTAGGTGCCTCGTATTATTTTCATGTATGCATGTAAATGTAAATCTTTATATTCTCACACTTTCAGGTACATCTGCATGAGTAACTGAGTGAGTAGTGATAAAATAAATGAGGTGAGTGGTATTTCCTGTGGCGGCAGCAGGCCAACCCCCAAGTGACAGAGTTCACACACAGACAGGGTTTCTTGGACGAGGGTGCAAGAGTTTTTCCTGCACCTCTGTCACCCTACACTCTTGCGTAAGGGGAGTTCTGAGAGGTAGGTGCCCTTCTGGAAAGATCCATCTCATTGCCAATGACAGCCGGGCTCAAAGCACTGCTGTCATGTGCCAGTGTGTGAGAACGGGGGGGGGGGAGGGAGGCGGCGGGGCGCTTGTCTCCTTCCCCCAAACCAGGCTCACATCTGCAGTCAAAGTCCAATCAAATAATCATTCAGTGTCTATCAATGGCTAAATCCAGTCTTTATTATAAACATACCAACCCCACAACAGTAGTAGGAATGAATGTTGCCCTTTTTCTGTTGTCTAATTGTTTTGAAAGAATGCCATGAAGCCAATTCCTGACACCCACCACTGAGCTATCAGAACAATATAAGGCTTTTGCCACTGCAAAAAAAAAACAAAAAAACAACGGCACTGACCCTAAAACAGATCCCAAAGTCATTTTAAAGAAGCCAAGGTGACCCAGAAAGAGCCATTGTACTTTTTAACATAAGTCTGATGATATTTGGTGCATTATAATAAAATATTATGAAGTTATTTCAGATCAGCCACATTTCCAGCCTTTTGCTGATGTTGAGGCATTAGTTTAGTATCAGACTGTCAGTCCACTAAAAGTACTGGAATATCTTTAAATACAAAGAAATATTAGAAATAAATGCAATAAAAAAACAGCTTCCCAAAATTCCTTTCTGACATATAAGGATACACTCTAATCAATGGTTATTTCATGCCTGCATGCATGCCCTTTCCAAATGAGGTGGATCCACAAATCCATAATAACACTGATCCAGAGCTGAGTTTGGGACCGTGTCCCAAAGCCTAGGGGTACAAAATGCACCACTACTGTCCTAGGATCTATTTTTGCCTCATATAATACTGAATATGATCATATCAACAGGAGCAGCTGATGTCAAACAACAATAAAAATCAAATGAATGACAATTACCGTATATCTATAATTTAAGCAATATATCAGCTAATATTGGGTCACTTGAGATTATCTGCATCAGATGATTTCCAGCATCTACCATGTCAACATAAAAAGCACATATATTTAAAGTGCATTCAAACAAACATAATGAAACTTAGATTTTTATTTGAATGAACATGCACTTCTAATCTGTCATATGTACTGTATATAGGCCTAACATTTACTTTTCAATGAAAAGTATTATAACGTGTTTTTAATGAGCAAATTATTATGCACAAAAGGCAAAAATCATTCAAATTTTTCATGGATATAATATGAGCTCCAGCTGTGCATTCAAAGAAGAAAAATGACTGTGGGCAATCTAAAATAATACTTTAGAGCTTCCAAAATGATAACTCATGAAATTACAACAAATGAGAATCAATATTTACAGTTAAAATGGAAAACAGACCCATTATGATAGCCAATTATGAGTAGTTTGCGTGGCCTGACCCTCTAATTAAGGCTTGAGCCCCCCACATAACGTGAAAACAAACAGTCGAGGTATGTTTTCTTTATACGTGTAAGTATACGTGTCAAGCTTTTCAAAGAACGTTTCACTAGCCACAAAAGTTAGATTACAAGTCACAGTGCGGAAGGATGAGGTAACCATAGCAACAATACGCGTTCCATTACCGAACGGTGCATCATCACAACCACTTAATTAAAGATTTACACATCACAAGACCCTTTTGTTTGTTTGAAATATCTTTAAGAAAGTTACGGTTACCTAAATTGCATAAAATCGCACCAAAGCACGTTTCCCACCGAGTTGAGCGCATATTTATGCAATAAAACAGCACTTACCTATAGAAACCAGTTTGATGTGTTCCCTTTCTAGAAACTCTAGCGCGACGGACACGTTCTCCAGCTTCATCTGCCTGAAATTGGGTCTGGCGTGGTACTTTCTGTACATTTTCTTCTGGCTGAGAACTTCCAGGAGCCCGATGAGCTTGAGCCCGTCGCTCAGGTCCTTCTGCAGGTCGTTGATCTTTTTGTTGAGGCATTTCAGATGCTCGTTGCACCACCTGGTGAAGGTGTTCTGCTGGATCTTCTTCCAGGGCGCATCCTCCGCCAGGTCCTTCTCCGTGGCCGGCATCTCCTCGTCTCCGTCCTCCCCGTTGTCGGTGCCCTGGTAGTACTGCGGCGGCAGCTGCTGGTCGTAGTATGTATTATTGCTCATCATGTTTTTTTCCCCCCGATGTTCTCGTGCCCCCCTTTTAAACGATAATCAGCGAGTTTTTACAACGCGAGGGGGAGTGGGACAGGAGCGCACACGCTCCTCTGGAGGAAAGAAAACGAAAGAAAGTTTAAGAGTTGGAAGAGCGTGCGAAGAGGGCCGGGATAGGAGTATTTCTTCAGAACCAAGCCAGCTTTGAACTAGTTTAGATTTGAAATTCTTCCAGCCGACACTTTTCAGAACGCCGTCCTGCTTTATTCGCGTTCGAAACTAAAGGAAAGACGGGAAAAGAGACGCGGCTTCATATACTTGAATGGTTAAATGAAGCATGAGGCGCTTTAAAATCTGAGACCCCTCTGGCAGGGCTCACACGTCAGTCTGCTGGAGCTCCTGGTATGCTGCTGTCATCATGACCAAATACAACTGCGCGATGGATGGATGGGGGACTCTCTAATCTGACCGAGATAGCGATACCGGCGCCCGATTGGGCGAAGCGCGCAGCGGGGAAGGGGATTGGACAGACCCCGAGCGCCGCGACAGTTGTGACTGTCGTTTTTATTTTTAGGAACCCCAAATTGGGCACGTGGGGGCTGGAGTTGCGCTTGTTGTAAAACTTGGGCTCTTTTTTTAAACAATTGGGGCTGGAAAAAGCAAATGACAGCATAATTGTGTCAGTGAGCCATTTGGACACAAAGCTAAATACATATCAAAGCATAAGGAGAAAGGATGACAGGCTGTTTATTAAAAATTATAAATAGTTTGACAGTTTATTAATAAACAATATTATGGCTGCAGTTGACAAAACCTCTGTTCCAGTCAATGAAGTCATACACACTGTAAAACATTTTTGTTAAATTTAGCTGTATGCAAGTCATTTTATTACCTGTATGTTACAGTTCTTCTGTTACTCTAAAATGCACTTTAGATAAAAACAAATGTCAAATGCATACAAATGTGAATGTAAATAAATAAATCTCTAGTAGACATGTTACAACAAAAACGGAGCACACGAAAGAACACTTTTTACATCAAATTTAAATAAGTGGTATGGTTTGTTAAGGGTGTGTATTGTTTAAAATGATTTTCAGAGTATGTTTTTACAAGTTATTCTACTTTCAGTGTGTTACTTTCTGTTTCCTTGTAATCAACTATCAATTTCTTTACCTTTTTGTTTTATTTTACTTTTTTTACTTTTAGTCATTTAGCAGACGCTTTTATCCAAAGCGACTTACAAATAAGAAAAAGTATTTAAAACTAAAAGCTAAAACTCTATAAATACTATATATATACACACATTTCAAGAAAATAAAAGAAATTAAATAAAAATGACAAATGCATACAATAACATATCAAAACTGAAACATTTAAATGAAAACAAAAAAAATACAAATAAAAACAATTCAAAAATATTAAAAGAACAAAGGTCTGAGTAAATAATATTCTAACATAACACTAAGCCAACCCCAAAAAAACACTACAATGTGTATGACAGCCACCGCACAATACATTATCCATATAAATACATTAAATATATATATATATTATTTCATTTTGTAATTTTTTGTATGTGAGTACGGAATAACTCAAATTAAATGAAAGGACAAACTTAATAACAAGGGCCTATATAGACATAATAAAACACTAATAAATGACCAGCATTACGACAACTGTAACTAAACTAAACAAGATAACTAATACAAATCACAGTACATTAGTTAATCAGTAATCCTAAAAAAAAAAAAAAATTCTGATTGAAAATATTTTATTTTGCTACAAAATTGTCATTTTTTTCATGTATCAAGGAACATGAAACAATACCAGGTTTTACAGTACTTTTTTCGCATAAAATGTCTAACATTTTTAACAGCGGTCATCTACCTGCCTTTAAAAAAAATGCTGTGTTGTTTCAACCCAATTTTGGGTCAAATATGGGCTAACCCAACCATTGGGTTACATTTTTTTATTCAGTTTTTAAACAAAACGGCCTAAACATGGGTTACAACAACCCTGCCTTTTTTTTTTTTTGAGTGTGTGCAGGGTGTGCAAATCAGTTTAAATGTACAGTTGATGAAACACATCAAATATGTATTATTATGCAGTTAGATGCTGCATGGAGTTACAAAGTGTTAGAACAACCTTCAATGAAAAACAGAGGTCTGAATGTTAAAAAGCACCTATTTTACATTTTATTCATGATGAGCATTTTAATTTAGCTTTGATTAATTTGGCACTAAAATATGATTAATGATTGTATTAAATGAGTTTAAAGGCATATTGTACCTAGAGTCTATGGATTATTTGATTATAATAGCCTACATAAGGCAGACCGGCGCTAGTTTAAACTTTGTGCCATAAGACTTTCGACTCAAAAGCTTATTGTTACATAGCTTATCGATCCTCAAATCTGGCTCGCGAGATCTACTTTCCTGCAGAGTTTAGCTCCAGCCCTATAATCAAACAAACCTACCTGTGATTTTCAATGAGCCGGAAGGACATTGAATTAGCCACTCAGGTGTGTTTGATTAGGGTAGAGCTCAACTCTGCAGGAAAGTGGATCTCGCAAGCCAGATTTGTAAAGAATGATGGCATTTTTTCAATCCCTGTTTACAAACCGGTTTCTGACCTTAGGTCACAGTGCTGCCAAATGTCACACCCTGGAAGCTTGTATCATTTGACATGTTATACACTCTCTCTGTGTGTGGTTTAAACATTTTATGAAAATATTACAAACATCTAACACAAAGTTATGCTATAGAATAGTCATACGACTGAACACATTACAATAACACACTGTGATATATTATGGGTCTGTACGGAAGACAGAATGAGTTCTTGTAATTCACAGTGTTTTCTCCTGTGGTGAACTGTGACTAAACCATATACAGGCATATGGTTCAGTATTACTGGAAAAAATAAGACCTCCATGGGCACCCCTGTTTTATGTGTCATACACAAAAAACATCAATTCTAAAGAAAAGAAACCTCTGACATGCAAAACCCAGAAATAGAAGAGGTTCATATACTTACAATGAAGTCACAGGCATGACTCAGAACCTCAGCACGCTTCGATGAGAACTGACAAATAAAACAAATGTGAATGTCAGAAGAAAGACTAGATAAATGAAGGGGGACATCTGTTCATCATTTAGTGAAAGCCATGGATATCAACTCACCTTATGATTCAACAACAGCCAGAAACAAAAACAAGCTAAATGCAGTTCACTGATCTGACAGAAATAAACGAGCACATATACTGAATCATGATGCGCTGGATAAACTACTTTATTGGTTGTTGTTCATTTACAAAATATACATGGTTACCAAAATACTTCAAATTTCTTTTTTTTTTAATAAATGCCTTTTAAGGCAAGACAACATGTAAACATGTCAAAGACAGTGTACAGAACAGTTACAATTACACAACCACATACAGTACAGACACACAGCAGCATCGCCACAACGCCACATACCAACATCTCCATACATCTACCACCCTCCGGCATCCAGTAAAGCGCCAAATGCATTTCTAATGAATTTGTTAGTCTGTACAATTTGCAATTCTCTCAAAAACCAAAAGACTTTAATTACAAGAAAATCAGAACAGAAGAGAGAACCGAACTGGTGAACGGACTTAAAGGAAAAGTTCACCTAAAAATGATGTGGATGAGTTTGTTTGTTTTTTCATCTGAAAGGATTTGGAGAAATTTAGCACTACATTACTTGCTCACCATTGAATCCTCTGCAGTGAATGGATGGAGTCCAAACAGCTGATGAACACACAGCTTTTTACTTCACAAGACCATAATTGATCGACTACAGTCGCACTTTTGGATTATTGTCATGTTTTTATCAGCCGTTTGGACTCTAATTCTGACGGCACCCATTCACTGCAGATTATCGATTGGTGAGCAAGTGATGAGATGTTAAATTTCTCCAAATCTGAAGAAACAAACTCTACATCTTGGATGGCCTGAGCCCTGATGGTGAATACATTTTTGGGGGAACTATTCCTTTAAATTAAAGACAACATGACATTCAAAATTCATTGATAAAGTGAATCATTTTATGTAATAGTTCATAATAAGGTCCATTTGGAGAAAGCCTGGGCTTTCCAAAAGTTGATATTTACTCTGATTGCATATCTGGACATATTCTGGACAATTTCAAATCATAACGGTGTCATCCACAGCAAAAGTGAACAGAAAAAACGAAATTAAAAGGGGACATAAATTACACTGTTCTTCATCTTCAACACAAAACAAAAGCAAAAAGTAAAAAAATTGGTAAATTTGGATTTTTGACAAAACATGCAAACTCTAATCGTACGAAATTGTCACAGGAGCTAAAATCTACCACTGGTTTCTATCACTCAGCATGCAAAATCTACTTCCACAGACATGCAAATACACAATCTGTACATCATTTACAAGTGCTGAGTGGAAGAGTAAAATAAATTCGCTCCTTCCGATGTGAAAGTTTTCATATTCCATTTCATCAATGTAACAAACCTTCCAATGCTGTGCAGAACAAATAGCACGTTTATTTCAAAGACAAATCACTGTGTAGCATGCACTGTCTCATAGAATATCAGCTGACCATTGAAACATTGAACATTCAGTTGTGCTACCACTGAGTTCTGAGTCTATCAACGGGATAGCAGAAAACTGCACTGGAACGACCATGGGATACTGCAGATATTCCCAAACACTCAACAACAACTAATGGCAGGTCTTAAAACCACACTACAAAGATCACTGCCACAGCGCTAGTCAGCCGTCTACAAGCACACATGTCTACTATGATTTAGTCACTTTGATAAGAAGTCTACTTAGTGCGGTTTGTTGAAAATAACACCAAAAGACATCAGGTGAAGACAACTTGTGTGTATACCAGAAACGATTATATAGGAATAGATACTGTAAGTATAAAGTCATAGATTCTGTTCATAACAATAGTACCTCAAGGCTTAACGCATTCATTTACTAGAATCATTACATGGATATGAGTTCAGTAACACTATTGTTAATCTTCACACAGGAAGATACGTCTGTAATAATCCCCATCCACACAAAGACTTAAAATTGTGATCTCTGATGTAAAAAGCTACATATAAGTACATATTTCTCAGTTTTAAACGTCTTTAGTGAAATATACATAATTTAAGACAAGTTTCTTACCATTATAACTTTTTTGGTGAAAGGCAGTATGGAAGTTTCTGCTTCTAGCACTATTATTAGCTAGATAATCAATTCATGCTATTTATTTATGCTACAGATTTGAATTGCATTGTAAGAAACATCTTTGTTATGGTTTTCTGTAAGGGTTTATGACAGTAGTTCTCAACTGGTTTTTACATTGACATCAAGTGGCAACCAAATACACAAAAAAAAAATTGGTATTTAAAAATAATGTCAAAAATCTATATTAGCGTGAACTGCATAGCTCCAATGATACGCATTTTATGATTTAGGAAGATTTACTGACTACAAAAGATATGCATTTCAGGTCTTAATGTGCATTTTTATAAGCTTTTTCTTTTTGCTACAGTATTTTAACTTTATTTTAGGATTGTTTTTCCTGAAATAAATGACCTGCAATTTATTTTTGGGTCCCGGCACCAGATGAGAACCACCAGTTCATGACATTTTGTTCTTTCTTTAAAAATGTTCCAACTCTGTCAGCTTCCTTGCAGAGAAGAGATTGTATAGACATACAGTATAAGTCGTCTGTGTTTTGTCATTGCAAGCATGCAAAAAAAAAAACAACAGCAAATAATCATCAATGCATCGTGGAATTTTCAGTAGATCTGTGCTTGTTCATTACACTAATTTCTCTTTTAGCTTATACATTATTCAATGCTTATATAAAAATATCTATCACTCTTTAGCATCAATTAACAATCTACACACACAAAATCAATCTACAAATTTCTTGGAATAAACAATTCAGATACAAAAATATCTGTAAGTTTAAAATAAGCACAGTTACCTGCTGGAATAACCTTAACCCACCTGGAGTCTTCAAACTCTGGATTTTTTTCACCAAAATGAATGTAAAAATGACAAATAGTATGCATCACGTGAGTAATCTCCTTTGCTAGCATATAGAGAAGTACTGTACCGTTAACTGCAGAGCTTTTGAGTTAGAAACCTAAGAGAACATGCCATGGTCTAAAGTGAAAGAAGTTCTCGGTTACTGAACCTAAACACAAACAATTCTGACAGTATTGAGACTTCGGTACGTAATTATTCAAAATGGAAAGATCCAGGAAGATTAAATAAGTACTGCATGCTCCTACCTAATCGAAAAGCAATGAAGCACAAAGCAATACGCTGCATCCAAAGCATTGTTGATGAAGAATGGTGTCCTCTTCGGTCCCCAAGAGATCAGGAATCTGTTTACAGAGGTAAAATGTGCAAATGTTCTATTGTAAAGTGATAAGGCAAAGTTTTGGGAAAGAAAAAACAACTGATGAAATGGAAAGCGGGGGGTCAGACCAATCAGAAGCTCTTGGAGTCGTCCTCCATTCTGACCATTTAAATACCCACAGCATGGCGTCAGTGTCTGTAGCACTGCTGGTCGAAACGGATATGATTGTCTACAAAAGCAGAGCAAAGCAGTTGAAACGGCAAACAACCAGCATCACAATGCACACCAAAAAGCGCCAAGTTTGGAAGCGATGTGTTATAGTGTTCCCGTATGTCCCAGGTGAGTGATGGTTTTCAGTTCCCATTGGTGGATAAGTGTGGTCGGGGTGATAGAATTGTGTACCATGGGCAGAGTGGGATGATGAGGTCACTTCCTGTCCAGCACTCAGGCCAGAGCTCTGGTGAAACTGGGAATGAGAAGAACTGCTGCTGCTGCCACCGCAACAACCAACACCAGGTTCCAGTCTCCCTCACTCTCCTGAGGTCAATGAGAGGAAGAGAATGACATCAGAGGGCAAAGGTCAAGAGAAGCAATATTTACATTTTTTTTATATTTTTACTCTTATTTATTCTTTGTTAATATTATAGTTATAGGACAGAACTTTGATACTAGCTGTTTAATAGTTATTGGCCATATACATTTACTTTTTGATCATTTTTTATTTTTACCTCTGAGATATACAGTAAATAAGGTCAAGAGAAGTCATAAAATTGTTGATATTTTTGCTCTTGTATTATTCTCCTTAATAATTGATCATATTTTCTATATTTTTTTAATTTTGATATTTTAATGATATAAAATTTTGATTGTACCTCTGAGCTTTTTTAATGAATAATTTTGTATTAGATAGATAGATAGATAGATAGATAGATAGATAGAAAAATCCATGTATTTTAAAATCCATGTACTTTTTTTAACAAAGAGGTTTTGATGTTCATATTTCATCTTGGCATTCACCAAACTGAAACTGGTACAAACTCACAAATTTCAATGAAACTGAAACACAAACCTGGGGCCGGCTGCATAAACTGTTTAGACTAGTCTTAAAAAGTTAGTCACCTAATTTGTTTTCTTCAAGATTGGTCATAACTTTTTTAATTCAGTTATGAACAGGTAGATTGTTCTTATTTGTAATGGAAAAGTAAGACTGATTACCCCTTGGCAACTGCTAGTTGGTCAAACTAGTTCTTAAGACACAGCCTTAACATGTTGGCTAAGTTTATGCAACTGGCCCCAGAGTTTCACAATCTTTCTCTGGCTAGAAGACAGTGAATGAGGCTACAGAGCTGATGTGGTTTTAATGAACCTTCTGAGGACTTGTTGTTTATTTCCAGTCATCTTCTGTAATAGCGCTGGACTTGAGAGCTAAATATACCCATCCAGAAATGTGGAGAGATACAAAGCCAAGAGCAATGACCCAGTAAATACTCCAATCACTGTCGCACACATTCTCTTTTACACACTCTATTACTCTCTCTCCATCTGGTGTTGTGAGATTGGCAGTGGAAACCACATGACTGTCCAGCAGAATCAAAGAACTGTGTAAGTCTGTGTGCGTGTGACTTCAGTCGGCCCCGCTGGGCAGCAAAACTGTTGAAATCAGAGTTGTGTCATGCATTTGGCTGGGATAATAACATTTGGAAATCTCAGAGGATGTCTGAATATGACTTGATTTTTGATGGTGCCAAACTTCCTGACTAAAGAACATAAGAAATGTCTATGATGCAGAAATTCTTCTGTCCAAACTACAAAAGCACAATCTAATTTGGCAATGTTGTAAAAACAAGTCAACTCCCTTTGGGAACGGGATATTTTTTATGCTTTTTCTGTAAACAGGACTATGTTTACTCATAAAGAATTTACCCATTTTTAACGTACTCCATCCTGAATGAGGGTTTCTGTTTTGTTTAGAGAGGTTTCAAACCTCTGAAAAGACAGGAATAAATGCAACTATATGGTTTTTCAGAGTAGTTAATTGGAAAACTATGTTTGTGAAACAATGTGCACATCCATAAAAGGCCCTCGTAAGGAATCAGGCACTGTGTCCAATGGGCAAACAGGCTTGTTTAGCATGACAGTTATCACCATTCATTATGGCTTATAAAAAGTGACATTTTGACCAGGATAAAGAAGAGTTTAAACTCGAAATTTCGAAACATGAAATTTCACAATACAGGAGGGACAAAATGCTCGTCTCTGGACTCTTAGAGAAAGAAAAGGCAAAGCCATACCTTTCCCCCTTTAGGACAAGAGCTCCTTGCAGCAGCACCATATCAGGCCCATTATTACAACCATTCCTATGAAGGGTATGGAGAGAATAGGGCACTCAGACGAAGGAGTGGAGCTCTGAGGAAAAACACAGGGGGTGCAGGGATGGAGAGAGGAAGAGGAGGAAGAGGTGGTGAGAGAAAAAAAAAGAAAAAAAATGACAGACACTCAAAATAAGATCATGATTACACATGGGAGGTTTGTGCACATGTGGAAATACAGGTAAATAAAACATGGAAAATAAAAAAGTAATAGAGAGAAAGAATGAAGAGTGTGAGGATGAAAGGGAGAGAACACAACCATATAGATAGATAGATAGATAGATAGATAGATAGATAGATAGATAGATAGATACATAGATAGACAGACATACAGACAGACAGACAGGCAGGCAGGCAGACAGACAGACAGACAGATATATAGATAGATAGATAGATAGATAGATAGATAGATAGATAGATAGATAGATAGTAGATAAATAGATAGATAGATAGATAGATAGATATGCCAGCAGTTTATCAGGAATCATCAAATTTATTTGGAATTTGATATAGTTCAGTGTGCGTCGTGAGCGTATGGGTGTTTATGGTATGTTTATGTAGGTGTTCGGTGGTTAGAAAGCAACAGAACGAAGCGATGAAAGACCACGGGGGAGCAGGGAGACAGGAAAATACAATGAGATTAGATAAACAGCAAAGATGGTTAAACACTAAATGGAAACCTTGTGCTCGTTTCGACCCTCCGGCTGATAAACACAGAGCCAAGGTCACCATCTTGGCATTTAAAGATCCTTGCCCACACTGCACAGCCAGCCCACAGTATTAAACCAATGTACCGGGTTAAATCTGTCGACAGTATTTGGGACATGTTGTTGAATACCACAGAAAATTATTCAGATTCATCCTTCGTTTTGTTAAACAAACAAACAAACATGTTTGAGAGAGAGCATATGTCTTTCCCTCATCTGCTTGCCACTGTAAGCCCGTCTATAACCTATCTATGTGTTTTTTACAAAGTGAAGACAAGGCAAAAAAGAGCACAACCATGGTATATTAAAATTGGAAAAAGACAAAGGTGCATGGAATATGTACTTGAGTCATTTCGAAGTATAAACTTACCCTTCCCCTACATCATTCATGATGTAATCAAATCATTAGAATAATTATAACACAATTATTTTTTTATTTATATTATTTTCTTTATTATTTATAATTATTTTAGTTTGTATTTTTTTATTTACAAAAGGAACTAACTTTTTTCCATTTAGCCCAAAAACCTGCAACTAAGAAAAAAATCCAGGAATAAAATTCAATTAAAAGTATGTGTTCGATAGAGGGAGGGGAAAGCACAGGGTATGGGGGGACGAGGTGGTGAAGGTCAGTTGGGCCGGGGTGGAGAAAGCACGTGGGGCGGGGTACCAAGGGGATGATCGGCTGTCGGAAATAATAAGCTGTGTGTGGATCATAGACACTCGAAATCTAGTATTTAATATTGTGATTTATTATCTTCAGGAATACTTTCGGTAACTTTTGTGCCATAATATATCAAGATATCATCACTTTGATCACAACCCTACAATAGTACCATAATATCAGTAAAATCAAGATACTCATGGGTCCTTGCATTGCCATGAAATTAGTGACAATAGAAAAATTACTAGTACTCCATACAAAGCCACCTGATCGCAAAACATATCACAAAATAGTATAACTGTCCACTGACAAACTACCTTAAGTAGATGTAGTCTTGGTATTTGACTCCTAATTTGTACACATGTGTTGTGCGACAACTCCTTTATGGACAAAAAAACACTTGGACATGTCTAACGCGTACTGTCTCTGTGTCATTGGTGGTAACTTTTGTTATATATAACTTTTAATCAAGTGGTCAATACAGAGTTACATAAGATTACACTATGTTGGTCAAGTTCTAATACAACCTTCATTTAAAACACGTAAGACTTATATAAACTAACCATTAGAAATTTAGGTGGCAATATTACAGTGTTCTGTCGATAGTGCTCCATTTGTATTCACCACCCCCGAACATTCCTTAATTGAATCAGACTGGATAATGTGTATGCATCAAAAGTGTGTTGAGTGTGAGGTGGTTAAAACCACAGCAATTGTAAGCAATACAACGCATTGGATGGAAACAGATGTTGGACATAGGTGTGGGCAGGGGTAACGCAGGGACGTCGACTGTGCGGCTCTCAGACTCGTGCGACATAATTGGTAACACCACCTTAATTTATATCTTCTGGGTGGAGCATGGGGTATAGCTCTCAAGTCGAAGAAGCTGTGAGTCAGTGTTGTTAGAGCAGTATACGTGGGCTCAGAATACTAGTAGGCCTCTAGCTCTGGTCAGTGCGCACTCATCTTGTACATTTGCGCTCGGAACAAAAAACGGACATACACTCGGTTGAAACTAGAACTGGACCATTAGCGTCTAAAAATGTGTGACAAACAGCAATGGTAGATAGCACACACACCCAGCCGTAGAATCAATGTTGTGGATGTCAGGGTCAAAAACAACCCACGATACGTTACATACAGCACTCGCTCGCGATAGCGTGTGCGATGTGGGGTTGTAGGTAAAGACGGTGAATGCGACTTGTGTGTGAAAGACAGGATTAGCTGCTGCTTGACCAGCAGGGTGTCGCTTCAGCGGTGGTTGACCCCACATGCAAAACGTTAGTCATGTACAGAACATTTTCAAAGCTGACAAACATGGAGGTCGATGGAGTCATGGTGTCATTCTGTTGATAATATTTCGCCCTACTTGCTGTGTGAGTAATATCTGTTTGTTTTCAGCATGTGTACAGTACAGTGATTTATTGGAGGTCGCATTTTTACCCCAAGGAAGTTCACACGTTCACTGTCTGAAGATTGTCTAGATTGATGGCTCTTGTGGATTTGGAAGAAAGCAGTGCGCCATGACTGATATCTGACCCCCTTTATGACCCCTCACCTGAGCCTTCCTCCCAGCCAGCCGATCAAGCTCCGCCCTATAGCGCTGAAGCTCCGCCTCTAGCTCCTCCCTCTCCCTCTGGCTGCTCTCATACAGCCCCTGCAGTTCCATAAGCTCTCCTTTTAGTCCCTCACACTAAAAGAAGGGAGAGATATGAACAAATGATAGAGGACAACTGATTAGATTCACTGAGTCACAGGGAGAGTTTTAGCATATGTTGCAGAAAGAAGTTGACAAAAATCTTTGTATAATCATTTCATTATTCAATAGAGAACAGAGGAATTAGATTTTCTTTGTTGTCACACTGTCAGGGTTTTTCAGCGATATTTCCCACAAGGTCATGCTGTTGAACAACTGAAGGCAAAATAACCAGATATTCTGCTAGCATCAATCAAGTATTTGGCTCACACTTTTTGTCAATACCATGACAGATGGTTTTGTTTGACACCTGATGTGACTCAATTTACCCCATACTAAGGGCTGGGAATCGATTCCAAAAAGAATCGATTCCGAGGCGTTGGGAATCGAGAGTCGATTCCAAAGGTTGGTATGATAAACGCATATCCATGCTGAGCTGTGGGCTATGACTAATTTCACGGGCAAAGCAGACAAAATTACAATTTATGTATCGTCATTTTTTCCAAAAATTTCGGAATCGAACAGCCCTACCCCATACTGAGAGTGGAGAATGTTTTTAATTAGTATTTGTGTTATAATTGTTTTAATATGAAACATTTTTTTAATTATCAGACATTATCATCACACGTACAAATATACATACATACACACACATACTGTATATATAGATCAAATGTGCCAATATATATATATAATATCTATATTAATTTCTAATAATTATTTAATATAATACAATATAATATAATATATATATAACATTAAATTTAAATACATTTAAATAAACACATCATAAATTGAATTAAATATATACAAATTTACACAATGTCTGTTGCTCAACAAATCTCTTATATAATGTCGATCTATGAGAAAGTAAAGTTAACATGAACCACAATTCTTGACTTAATCCATTTGAACCAAGTAATTGATTGGAATTTATTGGTACTGACTGAAAAATGTTAACATTTTCAGGTGGCTATTTCGTACCAAAAATGATCCAAAAACGTTTAAAATTGAAAATGCACTCTAAAGTTGAAACATCTGTTATTTGGCCAAGTGGGCAACTAATTCTATCACTAGTGTAAATACTGGACATGTCGTACCTCTCTCTGGACCTGTGATGCTTTCTCCTCAGCCTGTTTCACCTGGTCTCTGAGAGAGAACACCTCTGAAAACCCTCCACTCATGCCTGTCGGGGTGACGGGTTTGCCCTCAAACGAGATGTTCTTTTGGGTATAAGCGTCCACCCATTCCCCTCCTCCTACTTCCAACGTGCTGACGAAACCCTCAGCGGTCACCTCCTTCTCTACATCTTTTTCTGTGTCATTTTCTCCATCATTCTGCTCTACTTTCAGTGCCAGGCATGAATCAGCTGAGCTGTCAGGACAGAAGCAGGAAATGTACAGTAAATTTATTGCAGATAGATGTACATGTTGTGATGCATTTTTAGGGTATTATTAATGTACTTGAACTTGTCAAGTCAAGTCAAGTCACCTTTATTTATATAGCGCTTTTAACAATACAGATTGTGACAAAGCAACTGAACAGCATTAATTAGGAAAATAGTGTCAATAATGAAAAATGACAATAGTAAACACTAATTTTTCAGTTAAAGACAGTTCATCATTGAATTCAGTGATGTCAACATCCAGCTCAGTTTAAATAATATCTTTGCAATCATGTCAACGATATCGCTGGAAATGAAGTGTCCCCAACTAAGCAAGCCAGAGGCGACAGCGGCAAGGAACCAAAACTCCATCGGTGATCCACTTGTGAGCTCTTGCTGCACTCTTTGCAGATTAGCTTCATATTGTGACTTTGTGTGTGTGTGTGTGTGTGTGTGTGTGTGTGTGTGTGTGTGTGTGTGTGTGTGACAGCCGCACTGCAGTACTCATCACTGATTCATTCTCATAATCATTTATTCAAAATCTCAAACTCTTTGGTTTCTCTCCCTCATTCACTCTCTTAGTCTCTCACAGTGCTCAAAAAAGCCTTTACAGTAAACACATAAATGTCACAGAAAAATAAACTACATAAAAGAAAATAAAAAAACTTTAGTTATTAAAATTCATATTTAAAAATCAATAATAAATGCACATAACAAACCCCATTAATTAGAGAAGAGAATTATGCTAGTAATTGTTTTTTTCAGTCCTGTTTTGACATGTGGTGCTGAAATGTGTGTGTTTGGGCAGATTTACAACTCAAATCAGACAATTTATTGAGAGATGCATTAGAATATCAAACTGTGCCTATGCAAAATGATATATTAATTAACTTCAGCACATTTTCTAAATTTTTAACTGTTTATAATCATCTGTTCGCACTAAAATAGAGATTGAATTAGATTCATAAAGTCAAAGAAACCTTGATGTCTTAAAATAGCTGTAAGGCAACAGTGGCTCATCTCGCTGCCAAAATATTTGGATAAGATGAAATACACAGTCATTAATGTTTCATGTTGCTGTGAAACACTTTCATAGCTGCTAAATAGTTTTAGCGAGAGTGTCCATTGAGACAGATTATGGCTGAATGCTTCAGCGGTCACGCCGGCCTTATTAACAGACAGAGTCTGCGATGCTCAGTGGCTGAGTTATCTTGTTTGTGTGTGATTGACAGGCCATGTGGCCAATCACCTGGCTCGCTGCTGCTCCAGCATCTCCAGTTTCTCAGAGAGCTGCTTGTTGTCGTTCTTTAGAGTCTGACACTCGTCCTTCAAGGAGCGACACTCCTCCATCAGCTGGTCCGTGTCACCTGTCCGATCACAAAATAAGAACAGATGTCAGTAGAAGCAGGGAAAAACTGTAAATTCAGAATAGCATATTAGCATTTTACTATGTCCGCTATTCTAAATTTGTTTAGAAATGGAATACTACCATATTACTTGTACTACTTTTTGCAGTATGCAGTATGTATACTGTTCACAATACGCAATTTTTTTGCAAGAAATACCTGCATGATCAACAAAATCAAATGAACTAAATTGCAAATATACTATGAAAACACAGTATTATGATAGTATGTTATTCCAAATGTAGTCACATTTTCTGAACAAAAATTCTACCATACCAAAGTTGCAAAAATTTGCAATTGAATAATAATACACTATCGTTCAAAAGGTTAGGTTCTGTGAGATATTTTATTGTTTTTGAACAGTCTCATATGCTCACCAAGGCTGCATTTATTTAAAAAAAAAAAAAAAAAGTAAAATTTTGAAATATTCTTGCAATTCAAAAAGATTTTAAAATGTAATTTATTCCTGCGAATGAAAAGCTGAATTTATCAGCATCATTACTCCAGTCTTCAATATCACATTATCCTGCAGAAATCATTATAGTATGCTTATTTGCTGCTCAAGAAATATTTATTATTGCTTAATATTTTTGTGGAAACTTGTGGAATTTTTTTTCCAGGATGCTTTGTATTTGAGACAGTTTAAAAGAACAACACTTATTTGAAATATATATATTTTTTGTAACATTATGAATGTCTTTACAGTCACTTTTGATCAATTTAAAGTTTTAATTTATTTTTAAAAAATTAAATTAACAAAAAAATGTTTAACACTATACATAACAATAACTGATTCAAATTCATATACTACATTGTAGTCACATGACCTTCATTGCATATCTACTTAAGTGATCATGTATTTATTTTTCATCAAATTTTGCCCAAATGCATCTAAATTTTTAGCAGTACGATCAAACTGTGTCCAAGCATACACTGCAAAAAAAATGCTTTTCTAGCTTAGATCTTTTGTCTTGTTTCCAGCCAAAATATCAAAAAATTCTTAAATCAAGAAGGATTTTCTAGACAAGTATACATTATTGTCTTGTTTTCAGATAAAACAAGTCAAAATTAAGTGAGTTTTTGCTTGAAACAAGCAAAATAATCTGCCAATGGGGTAAGATAAATAATCTTGTTTTCTTTTTGAAATAAGATTATTTTGCTAACAATAAAAATAGTACAATCGAATGTTAGGTGTGCGTCAGGGAGCGTCATCAGTGGCCCGCGAGATGGGGTGATGATGATAATGTAAGTGACGTTGTGTTTTGATGTAAGTGACATTTTAATGTTTCGTTAGTCTAGCCCACGAGACGCGCCGCTGCTGCATTATTCATTCAAAATATTAAAGAAATATAGTATCTCAATGCGTAGAAAATGTCGATTAGGTTAAAACCGAAACCAAGCCATTCACACAGAACGCAAATTCAGCATTTTTTAGACGGATAAATATGACTGCTGCACTCACGTCTCACCATGCAAAGATAAAACAGTTTAAACTTTTAGAAAACACGTCACGAATTTGTGGAGGTTTATTCCTTTTCACTGTGTCTCATATGTTTTAAAAAAGGCAATCTGTGTGATGGGCGATTCGGCTCTTTGTATTAAGCAATGCATAAATACATGATGCTGTTCTGTACATAATTGTTTATGCAATTTACGAAATTATATTTGATTTATATGAGAATCTATACGTAATGCACATTTTTTATAGACAGTAATTTTTTTTTTTCTGTTGACTGTTAAAACAAAAAATATTTGTTGTTTGTCTCAATAAATTGGGTTAATTTAAAAATACAAAAAAAAAATTCTATTGCTCTTTGTTTTAAAAAAGGTTATAAAAAATGTCAATTATTATCGATACCGACCGATATGAAACATTATATCATTGATACATTTTTTAGCTATATCGCCCAGGCCTACCAGGGAGCCGTAAATACACACCAAACCCTGCAACTAGTCTCCATGGAAACAACCCATTCTGCTCTCTTCCCGCTGCAGCAGTCTGACCTGTCAATCAGGAGTCATGTTTGCCTTGCACGTCCCCCATGGTGCAACGTTCAACCCCCGATAGCATAGGCTCTAATCTAGAAGGAATCTCACTTGCAAACAACTCTGCACTCTGTCTCTGCCAGGCCTGAATGTGTACGTGGTTTAAATAACCATCAGTCGCATCTGACCCCAGATCAGAGGTAACATGCATGCATCAATCAGAGGCTCTGATGTGTTCGTGTTCAACACTGCTTAGCGATCAGCGCATCTGACCGCACGACCCCACCAGCAGTAATCGCTGGTATGTTGTTTTTATTGCAGATCTTAATATAGTAAAGTTCTACCGGCATTAAGGGAGCAGAAAGCAGCCCTGGCGCCCTTAGAGGCAGAGAAAGACATCAACACCAGACAAATGGGGCTCCGCAAAGGTCCTGCACTCTGTCAGAATGTCAAACAGACACTCAGACACTGAAAGAACCTGTAAGACACTCGCATTTGTCAGTGACAATGCATTCTGGGTAATATCAGAGTACTGTGTCGTATCAGGCAATGGGGAAGAAAAGTTGATAAAACGTCTGTATCGCTCTACAGGGTTTATTTGCTATCAGCATCTGTCAGTACTGTTGGAATGAGGTTATGTGAGATAAAGAAAAGTCTTGCTGGAGAAATCTCAGCTGGCTAACGTACAGAAACTCAAATGAGGTCTGGAAAAATTGACTCCACTGAGCATGTAACTTTGCATGTGTGTGGAATAAGATGGATTATACCCCAAAATTATAGATAAGCAGACCCACAAAAATGCATACATTTGATTTTCTATCATGGTGAACCATATGTTGTTTTTATATTTAACTAATAAGTATAGAAACCTTTATTATTTTTATATTGATAATTTATATGTTGTAATGATATTAGCATAGTATCACTTAAGCCTCACATAAAAAATTTAGCATGTTAACATTTTCATTAAGGCATTATTTAGTATGTTTTTTAAGCCCAATGTTAAGTATTTTATATATATTTGTATATTAAGTTTTTAAATTGTATTACTTCATTATTTTTTATCTTTTCTTTTTAATTTAAGTTTTGTGTTTTTTATGATTTTTTATTAGTTTCTGTTGGATAAATATTGTTATTAGCCTCTGATTTAGTTAATTTTTATGGTTTTTTTTTTATTTAGTATTTTAACTTAAACTTATTTTACTTATTTAACTTTAACTTATTTTTCATCAACATTTCTGCTTTTTTCATGTATTTATTTATTTTTATTTGAGTTTATTATCTTTCTTTTTTTTAGTTAGGTTTTTCACTAATATTTATACTTCTCTTCTCAGACTTATATACTTTATTACAGCTTTAATTTCAAGTACAGCACCCAGTTTTTATAGTTTTTATTTTGTTAACAATAAAGTCTCGGGTTACTTATTAACCATGTTTCCCTGAGTAGGGAACTATACACTGCGTCCTCTAGGGGTTGTTATGGGGAACGCCTCGTCGTGACCCGTGTCTGAAGCATACATTGAAAAAACACCAACTCGTTGGCCGGCGACAGCCATGACGTCACTACCGGTGCGACTATAGTATAAATAGGCGCCGGGAGCTACAGAACCATTCACTTCTTCATCTGAAGCTCGCGTCCGCAACATGGTAAGAAACCTAGGGTTGCCAGTGTCTCGTTCCCCTACTCAGGGAACCATGGTTACATACGTAACCTGAGACGTTCTCTTTCATGTGAACTTTGAACTGCGTCCTCTAGGGGGTCGCTATGGGGAACGGTATACCCACGCCACCATGCTTAGGGGAGTGCATGCCAGAAACCATGGAGAGCACTAAGTACCAACTCTACCATATTGCTATGGGAGTCGCCCCTGGGACGTTAGACGGCTGTCAGTGACGTTATTCCCTACGGCCAAAGGCCTAGGCTACATACCCAAAATACTTACCTGTTGGGGGGGGTGGGTGGGGGGGGGGGGGGGGGGGGGGGGGGCCAGGCTCCTGCCCGGGGTAGAGTTCAAGGCTTGGAATCAGAAATAGATTCCGTTAAGGGAATACGACCAAGAGCCTAGAAAAGTCTTGGCCTGTCACACAGGGGCTACCGCACGTTTCTCTTTGCATGTGCTGAAGGAACTGTCTCAACAGACCCTTAGTAGCAACACCCTGTTAAGTAGGTATCCAGAGGATACAAAGGAGGAGTGGTGCCCAAGGTGGAACCGGGGTTTTAAACCACTCAAAAAGAGCACGAAGTCTTTGCGCGTAGCTCTTACCATACAGGATTTTAGAAAAGTGGGCAAAGCATAACGTGCACACTTACCACTTATGTGGATTTTAGAAAGTGGGCAAAGCATAATGTGCACACTTACCAGCTATGTGGATTTTAGAAAGTGGGCAAAGCATAACGTGCACACACTTAAATACCGTTCTAGGGGTTCTCGTGGCACCCTGAAAGAGCAGCCCATAGATAAAATAGCGTATCCCCAGACGCTATATCTACGGCTATAATGCTGGAGTGGCTAGCAGTAAATCTGTAGCTGAGGGAGCAACATCCAGCACTCAATGGAGAGGGAGCTCAACCTACATCATGTTCCAATGGTGGAACAGCAAGCAATTATTCAGCTGAGGGAGCAACACACTCAGTTCTCAATCCGAGATGGGGCTCGACCTGCAGCGTGTTCCAAAGCTGGAACAGCTAGCAATTGTTTACTTAGCTGTGGGAGCAACACACCTTGTTCTCAGTCGAGAAGGGGGCTCGACCTACAGCATGTTCCAATGCTGGAACGGCTAGCAGTAGTTTCCCTTGGCTGAGGGAGCACAAACCCAGCTCTCAACGAGAGGGGGCTCGACCTGCAGCATGATTGTAAAATCAGAAGGGTAAGCATACTGCAAGCTAGCCAAACACTCAGTGCATCAGGGAGGCAAGGAAGGGCCTAATTCACCTGATGCTACTTGTTCCAGGTGCTCTGGAAAAACAGAGAACACAACTCTCACGTGAGAGGAGAACTCCGAATTCAGAGGAATAACGTTGCTCATTCCAGGTAACCTTTTGATAAAGGGGAGCATTGCTCAATATTACCACGAGGACAGCCCATGGAGCGAGGAATCCAACTCCTCAGAGAGGATTAACGCTCGAAAGAAACATCATACTCACAATAACCCTCAATGGTGAGGGGGGTGATGCTTCAAGAGGATATCCTGGTGATCGGGAAACCCCTCAGGGCGACCCAGATACGGTAGACCAGTCAGGGTAGCATGAAAGCGTAACCCCAGCCCGGACGTCTAGGAAATTTTTGCAGTGACGCGCCGGTGGCCTGATGATCACGAAGGCTCCCGCTGAAGCCTGTGTTATGGCCGCATGATCCCGGAAGTATGAAGCCGAAACCCGGCTTTACTTACCTTCTGGACATACAGTATATCGACGAGTGAAAATAAACACTGCAAGTCAAGCACCCAGTTTCTGAACCCAGCAGAGGGGTGCTCATCGAGGACCTACCCTAGAAAGGGACAGAAACACACAGGTCCCGGGAAACACTGCAAAGAAACTAGCAGAAGGGTTATACACACAACCACCATTTCATTAGATACACACATACATATATTTATATATACATATATTTAGACATGGATCGTACTCACCCACCATGGCTCCCGCGTCGGAGCTCTGTCCAGAGAAGCCTCTAGACCGGACCATCAGTAAGGTGGTTACTATGATTAACCATAGAACCACCCAAAACATCATAGGTCCAGAAGGAGACTGTTATGCAGGAAGCTTCCACCTAACCTCGGTCAGGTGGAGATATGGTGGTTACAGGGGAATTAGGAAGGTGAAGAAAAGGGTAGATGTTACACCCCCCTGAGGGAAAGAGTGGATACCTAAGTATTACTCTGATCCGGACGAAAGCGCTGACGCCTTGTCTGGATCACATCCCTCAGGTCTTGCCTACCTCCCTTTGACCCACGATACTTCCTACCCCTACCCGCAGGCGGAGGAGGAGCGCAGGTCGCGACATTAGCCTTCTGTGCTCGTCTCTGATCCTCAAATCGAGACGGGCCAGGACCCCTGGGTTGTTCGGGCTCAGACCTGGACCTTCGTGGAATGAAGGTTTTGAAGGCCGCTGAGCGCGCCTTCGCCTCCCTGAACTTTTCGACGACCTTCTCAACAGAGGTACCAAAATGTTCAGAGGGTGAAACCGGGGCATCCGGGAGAAAGCCACTTTCTTTCTTCCCGATGTCTTCCAGGTTTACCCACAGCTGCCTCTCCGTTACTACCATCGCCGCCATGGATCTGCCAATGGCAGAGGCAGCCTGCTTAGTAGCACGGAGAGCAAGATCCGTGGTGCGGCGCAACTCAGCCATCTCATCAGGAGAAAGGCCCTCGCTTTTATCCAGGTCTTTCAGCAGGTCAGCCTAATATGCCTGGAACACCGCATCGTGTGCAACGAAACAACAGCCTGACCTGCTGCTGCGTATTCCCTGCCATTCAATTTATATGGAGCTTGAAGAGGCACGAATGGCAAGGATGGAGTTTTGAGAGACGATGTCTCACCATAGAGAGATAGCTAGCTAGCGTCCCTTCTACAGGGGGCTTTCTCTCATAGCCGTTTTCGCGCATTGCCTCGATATTCGCATAACTGGTATGCTGAACCCGATGGATGCGTGAGGAAAACGGCCGGCTTCCCATTCCTTCTCAACATCTCGTATGGGAGATCAGGAAGAAAGGAAGGCGCACCTGAGCTGGAGGGTTATGGCCAGAAAGATAACGTTCCTCGAGACAACCTCGCGACGCCACTTCCTTAGTCCACTTCCACGGCAAGTCAAGTCTTGCCGTGGCGCGATCCCTAACCTCTAAGAGCTCATCATACGCAGGGCAGGAGTATTGGGAAGGCTCAGCCTCAGCTTCTTCTCTCTCATCATCCATTTCCTGCTCTTCCTTGGCTGAACCCAGCAGAGCACTGGCCCATGGATCAGATGATGTTAAAGAGAGAAAATCATCCTCCATTGGCTGTCTCTCGCCCCCCGCCGATGAGCGCAAGAAGGAAAGCCTCTCTCTAAACTCATCGGCCAGGTCCCCTGCGATCCACACAAGCTCATTCCCTTCTGTGCCTCAGCAGTGGCAGGTCCTGAACCGCGGGAAGCAGATGGCCGCCCCTCTTTCCTCGAAAAGAGAGACAAACAAGGGCGGGGGGGGGGGAGGGGTGGGGAGCTTTTTCATTGAAAAATGCTCGCAGTGCACGCATATTGCCCCCTCGAGGACATCGCGTGTGTGCACTTCGCCCAAACAAACAACACATAGATCGTGTGTGTCATCTGGTGTCAAATAGCGATGACACGGATGCACACACCTTCTAATTGCTTTGCTAGTGCTCGCCATAATGAATAGATAGCTCTTACTTTTTCCTTGGAATGCACACTTCAAACAGAACAGTCAATGAAGACGAAGAAGAGAAGATGTGAAAAAAAAAAAAAAAAAAAAAAAAAAAAAAAAAAAAAAAAAAAAAATAGCTCCCGGCACCTATTTGTATACTATAGTCGCACCGTAGTGAGTCATGGCGTGTCGCCGGCCAACGCTTGGTGTTTTTTCAATGTATGCTTCAGACACGGGTCACGACGAGTCGTTCCCCCATTGCGACCCCTAGAGGACGCAGTTCGAAGTTCCCATGAAAGGGAACTCTGATTAAGCACATTTTCCTTAATGGTGATTTGTTGTCAAATTTGTGATTTCAGGTTTTCCTTGAAAAATGTGTAGTTCACAATAGGCAAAATCCACACACTGACACTGACACTCACGATAAATACCACATACACACACACACACACACACACACACACACACAAAATCTGTCTTTCTCTTAATTAATTACTTGTGTATGTAATTCTTAAATATAGAAACCTGAAATAGACATTTGCATTCACACTATTTCACACTTCTTAGCTTCTGCATTTGAGCACATCCAAACAAACATATGGGAGCAAGATAACACACACACACCCTCATGGAAAATGGGCCCATCCTGCCAATTGCAGAGAGTTGTTTTGGAGGGGTGTGAGTGTGTGCTGTATTATTTCCTCATTGCACCATCTCACTGCTCATTAAAGGTCATTTACATTTACTCCATATATTACCACAGTTTTAAATAGTGTGTTGAGTTTCATACGAGTGAACAGGGTTAACAAGTCCCATTCATTGTGGAGCACATTATACTGGTGTCCCTAGCTAACAGGACATCCTTGACCAACCAGTCTCATTAGAAAGATCAAGCTGGACAACAAGGCTTCACTAATGTCTAGCAAACAGCATGGCTCTGTTGATCCACCAGCCAGACCAGCACTAGCCAGTATAACCTACGCTTCAAGCTGATATAAACTGGTCTTTTTATCTGGGATATCTCCATTGGGAGCCTGTAGTGTGGTGGGAAATTGGGAATCAGACCTTCTCCTCCTGCTTTCTCCTGCTCTTCCCTGCACTGGTTCTTCATGCTGATTTCGGCCCGCAGTGTGGTGAGCTCCAGCTCGTACTCCTGCGTGGTGCCGCGCAGACGCTCCAGTTCGGCGCGCAGACGGCACAGTTCCTCCTGCAGCAGGGCGATGTCATTCTCCCGCTCGGCTGCGGCCTCCTCCGCCGCCTGCTGCAGCTCCTGCACCTCCTCCTGTGCCTCACGCAACTCCTCCTGCGCCTCCCACAGCTCGCTGGCCTTCTCCTCCTCAAGACTGTCCAGCTCCTCCTGCACCGAACGCAGCTGAGCTGTGGGTCAGAAACAGGAACACAACAATATTTTCAACTACAAATTGAGTAACAAAAAGTATTGCAGTACAGTGATGGCATAATATGTTAATACAGTGGTACTGTGATATGTATCAAAGCATAAAATAAAACCATATTCATACAGCATGGTTATTGGGAATTAAGTGAGAAAAAAAAGTACTTTTTAGTGCCTAAAAAGTTTTAAAATAAGACAAAATAATAAAGGATAAATGACAAACTGATTCGGGCAGCACAGGTTTGATTTTTTTGTGTATGAATGAATATCTAAAAAACAACTTCTGTTTTCCCCTAATGATGCTTTATACTGCCTAATTTTTCTCAATAGTATCTGAAACAGTATGCAGGATACAAAAATTGACACTTTAAACAGTGGGATGATACACATTTTATTTCTGTTTGTGATAAAAACAAATTACACAAAAAAAATTTTAATTCATATGTTCAAATGTTTCTTGTGCATACACTTCTACAAACTTATGAGTTGACAACTAACTAATAAAATCCATGCAACATTTACTGTATATATGTGCTGTTTAAGGACCATTTGAGGTCTATAATCAGCCACTTCACTGAACGCCAAGGACATTTGAAGTGAAAAATACAGGCCTTCCGATTCACGTCTCATTACAGAATTCACTCAGTACGTCCAGCTGTCAAGTAGCAAAAAAAATGTCAAAACCTCTCAAACTAACCACACAAAGTATGAATTTTAGTCTGCAGGGGCTTCTGGAAAACTATAATCAGTCTCCTTCTTGCAAGGCAGGAAAACGGATGGTAAAAAAAACGCTTTGGCACAGGCTGTGATTAAACCGAAGAGCCGTTTCTTCAGCGTGTGAATCTGATTCTGGCAGTGGTTTGTTGTGTTATTCATATCTGTGATTCCATTACTCATGATGGTACCTCGGCACAGCCCATGCACTTCTGCAAACGCTGGTTTACGTTGCCTCCTCACAGTTCATTAAATTTAATTACAACACAGCCACTGAGAGAGTGAAAGGGAGCCACTGGGGAAGTGAACAACAATTCCATCATCTCTGCTTTTCCCATTTCTCCCACTGGCCCTCTCTACTCCCTCTTGCACCCAAGCAGCACTCGACCAAACTACTGGAAACGAGATGTTCAGGGTTGAAGGACTCTGTGGTAGTTACCGGACTGATTGAGATAATCTCCATCATGATACAATCACAGATAACATTGAGTTTGAATACAAGAAGACCTTGCAGGAGTGTTTGAACATGACGTGCAGAGAGTAATGCAATTAGTTGATATTATCAATTTTAATGTATTCATAAAGATAATGAAGCTGTATTGGAACAAAGGTACATCGGCAATGTTCAAAATACAATGTGAGCTCACGGCATTCTGCATAGTATATAGTGCATACTGAAAAAAGTACCCAGTGCATTGTACTATAATGTATATTGCACATTGTGGCAAATGTTATCTGGATAGTAGTACAACAGCATATTGAGTAGCACTATGTGTAGTATAATATTTCCAACCATGGCAAATGTTTTCTATTTTTAATACTGCACAAAGATATGAATATGCAAATAGCCTCTTCAAATCATCTGTGGTCTGTGTTGAAATCATGAAACAGCTTGATATATCAAGAATGTTTATTCAATAGGACACAGCTGTTATTCAATATGCTAAATGTAAGAGGATATTTTTGCTACTTGATGAATAAAGTATAATAATTCATATCTGTCATATTTAAAGTCTAAAGTTAATTTTATTTATTTTATCTGTAGAATTGTGATGCGTTCACATCTGCTTCTGTTTCTAATTGTCTTTCTGTTCACCTTGAAGTCTCTGGATCTGCCTCGTAAAGCTCTCGGCCTGGTGGGCGCTTGCCAGCCGCTCTTCCTCCAAAAGACCTACAAAGCAAAACAATGACATTAAATGGCGACTGGAGGGACATGAGTAATTAGTAACTTATCACTGGCATCCGACAATATTAACAAGCCAGGAATGTTTGTGTGAGGGCATGACTGGAGGAACAGGTGGTTTGGTGGTCAGTGACAGCTGAGCACGCTCAGAGGGAACTCCTCGGTGATGATGTCACACCCTAAAAACAGACCCCATTAGCATACGCACCCTGAAGCTCGTTGTAGCTCTCCTCGTGTCGTTGTGACACCTCTCTGGTCTCCTCCAGCTCCAGGAGCAGCTGCACCACCTGCGACCTCAGCACCTCCAGCTCATCTTCGTCATCCACTCCTCTCTGCTCCTCTCTGTCCCCCTCCTTCTCCTCCTCCGCCGTCTCCTCCTTCACCTCCTTCTTCTCCCGCTCATCCTCCTGCCCCTTCTCTCCGTTTCCAGCCTCCACCTCCTCCTGGTCTCTCTCCTCGTTGTCCTCCAGTGAGCCTCGCTCTTTGGCTGTCATTTCGCTGCCTATACCCGGCCGCTCTGCTTTCAAGTCACACACATCATCTGAGACAGAAAAAAAAGAGATCAAAGATAAATGAATCAGTCAATTATACATAATATTTGATTCTAAATTTTTTCAGCTGCCAGATATATGAAATAGTTTCTTCGCACACATTAAAATAATGTTAACTCGCGTTATATTTCACAGATAATACAAAATAATACTATATATATCTACATATCTATATCTATATCTATCATACATACTGTATATATAGATACTTTTTTTTTTTCCAGAAATACTGTGAATTTAACTTAACTTGTACTGAACCTACAATATTACTTTAGCCAATTCTTCTCTGCTCTAATAAACATTAGCTCATGCCACGAAATGGCATTTAAAAGTTGTCTTGCTGTCATTCCCACATTCTCTGTTTGGAAAGGAGATGTGCAGCTATGCATGTCCCACACCCCCACCCCCAACTTCCACCTGTCAGCTCTAGTGAGAACCTACTAAATCCATCCAGTCCAACACCTTCATCTGAGGAAACTCTTCATCACCTGCTGGCTCCCGGCTCTCATCTCTCTCTGCCACCAACAGACCTCCAGACCCCCTCAAGCAATCAAAACACCCACCCAGGGCCACCAGTGCCCCAGTGCTAGAGGAATGTGTGCTATTTTAAGGATTTAGGCCATGAATCGCCCCTCTGCCTTCACCTGTTGTCTGTTCACAAACACAACACACACACACACATATTCCAGACAAGAAATCACAGCCAGCAGCAGCAGTGGCCCTTTCAAACTGTAAGAAACCCATAGGTCCTTAGTGGCAAGAGTGTGTATAGACTATAATTGTATGTATATAATAATATATATCTGATTTACTCACGCTCAAACCATCCTAGGTGTAATGACTTTCTTCTTTCAGACGAATACAATCGGAGTTATATAAAAAAAATTGTCCTGGCTCTTCCAAGCATTATCACTGCAGTGGGTGGGTGTTTTTTTTCAACAGTCCCTAAACGCATCCTTCCACTAAAAAAGTACAATGAATTGGGTGTGAGAGTTATAGTATTATAATAAATGATAAATTATAAGACTAATATTGTATACGTATTGTTATTAATACATTATAATGTGTATATATGTATGAGTATATGAATAGACACATAATTACAGTGGTATCTTAAAGTTTTAGCTGAATCAGTGCTATATGTCTATAATATCACAAGGCAAATGTAAATTGGATAATGCTTTTGAATGACGTGAGGTCCACACACAGGACACAGAGACAGTCAGCAATGCTTGACCTGACTGCACGATTCACCTCTCTGATCCTCTTAGATCAGATGCCTGCGTCGGATTAGCGGAATCTGTCAGTGCGGAAAATGAATTGTCTTGCCAGCAACACCTCCCCCTCCATTCCTCCGTTTTTCTTTCTACCATTCACTCCCTCTTTCTCTTTTCAGCCTTGTTTGTTTTCTCTCACTTCCCTCTCTCTGCCTGAATGGTATATATTCCCCTGTAATGAGCCCTGTGCTGTATTATTGATCATGCTTTGCAGATTAAAGTCTTTCAAACATCTATTAAATAGTAATGAACCAGTGTTTTTTTTTTTTTTCTGGGTGGGGAAACACACACACATACAGGCAGAAGCAGCAGCACAGGCAGGGTCTTGAGCTTTAAAGGATTATAGGCAGCTTTGATAGCACCCAATCAGCTTTATCCAGCGTATCTGAGCTATGAATTATTCTGTGGGGACAGAGAATTATGTTTACACGCAGACAGACATCTGGATCAATCACTGGACACGCAACGCACATCGCAATCATGCAGCATCCCTCAGGACGAATAAGGCAAAGCAGTTACACAACAGCAAACTCAGTGGTTTTCTGAATTAGTACAAAGTAGTGCTGTCAGTCTATGATCTTTGATACAAAACTTATAGTTCTGCATACTTTTATATATACTTTTAAAATTTAAAGGAATAGTTCACTCAAAAATGACAATTTGCTTAAAATGTACTCACTCTCAGGCCATACAAGATGTAGATGAGTTTTCTTCATCTGAACAGATTTGGAGAAATTAAGGATTACATTACTTGCTTACCAATGGGTCCTCTGCAGTGAATGGGTGCCGTCAGAATGAGAGTCCAAACAGCTGATAAAAACATCAAAATAACTTACAAGTAATCACACACTCTAGTTAATCAATAAATGTCTTTCGAAGTGAAAGCTGTGTTTGCAGAAACAAATTGTCAAAGGCATTTTAATTTTAACCATTGTCTCCGACCACGCACCAGTCACTGCAGGGACTCGCGGCGATCCATTGGTGAGCGAGTGATGTAATGTTATATTTCTCCAAATCTGTTCTGGTGAAGGAACAAACTCGTCTACATCTTGGATGGTTTGAGGGTAAGTCCATTTTTGAGGACAATCTCATCTCATTGATGTTAGAAATATGCAACTCTAAATATGTGACCCTGGACCACAAAACCAGTCTTAAGTCACTGGGGTATATTTGTAGCAATAGCCAAAAATACATTGTATGGGTCAAAATTATTGATTTTTCTTTTATGCCAAAAATCTGGATATTAAGTAAAGATCATGTTCCATGAAGATATTTTGTAAATTTCCTACCGTAAAAATATCAAAACCTCATTTTTGATTAGTAATATGCATTGCTAAGAACTTCATTTTGGACAACTTTAAAGGCGATTTTCTCAATATTTAGATTTTTTTACACCCTCAGATTCCAGATTTTCAAATAGTTGTATCTCAGCCAAATATTGTCCGATCCTAACAAACCATACATCAATGGAAAGCTTATTTATTCAGCTTGATGTATAAATCTCAATTTTGAAAAATGTACACTTAAGACTGGTTTTGTGGTCCAGGGTCACATATTATAAAGCACTATCTAACACTACTCAGAACACAAAACACATGTGAATTGTGAACTGATTTTTTTCTCTTGTAATAACATCACGTACCATATGTGGAATGGCTGACATAACAGAGGCCTCACTTCCTGTTGAACTCAGATTCTTGTGATTTTCTCATGTATGACGATTCCTCATAAAAACAGCCCAAGAATAGGCATCTTTGTTCAACAGACATAGTTCAGGAGAATGCAAGAGTCTGTTCCTTAACTTGTCATTTTGCCTGATTACAATTCCATGATGGAATCTGCAGCTGCATAAAAATTTTATATAAACCCAACTCTGAAATCAGAACATTCATTTACAAAACAACGGACTCAATTAATTTGCAAATGAGCACTTTGGAGATAAAAATCAAATGAAACTATTTCAGACCATGTCCAGAGGCTCATATTTAATCCTAATATCACGAGTGGCATTAAATATTGACGTGCAAAGAGTCCCATCACAAACATAGACAAATATAGATCTCGTCTGGTTCCCAGAATTCCCATGAGCTCAGAAAATGAATATCATTCTGGTCACAAGCGTGGCTTTGGGATCGGCCAGAGGCGCTGGCGGAAATCCAGTGTGATTTCTCAACATAACAAAAACAACATCAATCAAACACTGATATATTCAAATGTGTTGCACCCTTTCTAGTTATGTTATCGCCTGTGTCCTGACCTGTCAATCATAATGTCAATGCTGTCAGCAGTCAATCAGAGTGACATGATCTCAATGAGGGAGTAACTTTTTTAAATACATAAAGAAAAACTATTTCAGGGTTCTTCAACAGGGGGTCTGTGACCCCTAGGGGGTCCACAGCAGTACTGCAGGGCAAAAACATAAATAAAAAAAAATATATAAATAAAATATATACTAAAACAAAATAGAACAAAATAAAATAAAATTCAAACCATAACCAAATTATAAATAATTAAAATATTAAATGCAATTAAAATATTTAATCAATTTCAAATTTAACATAATGACTCTACACATCAGAAATTATTATTTAAAAGCATTTTTAATGTAAACATCATGAAAGAAGTTAATACAACATAATAGTATCATATGCATGTTATTATGGGAATTTTATTTAAAATGCAACACTCGCTTTTAGTTCTTGGCCTGAAAGACCCCTATTATACACTAACTTTACGTATATATGCACTTTCTGTCCATGATCAGCCTGTGTCTGGCTAAAATCCAGACTGTGACATCGGTTTCCTGTTTATAGCGCTGTTCTCACTCCCAATGCTAGCCGAGGGTAACATTACACTGACCTTAACCTTAACACACACATACGTCCTTCAACATGCCTTTCAGCCTCAAAGTCTCAAGCTATACATAAAATCCAAAAATAATATTTAAACACTTAATCTAATGCAGCCTGTCGCCACCATATGAGCTGCACTGAAAATAAGAGTCTAAACATCATTAATAAACTGAGCACAGCGCTGGGAAGAAGAAAGATGATGGACACAGTCACAATGGCCTCCTGGGAAATCAAGGAGCAAACACCTTCAGCACACGTACATTCACAAAACACAAAGACTAACCTACAAAACCAGACTCTTGCACACACACTTAGGAAATGTTCTACTTAAGTTGCATTCCTCCTCATTATTAAAGCATGACTGCAATTCAGCGAGCTGTTTTTCCATATAAACTCATGCCAAAAACAAGCACTACAGCTGCAGTGTTGTGCAGAGATTAAAGTGCTCCAAAATGCATCTTCAGTAATGGGTCAAAAGTTGCACTTGTCAATGTTAAACAGCTGCTCATAAAGTCAAGTGGGCTCCTAGAGCGTCAGCTGCAGGGTTCTGACTGAGGGAAGTGACGCGGTCGGTGTTTGGTGTTGTATAAGCCTGCAGTAAGAGAGGACCAAGACTGAGCTGGCTAAACGGTGCCTGTCAGTTAATAAACTGACAGCTCTGGTGAAAAACAGATGCATGTGAAAAGGGGTCTGAAACGGTCACCTACAGGGACCTTCAAGTGAATGTACACAAAAAACAATCCTAATAATGGGCGCTGTGGTGCTTTTGGGGACAGTTTCCCCAAAAAATGTTTTTTTTTTCATTATTTTCTCACATTTATGTTGATCCAAACCTTTATGACTTACTTTCTTCTGTGAAACTCAAAAGAATACGTTTTGCAGAATGTTCATGCTGCTCTATTCCATTCAATAAATGTAAATGTGACAGGGTTTTTCCTCCATATATCCAACTTCATCAGCATACATACGTGCAGTATATGCATGTAAAGTGATATAGGCCTATACTATACAGCAAATTTCAACTGCTTGATTGTTCATATAGTCGAAAAATCAAAACAATATTATTTCCCAGCTCTAATTTGTTAAATACAACTGTAAAGCATGAAGGAAAGATTAATATATTATATATTATATTATTATATATATTTTTTGTAAAGCTGCTTTGACACAATGTGCATTTCCAAAAAGCACTATACAAATAAAATGTAACTATAAAATATAAAAAATAGCACCATAAAAGTAGTCGACAAAACCCTTCTAAGCCATAATGGTAGCTTTGAGTGAGAAAAAGGGCAATTTTCTGTTTCACATTGAAAATTAAAGTGCCCCTATTATGGGTAATGAAAGGTTCATATTTTGGTTTTGGGAGTCATCAACAAAAGGCTAACATGCATGCAAGGTCAAAAGACACTTTCATTGTCTTATAATATGCATTTTTTTTACCTTACTTGCTCAACGACTACCAAACGATTCACTCAACGATTCATTTTTCCAAACCCCTCCTCCCCCCTTCCTTGCGTGACGCTAGAATCTGCGGTGCGGTGATCGGTGATTGGTCCGATTGGTCTCATTTTCATTTCATCTCGCCTGAAATGCCTGATAAAGCAGCGTTTGTGAGCGCAGTGCTGCTTTGTGTACAGCGCTATTTTTACCGCTCCAAAAGCGGCACCTAGTGGCAAAGAATGAATTTGCATTTTCATTCAGACCAGCGCGAAAAGACCAACAAGTGGGCAGGCAATATGCTAATGTTTCATGTTGACATCAACATGAAACGGCTTGGGATTCATTTTAAAATTCAGAGACGACTCTTTCTTTTGAGAGACAATAACTTTATACACGGTGCACTTTCAGATTTAAAACTTTGCAGGATGTTTTCATTCACTTAGAGCTGTTACACACTGCATGAAAGGTAATTTTCAAAAATCCATAATAGGGGCACTTTAAGTAATATGAGATTGGAAAGGCATGAAAGTTCATAAATAATTAACAAAGTTCCCTATTTTTCTAAAACGTTCTTGTAAGAAACAGCACTAACTGGAATAATCAACAATCTTTCATATAGCCTTGTAGTGACAGGAAAACGAGTAATTTCAGAGACGTTGAAAGTTTTGATTAAATATCATAAAAGGCTTTTTTTCCATTACAATAATGTGCACTGATGAATTACGCACAATAAGGACATTAATTAAGCAAGAAAACGGGGTCAATTTTGGCAAGCACACATTGCAGAGAGCAGAGGAGGGTGTTGAGTGACATTTTCTACATTGCGATCTGTCCAAAAACATGCATTAAACAATGCTTGTATAGCCCTACCAGACTCTTACGTAAACACATACTAACATAATGAAAATCAGCATCCGCTCGCAAGAATAGACCTGCGTTTCAGGAATATTAATGAGGCCTAACAGGTGGGGGAGGATTATGCATTATAAAAAAAACACCCCAATTATGTATCCATGCCTGCTCTCTTGTCCTCTATTGTGCAACTGTTAATTAGTTCTCATTAAGTGATGACAACCTAGACATCACCACAGCAGCAGAGAGCATCACATCAGACTTTGATACAAGCGTAATGAGTAAGTAAAAACGAAAGTGTGCTCCATCTGTCGATAATTATTTAAAGGGGTCATATGATGTTGCTAAAAAGAACATTATTTGGTGTATTTGGTGTAATGAAATGTGTTTATGCAGTTTAAGATAAAAAAAAAAAAAACACATTATTGTCCACATACTGTACATTATTGTTTCTCCTCTATGCCCCGCCTTTCTGAAACGCGTAGATTTTTCAAAGCTCATCGGTCAGATCTGAAAAAAAAAAAAAAAAAAAAAAAAAAAGCCAGTTCCTTTGTGATTGGACTGAATACTCTAGGGTTGTGAGGGGAAAAATGTTCCCCAAACATATTGTGATTCCCTGTCCGGCCGGACATGAAAACCCATTATAAACGAGGCATTTGTTGCATCCAGTGGGGACATAATTACGGATTGTGACGAGAGGGGCGGGGCCGAGAGCCGTGGGAACGGAGCGAGGCCGGTGGAGTAAATGCTAATGCACGACACCTGCGCCATTCGGACTCGAATGTATCGAATGTTTAGTATTATTTATATACTATTCATTTATATTATTTATTACATATTTATTAATATGTATTATAATTTAACTTAGCTTTTATTTTTATGTTTCTAGTTTCATTCCAGTTTAGGGTTTAGCCATTTTTTCTGTGCTTTTGTCATTTTTATTATTATTCTCTTTTGCTATTTCATGTAGCTTTAATTTATTTTATTCAGCTTTGTCTTTTAGTTATTTCAAAATAAATTTTCGCCATCATTGTTACCAATTTTTTTATGCAAGTTTTTCATTTAATATTGATATTTTATTTTATTTCAACTTTATTTCCATTAATGAAAATGATTTTGAATAGTTTTAGCTAACAATAACAACACCGTGAGTCATTTGAAATGATTCAAAATGTTTACTGTCATGTAAAGGTTTGTAACTTGTTGTTCATATGACAATGTTTAATAAAAATACATATTCACAACATAGTATCACTGCAATTAAATAGATATAAACATAGAAAAAACCTGTTCAGTGCTCTAGTAAGAAACTGTGAACTCAACTAGATAAAACACCTCTGAACAACCATCTTTAACAAACGGTTCTGTATTTTATTTGGTTGTTTGTTCCTAAATGTTTAATTTTAATAGCCAGAGGCTCCCTAGTCCTGAACAAAAGCACATAAAAGATTTAGAACAAACCACATATATCCTTTATCTCTGTTGGTCCTGTTAGCACGATATCTGAGCTTTTCACCCACTGTGTGGTAGAGCCGTCCAGTCCGAAACCCTTACAGACACACATCATTGACCATTACACACACATGCAGACAACTGTAAGACAAGCCTCGCGTACAAAGAAGTCACACTGACTGTGTCCTTCCCAATCGGATTCAATTCTCTATAAACACAAGGGGGAAAACAGTCAAATCAAACGCTTTTTCTTAAAGAACAAGAGAACAAACCAAAGTGTCATAACACCATGAAGCTGGAATAAAAATTTGAATTGGAAACTGCATAAATGTGGCATAAAAATGGTAAGAGTTGTGTTTAAGTGAGATATCACGGGTACGAAGCATTAGGTGAGTTAAAGTGTGTGTGTGTGTGTGTGTGTGTGTGTGTGTGTGTGTGTGTGTGTGTGTGTGTGTCATTTCTGGTGCAGTGAGGAGAGGCAGATTATCACGTCGACCCTATCCTGGAATGGAAGGAGGAAAGGTAGAATGAGAGGAGAGCAAGAGAAAAGGAGGAAAAAGGGAGACGGAGAGGAAAGCAGCACTGGAAAACGAGACTTGTTTTCAGACGCAAAAGGAGGAGTGCATGACGTTCAAGTTTGAAGGGAGTCACGCGCTCTCGCCTTGGGTCATGGTTACCAGTTCACACCCCCCTGCCAAGCCCCATATTTCATTAATGGTATCTTTTTGCATTTAAACATTGTTTAAAAACTACCGGCACAACTAGGTCATCAGAGTTATATAACGTAAAAAAACACCAAACCAATCTTTCAGTGAACATTAAACGCTATACATTAGAACAATGGTGAATAATTATAATACTTTTACTTGGTGTAATGGTAATTGCACGGATTTTAAAGGTGCTGTAGTATTTTTGTGGATGCAACCTAAGGAACATTAGAAAAACATGCTAAGTTCACATTCTTGTTTCTCAGAAAAACAATGCTACAGCCCGTTATTCTACTTTGGAATGTGTGTTCTGTGTCAGAATGTCTGTTTTTTGTTTTGCTCTTTGTGATTCCGCCCACTGCCAATTTACCAAATACCTGGGTTGCCAGTTGGTGGAAAATACAGCAGCCATTTCAAGCCAGCAAACAAACTGGATCACAGATCGCAGATTCCACCCAACCAAAAAAAAGCCTTGGCATCCATCTAAAAATCTCTATGACCAGAGACATATTAAAATGCGGATAAATCAACTCATCAACTTACCGAGTAGGACTCGTCACCTTCCATTCTCAATTGCGTGCATTCCTGTTAAGTGTCCTCAACCTGGCAACCCGTGTGAGCATCGCATCTGAGGAGGAGGGGCAGGAAAAACAACTCTCTCCAATATTTAGAATTTAGACAGCAGTACCCATTTCAACCCCTAGCTGTCAATATTACATACTGCACCTTTAAGCACATGAATGCAAAAGTGATGCTTGAGTTGACATTGAACAGTCAGAAACCACTTAAAACAGCCTAGTAGCCACACAGCAACATTATAAACCACTCAGATCACCTTAACAACCACATAGAAATGTCCTGGCACCACTCCAGCATAATGCCAGTGAGTTTTTGCCAAAATCTAGTGGGGTAATAATATTTTCCCCCCATCTATGCAATCTGGGTTACATCATCAGAAAAGTAATTTCAGATGTGGAGAAACTTTTGATGAAAGATTATGAAGAACAGCCTTTTTTCCTTTAGAACAATGATGAATTAGAAAAGTAAAATGGGTCATGTTCGGATTTAATGTTTTGAGAAAAAGCACACAAAACTCACACACACAGCAGAAAAATAGGAGGAAAGAAAAGTGAGCTGGATCTCTCATACTCTCAAAGTAGGAGCTCTCTGTGGACTCCTTGAGCTCTTGCTCATGAGAAAGTTTTTTTCTGTGTGTGTGGGCCCTCACTTACCCGCGCGGCGCGTACACACTATCTCTCTCTGCATGTAACTTTTCTTGCTAACCGAGCGTGATCTCACTTGAACTGCCCTTGAGATTCCTGTCGTCAGCTCTTCTGGAACATTCTAAAGAGCCACTCCTCACATCCGAGATGGGGTCAGCAAGCGACAGAGGGAGGAAACCCGCAGGAAGGAGGAGAGGAGGATTTGGAGGAAGGAAAACTGCAGTATGCCTTGTTTGTGTCATTTGGAGTTCAGACGTCAATGCATGTAAACCTCCACAACATATAAACAAGAACGAAGGAATGTTCTGGTTCAAAATAAAAATTTGTTGCATGCTGTCACTTATCAAAGAAAATAACTTCTGTAGATCCTTCAGATTGTATAAACAAACAAAATGTGTATAGTAAAAGCACACTTGAGGAAAAGTCTTTGACGCAAGGCATTTTTAAAATGCTTTTGAGCTGCAAAGTTGTCCAAAATCTCATTTTAAATGACTATTCTATGTAGATGATATGCAAACAGTCCCTTTCTGGTATCTTTCTGCATTTTATGTGAAAGTAATAGGTTAAAGGAATAGTTCGGCTAAAAATTTTAATTTGCTGAAAATGGACTCGCTCTCAGGCCATGCAAGAAATTTAGCATTACATCGCTTGCTCATCAACGGCTCCTCTGCAGTGAATGGGTGCCGTCAGAATGAGTCCAAACAGCTGATAAATATTTTTTTAGGACTGTTTTTGCTTTAAACTGTGCCTAATCTGTGCATATTTCTCTCCTGATTCTGACAAGATGTCATTTTTTTACTGGAGAAAGCAGAAGACTTTTATTTTAGCCAAAAACAACAGTTTGAAGTTAAAAACATCTTAATGATGGATTTGTTTCTAACAAACATGTAGATTTTTATTAACCGATGGACTGGAGTTGTGTGGATTACTGTGATGTTTTTATCATCTGTTTGGACTCTCATTCTGACGGCACCCATTCACATCAGAGGATCCTTTGGTGAGCAAGTGATGTAATGCTCAATTTCTCCAAATCTGTTCTAACGAAAAACAAACTAATCTACATCTTGGATGGGATGAGGGTGAGAAAATTTTCAGCAATTTCGATTTCTTTAAATAACTTTATGGTCATGACAAGAGTTGAAAATTTAGGCTAAATAAACTTTGCACAGACAAGGTTAATAAGCATAAACTCAAACATTAAATTTGTGACTAGCATGATGCAACTACACTTATCTCATACTGAGATGATGAGATGCATAATGTAGGTCTTGTTATACTTTCACAATAGTGTGCATTGTATTTTAACATTTTTCCTGTTGCAATGCACCATTGACTTCTATTGTGAGTGCAGATTTAACAAACTGAGAGACGAGTCGAAAACTGACTTCTCTATCAGAGTGAAAAGAAAAAAACAGACTGCATAGAAATTCCTAACATTCGATCTCTTGACGTTGATACTCACTGAAGTTTTCTAAGACAACTCGTATGAACAAAGACTCAAACAGGCATGAAATGAGAAAGGGCCTCTATATGTAAATGAACTGCGGTAGCAAAAAGTTTTGGGTTTGACTGGACCTATACTTTGTAAATGCTATGGCACCAAGAATGTGGGCGGTGAGAGAAAGAACGTGTGTTTTCATCATCCGGGGGCGGACAGGGAATGCAAGTGGCACTCGAATAATGTGGAACATGTGGGTGTCTGGTGGATGGAGGAGAGGTAGGCAGCACCATCACTGCTGGCTAAATCAGCAGGGCATTTAGAAGGAATTGTCATGGAAGCACTGCAAATAAGGAGTGTGACATTGAAGTGCTGTGTTAAAATGATCCTCTCTTGCTCCCCAAACACCGTAGGAGCTTTTAAACCTCCTTCAATCTATCTCTCCATCTCAGGTCCACCTACAGAAGCATATGTCCCAATTTACAGCGGTAATACCATATAAGATCAAGTAAAATTGTGCGTCTTGTCACAGGAGGCGAGGTTCTCTGGGAAAGGAGCAATGGAGATAGAGAAGGTGGGACTGAAGCTTTGAAGATCACATATGGCACTGCTTTTGATCAGACGCACAATTTAAAACAATCCCTCCAGTCCTCAGACAACAGCTATTTAAGACATAAAAGCCCTTCCAAGGAGAAATCTGCAGCATTATATAAATGTATGCGCCCAAACACTCAAAACATAATAGTTTCATAACAACACCCCAGTGAGCATGCAACATATCTGAAAGTCAGTATTTGGTTTCCCATCATCCCTCGCTGCACGTCTTCAAAGCCTTTCCATCTATAGTAACAAAGCTACTCCATTTACTTGCAAATATACAGCATGTGAAAACAAAACAGGCTTCATTTACAAGTAGACACACACACACAAGCAGACCACAGTACACCAAACGTGGTTGGTTGACAAGATTAGTTATGAGAAGCATGAGAATCAATGGTGTCAAAATTTGGCAAGTTTGGAAAGTTTGAATATGTTTAGGCACAAATGTTAATTGAGAGCTATGATGGAGGGTAATTCGTAAATAACTTTTTTTTAAAGATTATTATTATTATTATTATTTTGAATACTTTTCCTATCTCTTAATATGGAGAGCAAATAATAAAAAAAAAGTGTTATTATTGTTTTGTTTTTTGTTTTTTGCAATTCCATCTAATTCCATTAACCATTAAGTTAATAAGAATAAGAATACATATAGATCGATAACAAATTCTTAATCTTATCATATTCTTATTCTTTAGTATTGCAATCCTTTTTAAGTTAATAAAAATAATAATACACATGGATAGATTAATAGTATCATAATATACCATAGAAGATTACAAATTATTATTATTATTTTCCTTTTTGCAATTCCATTTTTAAGTTAATAAGAATAAGAATAATACACATGGATAGATGTATTATAATAATAATAATAATCATCCACAAGATAAATTTTATAATAATAATAATATAATAACAATAATATGGAAGATCTACAATTATTATTTTATTATTAGTATTAGTCTTGTGCTGTGGTTGCTATAATGCTGTTTTTTAAAAACAACCCTAATCCATGTTTTTCCAGTAAAATAAAAATAAATAAAACACCTAAAAAAATAGTCAAAAAAAATCATTAAAACATGCTAAGAATTCTGTTTCTCAGGGTTTATTTTTACCCCATTGGCAAATTATTATTATTATTTAATAATAGTGAAATAAGCATAAAAAATTAACTAAATTGTATTCGATTTCAAAAACAAACAAAAAATTTCCAATGACAAGAAAAATTAATTTAACTCAAAACATATTATCTGAAAATAAATCTTAATATCTAACACAATTTTACTTGCACTAGATGACTTGTAAACAGAAAACCACCATCACATCATAATATCAGTGTCTGAGGTTTTGAGGTTTGTTGTTTACCTACACATATCTGTCTTCACCAAGATACACACGTAACCTTTCCTTTGACTGACACTGATACTGCTCTCTCTGTCTCTATTTAACATCAGGCAAAGACAGTAAGACCGTCTCATCCTTCCAAACAACCTTCTGCCTCATGACAGACCAGATAACAATGCAGATGCAGGTATAGGGGGAGAGAAAACAATAATTATTTCCATGCACCAATGCACAAATGAACACCTGTAGATGCATCACACACATACACACACCTGCAGGATCCAAGACCTCCTCAATGACAGGCGGCAGACGCAATCCGCAGTCCATGGTTGTCGTGGCGACAGGCCTCAGGAACTGGGGGGTTGGAGGGGGGTTAGATGTCCAAACACACGTTCGCCAATGAAGCAGGCGCAGTGATAATGGTCAGAAAACAGGAGGGACAATCACACACAGCCCTGTGAGGAATGTCAGGCTCCACACACACTGTGCTGCGACGGTCGATACATCCTGAAACACACCACACACACACACACACAAATACACACAGATCAGTTCAATATCCCTCTAAACAACAGCAGAAATCACCGTCTAAACTGCTTACAGATGATGTATTGCTCTTCCTGAACAACTGTGCAGTTCTCTCCCTCTCTCCTCTGCTCTGTTTCTTATTGTCTCCTCCTGACAAAACAAAGCTTGAAACCCTGCACAGCATCAAGGGTATTTCAGCATGATCATTCAAACACACAGAAAGCATTGCTCTGCTTACCTTTAATGAGATCTGTGTGCAGCTCAGGACACTGACAGCTTACGTTCCCGTTACTCGCTGTGCATTATGTGCCGTTTACTGCGTGCCCTCCTCCTCTCGCCTCCCTTCCCTCCTTCCTTCCCCCTCGCTCTCTCTCGCTCGCTCACTCGCTCAGGCTCTCTTGCTCCCCCTTTATCTTTTACCTCATTTAGCTCTTCTCTCATCTGATAACTGTGCGATTGCTTTGTGTGGTCCATTGTCTCACAGATTCAATTCAGCTGGCTTTTGAGACCATCTTGATGCTTTTTGCACTGATATACATTTTGGGTGCATGATGACTGCAAAGTAACACATTAAAAACCAAAAGTAAGTTTGGTATAAGACATTTTGATGTAAGATATTTATAGTAATATATTTCATTCAATTTCACTCTTATTATTATTTTATTTAATTATTCATTTTATTTGTACTAATTATTTTAGTTAATTACTTAATTAATTTGATTAAATATTATCAAGGATTATTATTTTAAGCCTTCATTCTATACAGCTCTGGGGGAAAAAAATATTTTTATTAAATAGTATCAAGGATTCATATTTTTATTTTTAAGCCTCATTCTATGCAGCTCTGGACAAAAATAATTACAAATAAATAAAATGCTGATGATGATGATGATGATGATAATAATAATAACATTTTGTTTTATTCTGAAACTGAGAATTTACTAAATTTCTACCGATTCCACATACAAATATTGTTTATTCATTTATGTGTAGAAAATGACAACCCAAAATAATAAATAATATGCCATGTTTTCATTCCTCAAATAATGACACATTAAAGCTGTGATTGGAGTTATTGCACCAAATATTTATTTCTGAATTCAAGTTAAACATTGAGTTATATATATATATCTATATATATGAATTGTTTTCTGGCATTATTCAAGGTCTGAAAGCAGTTATTGATATTTGACCATGTTGTATCTTTTTTTTGGACTGAATATAACAAAAAATTTTCAATGTACTCAAACACATACCTATAAATAGCCAATACAGAGAAATGCATCATTTTGTAGTGGTTTCCATTTTTAATGCTACTATTTAAGTTTATTATCAAATAGTAACAAATACAAATACACATTAACAAATATAAATAAATAGCAAAGAGTAACATTTGTAGTGGTCGCTATATTACTGATCAAATAAAAATGATAGATTACCTAAACATTAGAAATGATAGTAATTCAAATGTATAAATGTTTCCCTAACTGAAATATGTCAAAGCACAAAATCTACAACTGAACTAAAAAATCAAGCTGAACACACATAGTAACGTTACAAAAATTACAAAAGCACATACAATTACTAACATTTTAACTAAAATTGATAAAAATTCAAAATACTATTGAAAAGTGAAAACTATAACAGTATGCAGGGTTAACTCAGGTTAAGATGTTGCTCTTACCAATTGCCACAGTTAGGGAAGGAACTTTACTTCACTCATTAAGAAACTACAGCTGCCAAAACCATTCAGACTGTGTGTCAACCATAGCTGGCAACGAGCGAGAGAGAGAAAACGCAACGAGCTGCAACCTGACGGCGTTGCTTGGCAACCGAGCGGTCCGCTTGAAAGGCAACTGAATCTCAGCTGAAACGAGGCCCCAAATCTTCCCCTTAAATAAAGAAAGTCATCAGAAACGGGAACGGGTAAAGTGTAAACTGAAAGTTTAACCACATAGTTACACAGCTACGCCTGCTCAAGGTTATGTGTTGTTTATTTGGGAGTCCGTTAACACGCTCAGTTTCGGTAATTTTCTACATAAGTCTTCGTGTCCATTTTTTCCACTACCGATTTTCTTAAAGGGGTCGTATGATGCGATTTCAATTTTTCCTTTCTCTTTGGAGTGTTACAAGCTCTTGGTGCATAAAGAAGATCTGTAAAGTTGCAAAGACTAAAGTCTCAAATCCAAAGGGATATTCTTTATAAAAGTTAAGCGTTAACCACGCCTTCCTAAAACAGCTCGTTCTAACACGCCCCCACATGTCTACGTCACGATGTGGGAAGATTTGCATAACGGCGCCCAAATGTTCACGCAAAGAAAGAAGGCATAACTTTGATTCTTTCTGTAGTATTGTTGTTGTCGTGTGTTTCGTTGTGAAAGCGAAACTACTTTGTTTGGCCTTCCAAAAGAGGACGATATCCGCTTCGTCATGCCTAGAGCTGATCTGTGGTGGTCGCTGAGGGAATACATCAACTTCGCGCTCTGGATCGCCAGATCGGCTTTCACCGTAGACGAAGCGGAGTCCAGCCCGGGGTTCGTCACATGTGGTTGCCGCAAGCCCCCCGGACGCTCCATCACTCTAGACTGCGGCATGGTCGACTCACAGACTGTAAGTACGTTTTCATTTTAAAGGATTTGCCACTGACGATTCAAACGTGAGTTTTTTTTGGGCAGTGTAGAGTAGGGCTTGTGGTTTGTCATTTCTCCGATCACAAATGCAGACATGGGTCTATGTTTACACAGCGCAATGCAACGCAACGTGTAAAAAAACAGTATAAGTCATTATAATCAATAATTATGTCCCAACTGGATGCAACAAATGCCTCATTTGTTATGGGTTTTAATGTTTTTGTCTCTTCGCTCCAGCCGGGCCACGGCATCACAATATGGTAAGGGGCGTAACATTTGTCACACGCATGAGGTATTCGGCCAATCACAACACAATAGATAGCTGGCCAATCAGAGCACACATCGCTTTTCAGAGCGATGAGATTTGTAAAAATCGACACGTTTCAAAAAGGCGGGGCATAATGGAGAAATATTAATGTACAGTATGTGGAAAATAAGTTTTTTTAACCTTAAACCGAATAAACACAATTCATTACACCAACAGACACAAAAGCATGTGATTTTTGCAACCTTCATATGACCCTTAACCAAAAAAGTTGGTTAAACTGAGATTTAATGGAAAACTTTTAAATATTTTTATATATATATATATAGCAGATATAACAAATATCTTTATAAATTACTTATGTTTTATGTCTGCAAATGTTCTGTCAACCATGTTAATGACCAAATAACCCCATGGAAGTATGTTGGGTATTTTGTTTTGCAAAATTTCATGATTCAAGTTCAAATACATATTCAAACACAGGTTAACCTGGTCTAGAATATCATGTGGTTGGCCAGACAAGGCCTGCCTTTGAAATTATAAGTCAAAATGGTGAAATGGTCAACTGTTACTTGTCAACTAGTTACTATGTAGAGCCAATTGGTGGATAACAGATGTCATAATCGGACTGTGTGATCCACTGATGATAATGAATTTTTGAAATGCTATATATGTTTTTTTATAATAAATGTAACCTCTGTATCAGAGGAGATACATATAAACTAACAATGTGTGTAGTTAATGTTTTTTTTTACATTTTAAATAACTAGAATGCTGCTTCTCATATATTCATACAGTATATTTTATATCCACAGTTTGGTCTTCTGGATAACATCTCTTAAAATTCTTTAAGGCAGATTTATGGTTAAAAAAAATTTAAATGCACACGCAGTTATAAAATAAGGCATGTCACTGTGTAATAACATTTCCTTCCTGTTTCAGAGCTTCAAACACAGTTGAGATATCAATCGCAGTCCACGCTTTCCATCCAGGTGCCCCATATTGCACAGAAGTGAATGAAACTGCCAGTTCCCAGATGGATTGCGTTGCCCCGGGCACTGCCAATCTGCTGGAAACACACTGCGACCTTGAGTCACAAAGCTCGGGTTTCTGAGGTCAGAATTAAGTTTCTAAACAACAGAAAGACAAGAGCATCCCGAGACATTCATAATATCAGTAGGAAAAGGGATATGGGATCATGGGATAGGGCATGAAACCGATGCTATTTTGAACATAATAGACCAGGGGCATGATTTTTGATTGTAGAACAGATTGGACTAAATCAGTGGTTTTCAAACAGAGGGCCTCAACAAACTTTAAGAAGGGCCCAAATAAGTCTTAGGCTTAAGTAAAGAAAGATTTACAACATTAAACCGACATGCTATTTCTGAGTTTATTTATTTTTATTAAAATCATCTTAGATAGGAGGGCCTTTGCATATCGTCTTAGAAAAAGATGGGCCTTGTAGTCAAAACGTGTGAGAAGCACTGGACTAAATGTCACCTTGTGCAATAAATAAATGCTTTTCTGGAGTTAATGAAGCCTTGAATCAACTTCATGCTGCTTTATTAACCCAAAGGAAGAGCTTAGGAATAACTCAAATTCAATTCACCAAATGCCTTTACAAAACTGGTAATTAAATATTGTCAATAACAACAATATTGTCTAGAAAAAGAGAATATTCACTGTTCTTGGCTGGAAAACATTTTCTGTAATAAATCACCTGAAATAGATTAACATTAAAACAAAAGCAGGCCTTAAAACTCAACTCAAACGCCAGCTGCATCAAATCAGTATTAATTCATATAATATTTAATGGAGAAACAATAAGAAATTCACCTCTAATATGTCCCAGACTTTGAGAAACATACCATGGGTGTATTCATATGGGTATATTGACCCCCTGAATAAAGATAACAGTGTTTATCACACCTTCTCATAGCTGGTTTATATTCCTCAGTTATTGTTTTCCCCTCACACTATGTAATATTCATCAAATCAACATTTTGTTTTTCTACTTCTGAGCCGTGCTATGAAAATCAGGAACCGTTATCCCATTTTTAGTGTATGCTTGTAATAAATGGAATAAAGCAGCTTCAAAAATAGAGAACAGTGAAAGGGACACAATGAAAATTAGAAATGAATCATTTTTAATACAAAATGAAAAATTGCAGTCTAATAATATACAGTTATGCTTGACTCATACTATACACTGGAATATAGTTGTATTAGTATACAAAGATTGTGATCCCTTTTAGGGCGCAGGTTGTAAAGAGGATTCAGTCACAGCTTTACTGATTATGCGGTGGTGGAGGAGGTGGAGGTGGGGGCTGGAACATAAACCCCTGATTGGGCCCTGGGGGCCACAGGGCCATTCCCATGTGAAAGGGTGGTGGTCTGGGAAAGGGTGGCATCATCGGGCCCTGGAAGGGAAACATGTGTGGATCTGGAGGGGGGAACATGTAGTCAGGTGGGAAGGGGGGGCGAGCGTGATAGTTGCTATGAAAAGCGCCGCCACGATTGTGGTGCTGCCCACGGGGAACGTTGCGGTTCTGTCGAGGCTTCCGCCGGCCAGATTTATGAGGGGGCGGACCTTTATGGGCGTCCGATTCATCCTCTGGAAAGTGAAAATAGTGGTTAACAGAGCAGTTAGCGCATATAAACATTATTCGTGGTGCTCATCCAGGTTTGAATTCAACTCACGACGGTAATAAAAAAAAGATAAATTTGACTCACCTGAGTCAGAATCGTTTTGTGGCCGTCTCTTATGCTCTTTAAGCTTCTGTTTGGCCAGCCTCTCTTGCTCATCATCACTAAACTCAAGTGCCTACATACACACAGAATAAAAAACAATCAGTGGAGAGGTTAAACATCACTTATTAACAGATAATACTGATGACACACTATTATGGCAGGATATTACTCTATTCCATAGAGTTTAAGCCTTTGTTGATCTGATTTCCTAAATAATGGTTATAAAATAGATTAACATTTACCTCAGGGGGTGGTTCTTGGTCATTTTTCCAGGATGCATCTGAGCCCTTGGTCCTTGTTTGAGAGGAATAATTTGTACATGTTTTTTTCAGAACAGCATTAAAGATAAAACTGAGATATTTATAACAGCTGTGTAAAACTGAGGCACACCCAAGTTTTCTCAAATGATGAGGTACTCACTTTTGGAGTACCTGTGTAAAGATGTAATCTGTGAAATCTTTAATTTTGGGGGCGAAGTAAACTGTATCTCGAATTTTAAGATCTTTCTGGTCGATATCGTCATGGGAGTTGAACCTCAAAACATAGTAGGGCTGACAAACTGGACCGAACACTTCAAAGATCTGAGGAGAAACCAACAATATTTTAGTCCCACAAAAATACAGTTTATTGCACAATATGAAAAGTCTTTGACAAGAAGTTATAGTGTACTATACATCACCACCTTATAAGACAACAGATCATTTTATGGATTGTTACAAAAATAAAATTGGCCACAGAAGGATAATGGTTACTGACCTTGCCAATAGAGGTTCTGTTTTTGGTGAATAACACACTGTCTTCATTCAGTGGTGGTGTGTTTTTGTACGACTCCACAATCACTAAATAAAATGAATCAATTTTGTATGAAATGTCCTCAAAATTCAGCCAAGACAAAGCTTACATGGTGCCTCTCAGTGAAGATGTAAAAATATGGAAAATTGAGTTGATAAATATTGTTTTTTAATGCTAAATTGTAGCTGATAAATATTTATTTATAATAAAAAAGGATCATGTGACAATGAAGACTGGAGTAATGATGCTGAGAATTCAACTTTGGGATCACAGGAATATAAAATATATTAACATAAAACACAGATGTTTGAGATAATAATATTTCACAATATTACTTTTTACAGTATTTTTAATCAAATAAATGCATCTTTAAAAAACAAATAACCTCAATCTTGAACGGCAGGAAATGTATGCTTTGAAGATTGGCAGATGCCTGTATACCTAACTGCTCCACAACGCTTGATATTGTCCCAATGGACTCCATCTCTGTATCTTCTGGAAGGCTGATGTGGAGGTTCTCCACTGCAGGAAGGTCCTACACAAGAAAAGATAACTTAAAAAGCATTCTCTTTTATGTCTGATATTAAGATTGCTCTTAGTTTACAAGTGGACAGCTCAGGAAGCTGAGAAATTTTGCCAACAGAAACATCAATTTGGTTTATAGATTGCCGTTTGCCTCTCACCTCGATAAGCAGCTCATTCTGGGTTTTCAATGGTGCAGGCTTTTTCTCATTGCCCATGGCAACACCTTCATCGTCATCTTCCGCATTGTTCATGACTAAATTAAAAGGCTCAGAGGAGGAAGACGTTGAGGATGATGAAGAGGACGTGGAGGACGAAGAGTCTGAGTCACTGAATCATATAAAAATAATAAGAATTACTCATTAAATAATCAATAATCATCATTAGTATTAACTTTTTTATACATTATGTATATAATGATAACGATAAAATTATCATCAATTAGCTTTATATGATGCTGCTAGGGCAGAAGGAGGCTCTTAACTGAAGATATCAAAGCACAGATTTTAATGTCCTATTATTTTACCTGTCTGAACAGTTGTCATCCGAGCTGTTTCCTCTGTACTGCATGCTCAGCAGACCCAATGATCCAGTCCCAGAGTGTGGGCTAACCACAATTCCACTCTGGATCTCTTCAGGTCCAATCTGAATGCTGGAGATCTGATCTCCTGCCAGTCCAGAGTGATTGCTGGTTAAAGGTTCTCCTGTTGGCCCAAGTTGACCACTGGAGCTCTGCTCTCCAGTTTGATCAGACTGACTGCTGGTGCAGTGGTCTGCTGTCAGTCCAGATGAACCACCAGTGCCCTGATCTCCTGTTTGTTCAGACTGATCATTCATGAACGCTTCTGACGTTGGTTCAAGTTGACCACTTGAGCTCTGACCTCCTGTCAGTCCAGACTGATCACTGGTAAAAGGTTCTGCTGTTGGTCCAAGTTCACCACTGGAGCTCTGATCCCTTGTCAGTTCAGACTGATCACTGGTAAAAGTTTCCAATGGTGGTTCAAGCTGACCTCTGCTGCACTGATCTCCTAGTTGTTCAGACTGACCACTGGTGCATGGCCCATCTGTTGGTCCAAGTTGAGAACCAAAGTTCTGATCACATGTGTTTTCAGTCTGAAACTGTGTATTATTAATATCCAATTCCATTTTCTCTTTTTCAGATTCTTGATCTTGATTCTGTAAAAGAAACAAGATTGTAACAGTTAAAACACAATACAAAAGTTATTGTGATCTAAGATAACAATGCAAAAGTACATGAGAAGAACTCCATGGAGTAGGATTACACTTGTAGATTGTGGGTTGCACGTGTTAAATCTACATTTCCAGTAGGGGTTCAATCTTCAACTGGCTGGCAGGAGCCGCCACTGACAGGTCATGTGACCTGCCAGTGGCTGGTGGCAGCTGCCAGTCTGATTCTGGCAGGTCACGTGACCTGCCAGTGGCTGGCTGGCAGCTTCAGGCAGCCGCTGTAGATCTGCGAGTAGAACGCCTACCCTATCTCTCGCCCTGCAAGGAAATACACTATTTTATTATTAATATATTTTTATGACTCTTGACCTTTTAGGTTTTTTTCCCCAACTAAAGCAGTCAAATGAACGTGATCACGGCTGGTTGCTTACTGACGCTTTGTTGGACGCTCAACCAGCCAGCCTCTGCTGCCTCTCATTCCAAGGAAATCATTCTGATTTTATTTTTGTTATTTCTACATTGTTTTTGTAAACAACTTTGAGTCAATTAATATATTATTTGCGTTCATGTCCTCCTATAACAGTTTCCTCCAGTCAGACTTTTTAAGCTATGAGTATGCCTATGCATTCCCCACCACTCCTGCTGCAAGGAAATGCATAATTTTATTATTGTGAATATGTTTATTTTTTCTTTTGAATGTATTTTTAATATAATATAGGTTTAAGGAGGTTTAATAAGTAGTCTAATGGCCATGATCCCGACTGGTGGGTTACTGCAGCTTCCATCCAGCCAGCTGCCAGTTTAATGACTCTCACTGCAATGAAATTAATAGTTTTATTATTATTAATGTATTCTTATGAATGTACTCTTTAATATCATAGGCGTATAAGGGAGGTTTATCCTGAATAAAGGAGACAAATGGCCGTAACACCGACTGGTGGGTCTGACGCTGCTCTGGCCGCTCAGTCCAGACAGTGGCAATTGAGCTCTAATTTTGAAGCGTTCTCTACAACTCTAGCTGCAAGAAAATGCATTACTATTATTATTAATATATTCTCATGAATCTATTCTTTAAGATATATACGGTTTAGGGGGGTTTATCCTGATTTAAGTGGTCAAATGATAGTGATCCCGACTGGTGGGTTGCCTACTCTTCAGTCCTAGCCAGCTGCTATTGAGCTGCGAGTTTAACACGTTCCATATGACTCTCACTACAATTTAAATCATTGTTTTATTATTATTAATGCATTCATGTGAATCTATTATTTTATATGATTGACGTTTAAGGAAGATTCATCCCGATTAAAGACGTGATCCTGACTGGTGGGTTACTGACACTTCGCTGGCCGCTCATCCAGCCAGTCACTGTTAAACTTAAAAATTATCGCGTTCTACCACTCCCGTTGCAAGAAAATAAATAATTTTATTATTATGTATAGGCTATATTCATATTAATCTATCATTTTATATGATATACGTTTTAGGGAGATTTATCCCGATTAAAGTGGTCAAATAACTGTTATCCCAACTGGTGGGTTACTGACACTTTAGTCCAGCCAGCCGCTATGAAGCTGCCAGTATAACACGTTCTCTACCACTCTCTCTGCAAGGAAATATATTATTTTATGATTATGAATTCATTCTTATGGGTCTATTCTTTTACATGATCGACATTTTAGGGAGATTTATCACAAATAAAGTGTTCAAATGACCGTGATCCAGACTGGCAGGTTATTGCCACTTGCACTGGCTGCTCAATCGGCCAGACGCAAGAGCGCTCCGAGTTTAATGTGTTCCCTACCACTGTCTCTGCAATTAACTATATCATTTTATGATTATTAATATATTATTATAAGTCTAGTCTTTTAAACTGTGGACATTTTAGGGAGGTTTATCACAAATAAAGTGTTCAAATGACCATGATCCGGACTGGTGGGTTACTGCCGCTTCAGTGCAGCCAGTCACTTTCAGCTCCGAATTGAACGGGTTCCATATCACTCCATAAAACATCGAATATGTAAAAGAATAAAGTCATATGAACAGATGTACAATAAAAATGTATTTATTATTCCCGTTATAGAGTGGAAGGAGAGGCACAAAATCTGCCATAAATCAATGGTTTCCTGACAGGGACTTTCCAGCCGCCAGGCAGCCAACCAATGGCAGATCCGTGACCTGCAGAATCAGACTGCCAGCTGCCAATGGGTCATTGGTGCTGCCAATCAGTTAGGGATTGAAACCCTAATGGAGTTTAAGTTGGCTTTCTTTTATATAATTATTAAAAAGCTTTGCAGTTTGTCCTGTTGTCGCTGAAATTACTTTATGAGAAATATTCTTGTTATTGGGATAATTCACGTTTTAATAGGCATTTTTATACTGTACATTATTGCATAAATGTTATTACATAACATAAATCGTAAAATAGTCACAACTAGTGGCAGTATCCAAACAAATCAGAATGATTTCCTTGGAATGAGAGCCAGCAGAGGCTGGCTGGTTGAGCGTCCAAACAAAGCGTCAGTAAGCAACCAGCCGTGATCACATTCATTTGACTGCTTTTATCAGGGGAAAAAAACGAAAACGTCAATCATACAAAATAATAGAGTCATAAGAATATAGTCATAGTAATAAAAAATGTATTTCCTTGCAGTGAGAGTGATAGGGAACGCGTTATACTCGCAGCTCAGCAGCGGCTGGCTGGTTGAGCGTCCAGCGAAGCGTCAGTAAGCAACCAGTCTTGATCACATTCATTTGGCTGCTTTTATTGGGGAAAAAAACGAAAAAGTCAATCATACAAAATAATAGAGTCATAAGTATATATTCATAATAATAAAATAATGTATTTCCTCGCAGCAAGAGTGATAGGGAATGCTTTATACTCGCAGTTTAACCGTGGCTGTCTGACTGATCCGCCAGTGGAAGCAACAACCAGCTGACAGTTGAGATCACGGCCATTTGGGCACCTTATTTGCAATAAGCCTCTATAAAATGTCGACAAATCAAAAGACTAGACCCATAAGAATATATAAATAATCATAAAATAATATATTTCCTTGTAGAGAGAGTGGTAGAGAACGCGTTAAACTCGGAGCGCTCTTGCGGCTGTCTGACTGATCCGGCAGTGGATCTTGTTAAGGCATACTGCCATCCAGCCAGCCAGCCACTGACAGGTCACGTGACCTGCCACTGGCAGCTGCCACCAGCCACTGACAGGTCACGTGACCTGTCAGTGGGGCTCCTGCCAGCCAGTTGAAGATTGAACCTCCACTCTACATTTCTGACATTTAAATCGATTTAAATGTATGCCGCGTTTTTGACTATGCCTTTAACTTCTGTTACTTTTGTTTATGCTTTAAATGGTATGAGCACTGACCTGACTTAAAGCACTTTATATAAAAAAATTATTACGCAAACATATTATTATCGTTGTTTTTGTTATAACGCGGTAAACTACATGATATGGTGACGTGATATAAACACACGGGGGCGACCCGCTACATGTAAAATAAAACAGTATTTTTCTAGATAGAAGACTTATGTCAGTTCTTCATCTAACGTAAGTGTACATCATTAATATGTCTCGTATGCTGTTCATTGCTTTATGAGTGAAACTTTTTTTAATTTGGAAAAATACAGAGGGCCCCTTTAAGTAATCAGAATGCAAGATTAAAGTAGCCGAGGAGGGTGACAGTAATGCTGTGACTTGCAATCCAATTTACCATCCAACATTTGATATTTCATTCTCTCAGTGTGAGCTGCATTATCCACCACCAGTTCATAATTGTGACTGCACTGTTCAGGGTTGAAGCACATGCTCATTTATAATCCACGTTTAAAGTAATTACAAATGTACAATGTTCTAACCGTTAGTAGGAATTCAGTACGTACCAAGTCTGCCAAAACTAATGAACGATCAAAACATAGGGAAGATTATAAAACAGTCTTTACCTGGCCATCAGTTACGTTCTCTGTGCTTGAATTCTCCATGTTTAGGTCTCCATGTGAGAGCAGCGTGAAGAAAGCGCTTCAAATAAGATTTTACGTCATTGGCGTCACAACAACAGGAACAGTATATACCATTCCAAAATAAAAGTCCCAATCGTTACTGTCAAAATAATATAAAAAAAATTTAAATAAAGTAAACGTGTTTATCGACTATATTTAAAGATATTGGAATGTTTAGTATTCATATGATTAACACTTAGAAACACTTAGGAAATAAAATAATTTTAAAAATCCCCTTCTTTTCATTGTTTGCAAAGTTAAATGTAATGTCAGCTACTCATGTAGCCGACCGAGGTACTGAAGAATTAGTATAAACCTGCAATGAAATTATTTAAAGTGTTGTATTATAACAAGAAAAAAAAAGTAATCTCCTTCGAGCCGGATTCGAACCAGCGACCTAAGGATGTCAGTGTTGAAGCTCTACAGTCCTCCGCTCTACCAACTGAGCTATCGAAGGCCTGGCATGACGTCATCCACACTGGAATTTACTTGACTCATTATTTGGTGTAACAGAATATGTTGACATGCTTTAATGTTCAAAAAAACATTATTTTTAAATACTGTACATTATTGTAGTTCCTCTATGCCCTGCCTCTCTCAAATGCTTCGTTTTCTATAAAGTCCCTCCTTCTGACAAGCGCAGTCTGCTATGATTGGCCAGCTGACCCAGTGCATTAATTGGCCGAACACCGCAAGCACTCATGGGAAATGTAACGCCCCTTACCATAATCGCGCGCTTCAGCTTTCAAAATAAATGTAAAAACAGAGCCCCAAAGGGGAACAGAGTCGCGTGACAGACACAGTGATGAAGCTGCTATGTGTTTGCAGTACACAAGCCACGGTTAAGACAGCTGACTCCACTTTCTTAGAACTCTCTCTCTCTCTCTCTCTCTCTCTCTCTCTTCTCTCGGCGGCTGCTGCGCGCACCAACACACACACACGATGCGCCCACAACTCCGCTTTGGAAGTCAATAGCAAATACTTAAACTAATAACAAACAGTAGCTGATTCAGAAGCGCTAGATTGTCATAGCAAAGTTAGAATTACTTCCTCTCCTAGGTTCACGAAACGTTCGTCCATAAAACACATTGCTGTTCTGTTGTAAGTAATCTAAAAGATTCCTAAATGCATCTAATTTCAGAAGGCCAAATAAAGTGCTTTAGCTTTCACCTAGAAACACACAGCGTCACCCTGACATGCTGCTTCAACACTAACTGCGGGTACTGAAACCACGCCTTCTTTCTTTGAATAGGATTGGTAGATATGTGGGGGGGTGCTTAGAACGACGACGTTGTAGGGGGGCTGGCCCGTCCTTAGAAACTTTGATAAAGAATATCTGTTTTGTTTTGAGACTTTAGTCTTTGCAACTGCAGGGATCTTATCTATGCACAATCAGCTCAAAAGAGAAAGGAAAACTTGAAATAGCATAATATGACCCTAATCGTACGTTAGGTCATATACTAGAATTAAAATATTTGTTATAACAGCTGAGCTAATCTATTAAAAATTTACCCATTACATGCTGAATTTAAAAACGCAGGTTGTGAATAACCGAAGCACAATAACGTTTCCCTCTGAGGCCCGGATTCGTAAGCACGCGCACCCCTACAAGCATCGCACGGCTGCAGTCCCGGGTATACTGGGCTAGTTCGGGCGTGGACACAATGACCAACTAAGCACAACAGACAGTACCATAGCAATCGATCACAGATAATAACGACAAGGAAGTCAAGGTGCAATAAAAGAACGCAGAATGTTGGGCAATCCACCTGCAAAAATGATCAGTGTGCTGTGACAAGTAAAAAATCGAGGCCTTTAATCGTTGTGTCAAAGACCTGACAGATAGTATGTCCTACTGAAAGTGTAAAAAGATGTGAGTGGTTTTAGGAGTGGGACGTAGCGCTGTCTTATGCACCTGCTAGCTTTAACTGTTTTTTTAGTTATAGTAAACGCCAATTCCTTTAATAAACGAGGACTCCTAGCCACAGAACACATATAATGATTTATATGGATATGACACTAAGTTAGAATGAGCTTATGCAACTTTTACTATTACTATATTATTAGTCAACACACTACAAACATGATGTTATAGAACATGATGCATTGCTGTGTCTGTCATAATTAAATAATTTTGGAGACAGTGGCTGTACATGTTTTTTTGTTTTTTTAAGATTTCAACCGAAACTGACATCAATAAAATAATAATAATATAATAACTGGTGGATTCCTACGTTCGTCAGACCTCCGACAGCTCAGTTGGTAGAGCCAAATAACTTATACTGACAAGAACAAGAAGTGAAAGCGTTCCGTTACAACTGCGGCGCCCTGCGCTTCCGCCATTAGTGAAAGCGACTCAGCAGTCCACTTCAGATGCTTTGTTTAAAAACCCGCTCATTAAAGCTGATATACAGCCTGAATGATGACAACAATAACGTACAATCACCAGTGTTGGGGAAAGTTACTTTTAAAAGTAATGCATTACAATATTGCGTTACTCCATAAAAAAAGTAACTACGTTACTTATTACTTTTTATGGAAAGTAATGCGTTGTTACTTTTACGTTACTTTTTCACATCTGGGCTGGGCTTGCTTGTTTGTTTTTAAAATAAAAAGTTATATTTTTGGCAAATATAAAAGCCTTGTCCACACCAAAAGTGAAATGAACAAGCCTCAGGCTGAAGGAAAGTAAATGTACGTCCTTACAATATAATGCAGAAGAAATTTCAGTACACTAGGAGCACAAATGTTTGTCTAAGAGTAATTGGTGATGCCTTATTAGTATTGTTGAATGGATCATCGAAGGTCAGAAGCAAAGACATTGGGTAATAGAATGGGATTAAATACAGTGGGTACGGAAATATCAGACCCCCTAAATTTTGCCACTCTTTGTTACTATTGCGCCATTTGCTAAAATCATTTAAGTCTATTTTTTTCTCAAGTTTAACACAAGCACCAATTGACAGAAAAAAACACAGATGTTGACAGTTTGCAGATTTATAAAAGAAAAAACTGAAATATACATGGATACTAAGTATTCCGACCATTGATGTGACACTATATATTTAACTCAGGGTGCTGTCCTTTCTTTGATCATCCTGGAGAGAGTTTACCCTTCATTTGAGTCCAGCTGTGTTTGATATACTGATTGGACTTGATTAGGAAAGACACACACCTGTCTATATAAGACCTTAAAGCTCACAGTGCATGTCAGAGCAAAGAGAATCATGAGGTCAAAGGAACGGCCTGAAGAGCTCAGAGACAGAATTGTGGCAAGGCAAGATCTGGCCAAGGTTAAAAAAACATTTCTGCTGCACTTAAGGTTCTAAGAGCACAGTGGCCTCCATAATCCTTAAATGGAGACGTTTGGGACGACCAGAACCCTTACTAGAGCTGTCCGTCCGGCCAAACTGAGCAATCGGGGAGAAGAGCCTTGGTGAGAGAGGTAAAGAAGAACCCAAAGATAACTGTGGCTGAGCTCCAGAGATGCAGTGGGGATATGGGAGAAAGTTGTAGAAAGTCAACCATCAACGCAGCCCTCCACCAGTCGGGGCTTTATGGCAGAATCAGAGTGGGGGGTGGGGCCCGACGGGAGCCTCTCCTCAGTGCAAGACACATGAAAGCCAGCATGGAGTTTGCTAAAAAACACCTGAAAAACTCCAAGATGGTGAGAAATAAGATTACCTGGTCTGATGAGACCAAGATAGAACTTTTGGCATCCCTCCCGAATATAAGAGGTATGTGTGGAGAAAACCAGGCACTGCTCATCAACTGTCCAATACAGTCCCAACAGTGACGCATGGTGGTGGCAGCATCATGCTGTGGGGGTGTTTTTTCAGCTGCAGGGACAGGACGAATGGTTTGCAATCGAGGGAACGATGAATGCGGCCAAGTACAGGGATATCCTGACGAAAACCTTCTCCAGAGTGCTAGGACCTCAGACTGGGCCGAAGGTTTAACAAGACAATGACCCTAAGCACACAAAAATAACTAAAATAACGAAGGAGTGGCTTCACAAACAACTCTGTGACTGTTCTTGAATGGCCCAGCCAGAGCCCTGACTTAAACCAAATTAAGCATCTCTGGAGAGACCTAAAAATGGATGTCCACCAACGTTTACCATCCAACCTGACAGAACTGGAGAGATCTGCAAGGAGGAATGGCAGAGGAAATCCCCAAATCCAGGTGTGAAAAACTTGTTGCATCTTTCAAAAAGATCATGGGGCATTAGATCAAAAGGGTGCTTCTACTAAATACTGAGCAAAGGATCTGAATCTTAGGACCATGTGATATTTCAGTTTATTTTTTAATAAATCTGCAAAAATGTCAACATTCTGTGTTTTTCTGTCAATATGGGGAGATGTGTGTACATTAATGAGGAAAAAAATAACTTCAATGATTTTAGCAAATGGCTGCAATACAACAAAGAGTGAAAAAAATTTAAGGGGGGCTGAATACTTTCCGTACCCACTGTAAAAAAGGAAATTTGTGTTGTTTAAAATTTAATTATTGCAGGTTTGCGTCATTATTCTGAGTTGCATTATTTTTATTCATTTTGAGTAATACTGAATCTGTGTTTTTTTTGTGCGTGAGATGAATTAATGCATATTCATAATCATTTTAGAACTACAACATCTTCTGGCTTCTCTCAACATGGGGACAGGAGAGCTGTCAATAAATTGGAAAAAAAAAAAAAAAGTAACTTGCGTACTTATTTGAAAAAGTAACTCAGATGTTCTCTTGTAAATTAAAAAGCAATGCGTTACTTTACTAGTACTTTACTAAAAAAGTAATCTGATTACATAACTCACGTTACTTGTAATGCGTTACCACCAACACTTACAATCACTAGACTAGTGATCATCAAATCATTTTAACAGTTAATTTTTAGAGTGTTTAAGTCTTTCCTTTTATCACAAAACCTTTGCTCTCTAGAAACCATTAGCAGTCAACCAATCACAGTGTTTTTTTTTGTTTGTTTTTTAAAGAAAGCGCTTCAGATTCTTTTATTTTTATTATTTATTCATTAAGGAAAGGCTGGGAAAACTGTACAGCGCGTATTCTCTCTCAGCTAAAGATACAATTAATTTGAATAATATGATGAATTAACAGTCACTATATTTTCATGTTAAATGTGAATATCAGATCTGAATTTAGCTTGCAAAACATAATTGTACAAAGTTACGGCTAGTGTAGTGTTAATAAATTACCAGCAGATAGAGCTATGGGTCTCTATATAAATCCTTGTACATGTAAGTTTGAAATGCAGCGTACACAAAAATGATTTTAAAGTTTTACAATTTAAATTATTTGCACATCCTCATGTTACACAAAACCTGTATAACATTGTATTTCACAATCAAAGCGAATGATGAAAGAGGCCATCATTTGGCCTACAATGTCTGAGAAAAAAAATCATACAGGTTTAGAACAAGATGAGGTTGCTACATAATTATTATTTCTTGGGTTATTTTATTGCTATTAAACCATAAATCATGATTTACGCTTCTAATTTCACTAAACAGTAAAATTATTCACCCCCTCACCCAGTTTTACTGACACGGTCATATTCCCACATTCTGATGGTTTAATGAAGGATTAGGATATTTATATGTTCTAACTTTTAAATTAATATAAAACTTTGCAGTGACGCTAGTAAACAGAGACAAAAAGCAGCACACAGAGAAATGTCAGGAGGCCATGAACCCCACAGTGGTTTAATCCTAAAAAATATATGGCATGATTGACAACACAACCTGGATCAGATGAAATAAATCGAATTTAAAAAAGTATGAAAAATAAATAATTAAAAATGTTATGCAGTTTTTGATATAATTTTGCTCAAATGTTACGAAACCTGCCACATCCTAGGACTCAAATTACGTGAACTTGTACTGAGCAAGTATCATTTTAAAGAGGAAAAAAAACAATAATAATTTGGGTTTATTTATGAGTAACTCTCAAGGTTTCCAAAAAAAAAAAAAAAAAAAAAATAACTATCTATCTATATATCATAGTCAAGTTAAAACAGAGATAACCAATGGCACTATTGGATTTCTAATTTAAAAGTTAAGTGGTGCTCTGAGGACTGTCATATTCTGGAGACAATGTTTAATAAATTACTACCATTAACATACATATTTGAGTATTATATACAAGGGAGTTATTGGAACAAAAATCTATAATTTAAATTTCGTTGTCAACTATTCTGAAGTATTACCCTATTTTACACCATGTGTTTGTGTATGTTAGTTCTTGTATTTGGAATTTTAAAAAAACAACAACAACAACCCTGCAACAGCGCAGTCCTGTGATAAACAGGTGATACTTCTATGCATCCTCACCAAGTCCAGCAAAATAGACTCTTTCTGTAAAGGAATAATATAAACAAACTCCTCTATGTACAGGATTCAACCGAACAGGTAACAGACTAACTAAAACACTGATTCTGACAGATCCAGGGCACAGAGGCTAGAGAACAGAAGCACATGACAACCGGCATTTGATTTTGGAACAGGCGGATTCAGTTTTGCAGTGAAAAAAAGCTCACTAAATAAGATATGGCAGGTCTGATACCTCATTCAGATCCAATAATACATTTCCAATTGAGAGTTTGTACCCCTTTAGAATGCATATTTACATTTCGCATATTTTTGTTACAGGAAATGATGACGAATCCAGGTGTCATGGCGAGCAGCTCCAGTCTCTGGCCTCTGATTGGTGTAAACAGACACTTGATGAAACGAAGAGGTTATAAAACCCATCCACACACCGTTTCCCCCCTTTCAGTCTGCGTTTTTCGTCTTCTAAAAATCTAAGAATTGTATTTTTGTGCATAAATTATGACAAAACACATCCCTCCTTTTCCTTCAACATCCCTTAAATTCTCTATAGCAATAGTGGTTTTCATTTTCATAGGAAGAACCCAAGAATTTAGTTTGTAAACAGTCAAATCTGAATCTCCAGATGGCATCTTGATGACTGTTTGGACTTGGACAAATGTGACGAGAATGAACGTTTTTATATTATTCTGATGGAAATAATGTAAAAGAAAACACAAAATCCTTCAAGAACCGTTGCACGGACGAAGCCAACCAATCAGAAGGGAGCGAGAGAACTTGACCATCCAATGAGAAGGCAGAATTTGTCATGTGCGAGTCCAGACTTGATGGACGACTCCAAGCAGTGGCAAAGTGACAGTAAGGAGATCAGAAGGGGTTAAAGGTCACTCTTTTGTGAGCTATGGCTAGTGATTGGGCATTTTTTTGGGCCCCTGCATAGCTGAAACGTGCCATCGGCAGTATTTGAGCAATATGGGATGAAGAATCGCAGGTCATGCCTTTTTGAACAAGCATAGGACAACATCCAGGGCGAATGGGTGTGTTTAAAACAAGCCAAGCATGGGTGAGTCCACAGATATCAGTCTTTAAGGGATTTCTTCGTTTTTAGTAGATTTTCGACATGTTTTTTTAAAACAAAAAACGCTGAAATGTGGTGAGGTGCGACATCGTAAAGTTCAATACCACCAATACGGAAGCCCGTTCCAACTTCCCTCTGTAAACACCAGGGAAGCGCTGGCCATTGGCTATGAGCACTGTCCGTCACTGGCTCCGCCCCCCACAAAGTGTCACAGTTCTGTCCTCTGCAAAGCTCCTCCCCCTACGCATCAGATAGGCAACTCTGAATACTGTCCATCCATAACTGTGCATTTGTGCTGTCCTGGGCACAGAAGTTATACACTCTTTTGGTCGTCTTGAGCTGAAAGGAAGGGGAAAAACATTAATCATGAACCATGGACAAATAATGCAACATGCACTGATGGGATTATAGAGGTCTTACATCAAAGAAGGCTTTGTCGTCTATGTTTTTAGGTGCTCCCATGGTGGGCGTCCCCGGAAAGACAGATTCCACTTCAGCTAGATCAATTACTCCCTTACAGTCTTTATCTTGCCTTGTTTCATAGTATCGCAACTAGGAAAAATAGAAAAGGAATAAACATATTGCAAGGAAAAAACATCTTGCAAAATAATTAATTTTAATATATAACATGCAAGCTTTGAGTACTGAATCAATTACAGTTCCAAAACGTTTTCAGTGCAGCAAGTACCTGGTGTTTGGTCTTATCCAGTACAAACCAACGCGGTTTCCAAGGTTTCAGCAACGCGCCTTTTTTGTATAAAATACCCTCAAAGCTCCTACAGCCAAAAAAGAAAAAATATATATATTACATTTTAATTCAAAAGATGTTCTAACCTTCAAGCATTCAAAACTACAGTAAAGAGTAGTTAGTCAGTAAAGATATAGTTTTTGAGTTCATATAAAAATGACATTAATTATATATGCTAAAACATATTTAGAAGATATGTGCATTATTTGTAAAAATATTTTAGTATTTATTATGCACTATTACAGCATTTACTGGTATTTTGAATTAGCTTTTATTTTTACAGTTTCAATAAAAATTTTAGTCATTTTGTAATGTGCTTTTTAAAATATTTCTATTTATCTTTAAATAAGTTTATTCCAATTTTAGTCATTTTAATACTTCAACTTATTTTATTTCAGTTAGCTGCCAACAAGGCATCACCAACAAGAGGGAGACCAACTTTTTTTAAAGTTTAAATTTCCATCTAATATTTATATTTTATTTTGTATTTCATCATGTCAATTACTATTTAATAGTTTTACAATGACAACACTGGTAAAAAACAACATTGCACACACACACACATCTAGTGAAGACTAAAAAATTCTTACAAATTTTTTGGGGGAAACTATAATATACTTTACACTTTCCATTACACGTTCATAAAATGTTAACCTTTTAAACTGAAATTTAATAAAAAATCAATAAAAAAACAATTAAAGTTGAAAATGTCATTGCCCCAAAAACAGACCCAAGGTGACCGATGAAGAGTGTGTTCACAGACCTGTTCTCGCTCTCAGTGCTCTGGAACTGGCTGTAGAGCGTGCTGGTACTGGGTCGACCAGCTGCAGGTGTGGATGTGGCGCTGACCTCACAGTCCAGTGCCAGGTTGATGGAGGAGCCGACCCCGCTCTCCTGCAGATACACACCCTGAGAGCGCCGCTGGTGACTCAGATTAGACGACATGAGCAGAGAGCTGGAGAAGGAGTGCTGGGGAGAGAGGAACAAAATATTAGTACACCATCCCATTAGTAATTTGTAGATAAAGGTAAAATGGTAATTCGTCTCTTACCCTGCTCTCTAGTCTGGACTCAACCCGTTGGGCCGCCTTAATCTTGTCCCATGTGTCTTTCCATTTTTCCGTTGGTTGTCCCAACTCAGTTTCCAGGTTCTGCACATCCTGAATAAATATATATTAAGAAGGTCATCAGCATTCATATATGAAGACAATTTAATTTTAATTACCACTTCTGCTTTATTTCTCACCTGCAAGAGTTTGGTGATGGCATCAGGTAGTACTTTACTGAGGCTGTCATAGCAAGGCCAGACGATCCTCCGCTGGGACTTGGGGGCCGTCGTCTCCTGTCTATCACCAGCTTCCTCCTGTGGCTTCTCCGGCCGACCCCGCACTAATTCCCAGTCAAAGGACGGTCCCTCAGAAAGCATTTCCTCTGTGTAAAAGTCCCAAACCTTTAAGTTGGAGATAAAACTGTAGGGCTTCAAGACCTGCAAGACAAAAGAAAGGCAAGTTACACACACTAACCAATAGAGGGCACTAGAGTCATTTAGTCACATTTTGTTTCAAACTATGTTCTCAAACTAAACTAAGAATGTCAGAACAAAATTAGAAAGTTACCTCCTCCTCCTCAGGTGAAAACATGTAGTTGTAGAATATGGGGGTCTTCTTGTTGAGCCGGTCAATGTAATCCCAGACAGACTTGCACACCTGAGGGTTCTTCCTCTCACCTTTTTCCTCATACAAGACACCTTCACAGACAATACATTGGGATAGGGCCAAACAGAGTTCAGTGATTGAATACTATAAATAAGCACCATGAAACTTCCTGTAGTATATCATTTGACTTTTGATAGTACTACACAATGAGAGTACAATAACATCAAAGAAGATTCGATCACAATCTCATCATGAGAGTCATGTTGACAGTTGACATTGCGCAGCATTTAATAAGTTGTTGAATAATTTCTTGGTAGGCAATTTAGACTTACCAAGCTCTATGCGCTCATAGTCGGAGTCCAGCAGGAAGGTGCGGAAGCGGTTGGAGACGTAGTGGTAGGCTAGGAACTTCAGATAGTACTGACTGAACTCAAACTCCATGGGGAACTGTAGATGGATCTGTTGGGAAAATGAGTAGAAGGAAGAATCATCTATCAGATCTTAAGCTGCAGAACAATTAATTAAATCTGCTAGCATTAAACATGGATTTCAGACCAAGGAAAACCAATATGAAACTACTGAAAGCAAATTGCAATTGTAATAACTAGGTTTATATGGCCAACACCACAAGACAGAGCTATATAAAAGTATATATGACCAAAAAAACGGGCCCAAGACTGAACCTTGTGGGACACCAAAGCAGTTAATCTGTAAATCATTACTATGCAATTGAAACAAAATTAGAAAAATGCCTGCAGAATACAGAATATTTCCATACAATATATATGAAAAAACGAACTGGGCCTGAGACTGAACCTTGTGAGGCACCTATATTGTAAAGTGGAGCCCTAGTGTTTAGGAAAAAGTCATTTCAAAGGAACAGAGAACACAGTGGGCAAGTTTTCTTCTTCCAAATTGCCTTATCAGTGAGAAGGACATGGGATAAGAAACAAGCTCTCCTGGATTTCTAGGAGCTCAATCGAGTTCATTGTGTAAGAGATAATAATCATCTTTGATTTCTTGTCAAATCCAGATTCACTGTTCCGAAATCCCCGTTAAGCAATCTCATTCTTTAAACGTGTGGGGAAAGAAAGTCTATCCTTATCTTCAGGGTAAATTAGCTAAAAGGCTTGTGCAATCAGGATGATTTAGAGGTCTGTTTGGACAAGTATGTGTATATCAGCATGTATTCACGAGCTGCCTTTCTGTACCTGCTCATCCTCTCACCAATCATATAAGGTTTATTCTTTTTCCCTTTTCTTTGGACAAGACCTTCCAAGAAAGTGGAGATTGCCCCTTCTCAACACCCAACAAAACAGCAGATGTAAGTTTTACGATGGACAAAATAAGAACTTGAAAACTGAATAAAGAATGCATGTAAACAAACAAAACATCCATCATGCAATAATGCCATGCATTTGAGTGCATAAAGAAAATGGTTTAACATAAAAGAGATAAAAAAAATAAAAAAAACTTAAAATACATAGATACGTCACAAATGCATGAGCATGTACATTTACTGAAAGTTATAGTGATTTCCCAACCAGCAAATATGGGGCAGGTTGAGAACGTTATCAGCAACTCTGCTCTCTGATTATTGGTGCCACCCACTGGAAAACATATATCGGTCAGCCACCAGTACACATACCTGGTGCACACAGTCGAGGAACTGTAGGAAGACAGGTGTGAATCCACTGCTCTGGCTGGCTAGCGTCTGGGCTCCACGGTGGCTGAATCGATGACCGAACGACAACCACTCTTTCTCCACAAGCAGCCTGAAACCATCAATTGTTCGGTAGTACGGATCCGACAGAAGTTGCACCAGGGACACCACCTGCATCCAACACAGCATTAATGCAGACATGGACAAACAAAATTGATGACAGACACCGCTCATGCATGTTTAGGTGTTTGTCCTACCTGTGTTGTGACATCCCAGCCATCTTCCAAACTAACCATGACGGAGGAACCGTTGTCCAGGAGTTCCACAACCAGAACGGACACCTGTAGAACCTTGTGAAGCTATGGGACACAAACATCAAGAACATCAAAAATTGTAGATCCAACTGACCAATACACTGTATTTTAAGTGTTAAATTAACCCAAATAAAAGGAGAAAAGGGGTAAGGTACCAGATTCATCCACTCCGATTCCTCCAGGCAGCGGTGAAAGTTCATGTTTGTGTTTGGTTCAGTGTTGAGTGAGGAAGGCACACAGGCTTTCATCAGCTTCTTGAAACTGTTCTTAACTGTTCTTTTCTTTCACCGTTCTTTTCCCTCCGTACACTCAAAGACCCCTCGATAAAGGCCCACCATAGGCACCACCTCCCACTGCTGGAAGGAGTCCTGCTTTCCACCCTGACCACAACAAGAAGACTGAGGGCTTAGTTTTGATTGATTTAAATAAAATGATTAGGGATGCACCGATATGAAAATTTTGGCCGATACCGATAACCGATTATTCTTTATTTTTGAAAGCCGATAACCGATATGTTGGCCGATAAATCTATATCCAAATTGTTATATACTTTTTGAGAGCCTGATTACAAAAAAGGTCTCATCATTAAAAGCCACATCCCAAACACTTCAACATAAGCAGCCTAGAACAGTGTACGTTTTAAAAATATTTTTAGTCTCCAATTACCAAATTTTGTCATAAAAAAGTCTTACAAATAAATAAAATAATGCATAAATAATGCAAACAAGTCACTGGACATCATTACACGTGTAAAGAATCAAAATGAATGCGCCACAGATCAATAAAACAGAATTGTATATAATGTTATATACACAACATTCCCAATCATAGTTATTAATGTTGTGCACTGCTGTTTGAGCTGCGTGCGCTGAGCTAAAGACGATCACCGGTAAACTGAAGCGCTCTTTTAACTTAACCAAACGCATTCTATATGAGATAAATCAGATATACATCAAATAAACACAATATTACAACGTACAATTGCACAAAAGGCTGCAAACGAACAGCGCGCATCTGAAGTGTCTCTGAAGGAAATAATGCATTATTTATCGGCTTTAAGATATCGGCCAAATTTTCTTATCAGGCCGATACTGATAACAGAAAAAATGAGCATTTATCGGCCGATACCGATATGGTGGCCGATATATCGTGCATCCCTAAAAATGATCATTGTCACTATTATCTCATTAGATCTTTAAATTATAGAAATTAACTGCGTGATAGTTCTCGTAACAGGTCTTGAAAATCAACTAATTTTGCAATTCAAGTTGTCAAGTTATCATATTCGTATGGAAGTCTGAGTATTTAAGCTAGTAACCTTGAGCTGGGACTTGTCTCCAATGATGTAGAGGTACGCTCTCTGTTGGCGAAGGAAATAGGTCTCGGATGGGCCTCCATTAGTCTGGGGGGACTCTTTCCCAGCCAGCCTGTTCCCCACATCAGGGTTATACGTGCTGAGCCGCCCACTACCACGAATACTGCCCCATTTTCCTGGGAAACACAAAGACCAATGAAAATCATTCACTGATGTAGAATGGGCAATTAATTCTGCTTTGTGGAATCGTTTGTGTGTGAATTTGCATGTTTATTTGGGGACTGGCAGAATTTGTGATTTCTACAAACACCAGACAAATAAGACGATGACAATTTGGTGGATCACATGCAATGAGATGCGTATCACATCCTCACACAATACAAATAATTCAAACAGACATGGTGGTCAATGATTAGTTAGCACAGGTAAAGAGGATGACAACACTACATGGAAACTTAGTGCTCAAACTCGCTGGCGTCATTGTCGAGAGATTTGATTGGTTAGATTTGAGAGCAGGGGCGGGCCTACTGTACCTCTAGGCGAGTTGCGGGCCTTGACAGAGACTCTAGGCTGAGAGAGGGAGATGACCCTTGCCCTCTGACCCAGCGCTAAGGTCAGATGACATAAAAATGCCCATTACTATCAGCAAACAAAATCGGGCAGCCAATAATAAGCCAATGCAAAAAAAAGAAAAGAAAATGCACAATGACTTCCTCTGCCATATGGGATTGGATGTCAAAAATTATAGTTGAATAAAGAACTTAATAAATGGTTGGGAACAGAGGAATGGATGGCGGGTTAAGTTGTGAGGATCTTAAAAACACACTCTCACCTCCTCGACTGAAGGTTCCTGGCACATCCTCTTTAGTCCCCATGACTTGTTTCATTAAAGCTCCTATTTTAGGCTGCCTCAGCTTGTCTGATGAGTCTGAGGCCCAAATATGACACACATATAACACATTAGGGGGGTGAATATCACAAGTGAATTAAGGTATACATAATTGACATTGTCTGGGAGGATTAGTATTGTTAGGGTCAAGTAAGGTCAGGGTTAAAGGTTAACCCTAACCTGAGTTGCTCAAGTGCGAGGAGGTGAAGCCGCTGAGCGTGTTCCTCCCGCTGGCCTCGCTGTATGAGGGCATGGAGCTGATGATGGCCTGCAGATACTTCTCCTGCTCCAGGCTGGTGGAGTCAGCCTGCGACGGGCCTGAAACCAAACACAAACATATTTACTTTTATACCATAAATATGCTCTGGCTTTGATCTCTTCCTGTTCTAATCCGCTTTATGTGGCCTAGTGCTAAGAGAACTGGGCTTAATAGTAGAGATCAAAAAGCACAGCACAGTACAAACACCCCAAAGGTCATGGGTTCAATTCCCAGGGGATTCATCAACTGATAAAATGTATAAAAGTGTCTGCAAAAAGCATGGATGTATATAATAGATATATTTACAAGTGTTGTTATAGTTAACAAAAATGATAAAAACCAGTTCTTGCCAATTAAAATAATGCTAAAATATAAAATAAAATATTAGGCGAAAAACTTTAAGTTGAACTACTAAAATGAAAAAAAGCAAAGCAAAATAAAATAAAGCTAAAATAAATGTTAAAAAAATGACAAAAGCACATTACAAAATTACTAAAACGTAAACTAAAATTAAAATAAAAACTGAAAATATTAAATCATTTATAATTACACTAAAAATATTTAGACTAAAAATAAAATAAATACAATTCAAAGTATTAATCAACTACTATAATAGTGTTTATATATATATATATATATATACATACCATACACACAAAATAACACTTAATCCTACATGTAAATATTTCTTAAAAAATATAACAAGATATTGTATATTTAGCTAATAACCTTTAAATATATAACTTATAAATATAAGAGACTAGCAGGTTCATCTCTTGTTTTTTTTTTTTTTTTTTTAATTGTCTTTCTGACTCTGACCTGCTGTGGGCGCATTGGGTGTTTTGAAGAATCCCACGACGCCTTTTGCATGCAGGCCGGCCGAGCGCAGCAGCAAAGCTTTGGTGCGTGAGTTCCTCCAGCACACCACAGGGAAGCGGTTCTGCCGGTAGCAGCGGCAGATGCGCTGGATGGTGGAATCGGGGATGCTCTGAGGCACGATCAGTAACCCTGGATAACTGAAACACACAAACAGACAGCCAATGAGATTTAGGTATAATTGCTATGCTAACGGTATGGTTTACCCGAGACTGAACTTTTGTTTCGGAGAATTCCGGAACTCACCTTCGGCAGACCGTGTACATCCGGTTGACGGTGGAGATCCGGAAGGGCTCGTTTTTGGAGCGGGTCAGGCTGTTGCTGAGCGTTCCCAGTCCCAGCCGCTGGTAGTCCCGACAGCAGGCCCGCTCGACCACATTACTCATGGTCTGCCGGTCTGACGAGCGGATGGTGGAGGAGAGCGTGAGTGAACTCTGGTCCGGCTCTTCAGACACTGCTCAGTCAGAGAGGTTGCATTATATTACATAATCACATATCAGCCATCGCAAACATCAGTCTATCAGTTGTAAATGTGTTTTTTTGTGTGTTTTTCTTACCAGAGATCTCATCCTCGTCCATCTCTGACTGAAAACTGCTGCGGTTTTCCCAGGTTGGTGGAGAATACTTCTTCCGGGTTACATACTGACGCCCAATGGTCCTCTTTGCGGTTTTAACAAGGTTTTTAGACAGCGTTCTAGAAGAAACAGCGGCTCAAACATTTTAATCACTTGAAAAATCCGATTTATGTTATGTTTAAGACTGTATAAGACTTATATTCATTTTCTTCTTTAAATAAAATATGAAATATTTGTTAAATATAAATAATATAGATACCACCACACACACACACACACACATACACACTTTTTACTGTTCATACACATGTACTTAAAATTTTAAATATGTATGAATAATGAGCTCAACGTATTTCTTATTACTTAATATCCAGGCCAAATATAAAAATAATGAAACAAATATAAAATAATGTTTTATAATATAAAAATTATAATATGAAAATTCACATAGACCAAAGTGAATCATGTTTATGTGTAAGTATCAAGCACTTTCCAAGTCTAGAGGGAAGACTCGCCATTTAAATCCATAACATGTCTGAGCTGTTGTCATGGTGTATTTTTCAAAAACGTTAAAAGCTGCTCTCAAAAGCGTTTGAAGATGATTGGTCCTGCCCTCAAGAGCGGCGTAGAACAGAACCGCATCTGAGTTTGCCATGACACCCATTTGCTGCTAATGCAGGATCTTAACGCAGGAACCTTTGCTATTTCCACTGCTGAATAATTTACTGCTTGTCAGCGCCACTACACGCTATTTCTCCCCTCTTTCTCGGTTTTGAACCAGTGCTACTGGGACACATGACCCAAACAGGAAGAGGCTGGATCGGGAAAGAAATTGCATGTGTGTGTGAGACAGAAAAAGGGTGGAAAAACAGAAATGGTCTATTGGGAGCCGTATCACACAAACTCTTGACAAACACATTTAAAGAGGAAGGTCAGCATCCATTGAGTTCTTACTTTAGCGACTGGTTCTTGTCCTTGGTCTTGTGCTCCACCGCCAGCTTTGCAGACTGACCCACGGTGAAGGCAAATGTGCCCTGTACGTGCTGTGGGTATCTGAGCTTATGCATGTGCTTCCTGAACACCTCCGCGAGATCTGACGCCACCTCCTCATCAAAGGCGATCTTCATCAGCTACAAGAGAAAAAAAAAAAAATATGAAGTAATTGGTAAAGAGTAAAGGCTTGATCAATTTTCAATGCTTCTAAAAAACAAATATACAAAATAAAATATTTGCATTCATATTTTTTGCACCAAAACCCATCAAGTTAGTTTTTTTTTTGGTCACTCTCTGATTGTCTTTTTGGTGTGCATCCTAAACAATCCTAAATATCCATTTTAAAAACAAGCTTCAAAAAGGATAAAATAAATACATATTTTTTTTAAATAATTATTTAAAATATGAATAAAAATGATATAATTATATATATATAATACTAGTCTGTATTAACTGAATAGGAAGGGGTTTTGATCAATTCTCATGTTACTAGATCACAAATATAGCTCAATTAAATTTTACACTCCAATTATTTTTCCACCAAAACCCCTCACAACAAGTCCAGATACAAGTTTTGTTTGTGTTTTGTTTTTATTATTTCTACAATTTATACTAATTCTTGATTTAGAGTTTTTCTTTGGCATCCAAAAAGTCCTAAATATTAATAAAAAAAATATTACATTAAACAAATTACAAAATAAAACAAAGTATAAATTATAATTAATAATATTTTGGAATTTTAAATAATAGAAAATTATAATAAAATATAAAATTATATCATATCACCTGAATACACTGAACCGAACGGAGTTGTGTGGCACTTACTGTAAATGTTAGTTAATGAGAAGTACAGGAAACAGAGAAAGGTCAGGTGACACCCAATACCTGAAAGGTGCAGGAACGCAGCTGGAGACCCTCCTGGACTAACTGATCCATGGGAAGATTAACAGAGATCCTCTTCTCTTTCGTGAGGGAAGCGATGGGGAAGGAGCGGGTGACCACTTGCTCTCCAACTGCACAACACAAACATGTACGGCAAAATTTAATGCACCTACAAAAAGGCTTTTTGTGTAACAGGCACATTGATTTTCATTTTCAATTTCACAGCGTGAGCACAAGTTAGTGAGAAAACTGCTTCAGACGAGCAGGAAATTTCTATAATTCATGGCCACCAGCACGACTGCAGAAACTTCACCAAAGTGAGCTGCTCTAAACTAACTACACAAATCACCCCCAGCGACAATCATGACTTTTGACCAACAGGAGCGTACCGAGAGGGTCGGTAGGCGTTCCCTTGAATATGAGGCGGTAGTTAGAAAGGAAGATGGCTCCCTCGGCGGGCAGCAGGGGCGGACCACCCATGGCGCCCGTGGCTTCCTCTCGGCCGTCTGTTATAAGGTGCACCCGCATGCCGTCCATCACAAACTCCTCACCGGGGAGCAGCGTTGGTCTCAAAAGCTTGGGCTGGAGTCAGAGAGACAGAAAGAGAAAAATAAAGAGGAAACAGAGACAAGGCAAGCAAAGTCAGTATATATCAGGAACGAGCTGTTCAAATATGAAATTCATACCACACTTGATTGCAAACATGCAGAATGCTTCAAGAGATCAAGAACTGGAGGAAATTGATCAATCACATCACAAAAACACACAGCAAAGGTGCATTTCCTCTCTGTCAGTTTCTTGAGCATGTAAACACTTTTAAGCTAATGAACCGAATTCATCAGAAATTTGTAATATGATTTATTTCAGAGTAAAACAGGATAGTCTATCAAGTGTGACTGATTTTATCCACTGGGAACTGATTAGATCATGAAATGTGGGTGTTACATAAGAGATCACAAAAGAAATGCTTCGTTATCAAATGTATCATTATTATTTTCTATTATTGCAAAATATATTAACAAAAACGGTCAAATTTCTTTAGCTTAAATTATTTTTTTGTAATCAAAAGTCCTAATTTTTTAAAATTAAATTAACTTTTTAAATAAATTGCCTGAATTTAATTTTGTAAATGTAAATTACCATTTTTTAAATCAAATTACAATTTGTAAAAAATATAATCTTTTTTACTTAATTATAATTTTTAATTTAATTTCATAAATAAATTATTTTTAAATTACCTGTTATAAAAAAAAATGTTACCCTAATTTAATTACTGATTGTTTTTTAAAATGTAAATTACATTTTTTAACAAAATAAAACATTTTTTTATACATCTTTGTTTACTTGAATTACATATTTTTTTATTATTAATAAATAATACAATTTATTTTAAATTAACTATTTAGAAAGACTTCATGAACAAAACCGTATGTAATATGTGGATGAAAGATTACAAAAGACAAATACTTTATATAATGAGCCCTGATGAATCATGCACAACAGGACAGTTTACATGCATTATAAAGTAAACAGGGTCCATTTCAATTTCATGCTGACTGGGATACTTGGATAAGTGTATTTATAATTTGGATGTAAAACTTTCTGTCCCACAGTTCTTCGAAATTTAATTTCTTATGTCCAGAAATGCCAGAAGCAACATTTTCATCTGGGAAAAATAGCCTATGTTTATGCCACTGAGCATTTTTCCCAAATAAACAAATGCATTAGGAGTCAAAATAACAGTGAAGCGAAGCCAATTTCTCCATCTAGACCCAAACACTCTCTAGACGCTTATGCAAGAGCACGTTTCATCACATTCAGTGCTGAGACTCTGAATGATTTACAGATCTCACGAGCATCTACTGTCTTCCAGAGAAATGTGTTCTTGTAATGGGAAGTGATCTTGAGTCCATTTGTCTAGCGCTGTACAGCAGGTGGGCTCCATTCACACTCTCCTGTTTGATTTCTTGGGAAAGTGTTCAATGCTGGCGTCCCGTGACAGCATTGGTTGCTAGGCATTGAGTGATGAAAGATGCATGACTGCTTCTCCAGCACAGAGTACTTTTCTTTAGAACTCAGTAGAGTGAAAACAGAGTCAAAAAACACGGCAAGGTCTTTATCACACTTCACTGCACTGTTCTGCCCTTGTGCTTAAAATGAGTAGTTCAAGATGAGTAAATTTGCTCATGTTGTTCCAAACCCATATGACTTCCTTTCTTCCATGGAAAACAAAAATAGTTGTTTATCTAGCAGGTGTTCGTTTCTATACAATGCCGGTAAATAAATCAAATATAAATAAGCAAATAATTAAATAAATGAAATAAAGTCAAACAGATGTGGAACGACATGAGGGTGTGTAAATCAAAATATTTTACTATACCATGATAAAATAAAACAAAATAAAATAAAATGTTTGGAAGGACATGAGAAAATAAATATAACTTTCATTTTAGGTGAATACTTTTGTTTTTAAATACTAAAATAATTAATTAAAAGAAACAAAGTCAAATATATCTGGAATGACATGAGGGAGCGTACATGAAGATAATTTTTTTTTTTTTTTAAATGTGAAAGGAGATGATCATGAATAAATAAATATAACTTTCGTTTTAGGGTGAACTAATAATTTTAGGGTAAAGATCATTTTTGATTTAATTAAGGTGAATAAAAAATAAATTATTTCAAAATTAATAAAATAATCAATTAAACGAAAGTCAAACATATCTGGCTGACATGAGTAGACTAAATAAAAAAAAATAAAAAAATAAAAATTTAAATTAAATAATGTTGTACCAAGATCCTTGATAAAATCAAACCTTTGTGTTAAAGGAAAGCACAGCAGAATGTCAGACTAAAGTGTGCTCAAAACAGCAGGCCAATAAGACCAGCATGCATCACTCAGGCCACGGTCAGTGAGGCAGTGCGGTCACGCAAACGTACCTGCTGTGGCACTCTGACTCATGGGGGGAGGGGCTGAAGTGGGATGTGATTGGATCTGCCTGGTTTTCTACACTGCATTTCCTGCCCAGCGGAACATAAAACAATGAGTTGGTTACCTTTTGGATGGGCGGCAGTCGTTTGCTCTCCCTGTGAACCGCGTCCAATGTTTCGATGTGCATCTGAACGATATCTAAAAGACAAACACAATAGCATACTAACATTTAAAAAATTATAATTAAAAGACCAATTTTGCACTATGCATACACATTCTGGTGGCTTCAATGTCAGGTTAAATCTCTAGAACTTTTACCGGGTATCATAGTGTGAAGGGCCTTCAGGTGTTCGTTGGTCACGCCGCTCTCGTTGCACACTTTGTCAACAAAGCGGTTGATGAACCGAACGACAGAGTTCGCAACATCCGAGCTTTCAGCATCCTCAAAGCCGCTCTCTGTGTCGTAGCTTTCTGCCATGCTGCCCGCAATACTGAACAAACAAAAAACTAAATTAGTGGTCAATTTTGTTCAACTTTATTTTATTTTAAATTTTTATTGCATTGCATTGCATCAAACCATGTGTTTTTGTGCCCACACACAGCAGCACACACCTGTTGGTGACGTAGCTGTTGCTGACGCTCTCCACGTCTCCCAGGCCGGTGTTGCGGAGCAGGCGGTTCTTGCTGGTGTCGAGTGGCAGCAGCAGGTAACTCATGCGGTTGGCATAGTGGATGGCCTGACTGAAAACAGTGCTCTCTTCCTTCTGAACGCGCTCCTGCTGCTGCTCTTTGCTCAGCGTGGGCCACAGGCGACTCTGCTCAGACGCCAACTCCAGGGCACTCAGCTGCTTCTGACCCCCAACACCCTCCCCATCCTGAAAGAGGCAGAGGTCAACAGTCAAATGCAAGGTAGCCAGTAACAATTAAGAACATCTTTTATACATCCATTTTTTTAATAATTAAAAACAAAAAACAAAAATGAACATACACTAGTGTTTAAAAGTAAGGGGCTGGTGTTATTTGTTAAAATAACGCCAATTGTCCTATAGTGAAATATTACTACAACTTAAAACAAGTTTTCTATTTTAATATTTTCAAATGTAATCTAATTTCTGGGATTCAAACTGAATTTCAAGCCATCAAGTATTTCCGTCTGCAGTGTCACCATGCTCCTTTCAGAAATCTTCATAGCTAAAAACAATAACAAATAAAAATAATAAAAATAAATAATTAAAAATAAATATTAATATAATATTATAAATAATATAATATCGAAAAAAATAAATAACTAAATAAAATAAATACATTAGCTTACAGGTCCGGATGTGTCTCCCTCCTCGCCGTTCTCCAGGTACAGGGCCCGGATGTGTTTCTGAACATCACTGTAAAACATGGCCTCCCAGAACTGCATGTTCGTCCACACCATGTGCTCCTGAACGCAGCTGTAGGCGAATTGAGTGATGCCTCCACCCAGTTTCTGTAACACACACAAAACAGATGCTGTAAACTCACATGCTCAAGTCAGAGAAAAATCCACCTTTTATCCAGCACTTTTATTAGAACAGACATGAATTCATCACTCATAATTGGCACGTAACCCTTCATTACCACAAAATAAGCTGGGTACATTATCCTACTTATTAGATATAGATAGGTATCTACCAAATAAATAAATAAACGAACATTAAATATTTATTTGAATTGAACTTATTTTACTTAAGCTCCACTTAGATTAAAGCTAAGCAACAATCCCAATACCGCAAAATAATTACATTTTATATATATATGTGTGTGTGTGTGTGTTTTACATTATTAATCTGCAATCCGTTACTTTTTCTATGAACTACTTAGTTAACACATTTAGTTGCAATACAACAAGTCCTCCTCTATTTGAAGTGCTCTCTCTTCTTCATCTTCTTGTCTCTTACAGATTCCCTGTTCTTAGCAATGCTGATGTATTTCTTTAACTTAAGAACTTAGAAAAAATATATAGTACACCTACAAACACTCATTCACATCTTCACTCACCCGACAAAAGGCGGTGACCAATGGCAGCAGGGCAGCAGCAATGCCATGTTCATCCATATGTGAGCAATCCTGAAAATAAAAATAGAAGCATTTGCACATCAAAACATTTGAATGACACTATTTATGGAGTTATATGATGATAACATAATCAACAGCAATCATAACCTAAACATCATATTTTTCACTTCCTTACTGCAGCACAACATTCTCATAAACACTCTGTGACTGACTGCTTGAAAGAAGACAGTTCTGTGTTTTACCTGCAGGGTGCAGTTCATCATGCGGACGATGTAGTCAAACTGTTGGTCGTCTAGAACGGCCCTGTTCTGCAGCACGTGCAGGTTGAGCTCCTGGGTCAGACAGACGCGTGCCGCCCGACCTTTCAGAGCCCGTAACACTGCCGGCATTAACTGCAGACACACACACAAACAAGTTCAAACACACCCATATACACAAATATACACTCATTTGAGATCATAAATGCTTTAGCAGAAACAGACACCATAAATCTGGGTTATGTTTAAAGGGGGTCATATGATGCGATTAAAATTTTTCCTTTCTCTTTGGAGTGTTACAAGCTCTTGGTGCATAAAGAAGATCTGTAAAGTTGCAAAGACTAAATTCTCAAATCCAAAGAGATATCCATGTCGTGAATGCGCTGTGTGATTCGTTGTGAACGCGAAACTACTTTGTTTCTTCCAAAAAGAGGACGATATCTGCTTCGTCATGCCTAGAGCTGATCCGTGCTGGTTGCTGAGGAAATACTACAACTTTGCGCTGTGGATCGCCGGATCGGCTTTCACTGTGGACGAAGCGGAGTCCAGCCTCCCCCCCGCCCTCAATGGGGTCGTCACATGTGGTTGCCGCAAGCCCTCCAGACGCTCCTTCGTCGAATCCGCCGGCCGCACCGTTCTCAAGCCCACCACCTCTGCTCACTCTAGCCCTCCGGCCGTTCCTCACTTTATCCCCCGACCTTTGCTCACTCTAGGTCGCGGTGTGTGATGCTGTGTTTCATTGTGAAAGCGAAACTACTTTGTTTGGCCTTCCAAAAATGGACACAACTAGAAATCAGTGGTTAAGCTGTATTTACAACATTGTTCCAGAAAAGTACAACCCAAATATTCAGATATGTCCAGCTCATTTTATGGAGGACCGTTTCCTGATCCTGGTAGAGTAGACTACAATGCCGGCTGTTCTGACTCACGGACTGTAAGTACGTTTTTTATATTTAAAGAGTTTTTACATTTTATATATTTAAAGCGAGTTTTTTGGGCAGTGTAGAGTAGGGCTTGTTGTTTGTCATTTCTCCGATCACATGGTTTTATGTTTATGCGGCACGATGCAACACAACACAAGCGCGATGAGCTTTGTAAAAATCGACACGTTTCAGAAAGGCGGGGCATAGAGGAGAAACAATAATGTACAGTATGTGGACAATAATGTGTTTTTTGAACCTTAAACCACATAAACACATTTCATTACACCAAATACACAAAATAATGTTCTTTATAGCAGCATCATATGACCCCTTTAAGTGAAAAGCATAAATAAGAGGTGCGTACCTTCTTGGCTTCAGACTTGTGCGTCGAAAATGTATGTGATGCAGTTCCTGACCACCTCTAACCTCCTGGCGCTGTTGGCCAGAACATTCCCGTTCCTGTCCACTATGTCAGCTAGAAGCAATTCAGAGACATAAAAACATGAAGATTATGAAGATCAACACAAAGTTGTGCACACATCAGTTAGAGTATGACAAGTTTATTTGAATGTTATATTTGAGCACAGGAGGTGATGTTTGTTACATTTTAGGCCTTTTATTTTTTCCCAAATTCTATTTGATTTTTTTTTTCCAAATTCAATTTTTTCCAAAAACAATAATTTTTCTGTATTCTGTTTTTTCCCCTCCATTTAAAATTTTCTAGACTCTGTATAGAATTGTATAAATCAAAAAGCATGTCTAATTAATTGAAATAATGAAAACTACACAATTTAACAGCAATGTATAAGTTTAACAAAAATTACATTTAAGGCCCTATGAATTTTTTTCTTTCTCAATTTGAGTTTTATTTTTAACAAATTTTAACAAATTTTGTGTTTTCCATTAATTTTCTGGATTCCATTTTAATGGTTTCATTAAATTTAAATAATCAAAAGCATCTCTAAATAATTGATTTAATTAAAAAAAAAAAGTTTTTTCTTTTCTTTTCTTTTTCAGAAATACTGCACATTTACATTTTTCTCGGAAATAAATTCTGGTAAATATTATTCTGGAAAATCCTTAAAAAAAAGTTTAATAATAATTTTATTAGTAGTAGTAGTACTATCATTACATTAAGTAATATATTTCTGTCACAGTTTCTTCAAGTTAAACCAAACTTTTATCCTGATAATGGGTTGTTGTGAAGGAATTTCTCCGTTTATATGATATGACGATAGTGTTTTCCTCAAAAGAAACGGCAAAATCCTCATTAAGTGAATTGGACCTTAAAATAAAGTGTGACCTTAATATTTTCAAAGATTAACATTACAGCAACAGTCCACACACAAAAAAAAGAAAACTAGTCATACCAAACCAGCATGACAAAAGTCGATAAAAGCAGATATTTTTAAGAATGCTAAATGGTTGGTTTCAGTTCCAATTGACTTCTACTGTATTTTTTTGCCCATAACATAGAAGTCAATGGGAACAGAAACTGTTTGGTTACCAAAAATCTATTTTATTTTTTGTTTCACAGAAGAAAGCAAGCCATACAGATTCCCTTTAAGTGAGAGTTAGACAACAGAAAAAAAATACATTAATATTGGTTAATAACCTATACTGTACTGATATCTAGTGCATCACTAACTGCAAATATTCTTTATTTTAGTTAAAAATAAAAGTTTGGGAAAAAAATAACAGTAAAAGTGCCAGGATCTACATTTGTATTTTAAGTGACTTAAGATTTAAGATTATGTTCATGTATTGATATATTGAGGCAGCAGAGGCTGATAACACCGTGAGCATCACGCATGCTTCACGTGTGTAGTAAACGAAACCGCCATTCATTCACACAGAGACATGCAGAACATACAGGTTTAATATTTATATAGGGTTTTTGAGGCCTAAAATTCACAGACACTAGTCTATATTGCATTTTGATTTAATTGCACTGACCTATTTTTAAATTATTTATCCAAAATTTGGCAAATTCCATGTTATTCAGTATATTCCATTTTTATGACTGGATTCCGCGTCATAAATGTTTTTTCACATCACGGAAATCATAGGGCCCTATACATCAGAATTGCAATCTCACCCAGTGGAGGTCCTGTCGGGACCATGCCCTTCAGTTCGGCCTTAACCACAGGTGGGGCGGTTTTGAGTTTTGCCGCTGCGTGGTCTATAAAGAGCTGCACGGAGACCTCGTCCAGGTGCGGGAAAGAGGTCTGTGGGAGCCGGGGTTGTGCGTTTTCAGCTGTTCTCTGAACTCGGTGCATGGTTACTGCTGGGTATGGGTTTTCCTTTGGGAAAAAAAAATAGAGAGACATTTTGTATTTAAGAGACAAAATTACAAACGAAATTATGGAAAATCGGGATGCACAGATATGATCATATATTTTCTTGTATTATAATGCTATAATATAATTTAATAAATGTATTTATGTTTTAAAATTAATAGCACTAAATAGAAGTTTAAAGCAAAACATTAAAATTTTAAATGTTTTAATTTTAAATTTGCAAATGAATTTAAGCATCACAACATTGTGATCTACCTATGGAATAATTTTTTTTTTTTTTAATTTTTTGGTTTTGGCTTGAGTTTATTGAGGCAAAAGTCGTAGTTAGTGGTTTGTTAATAGCGAGAATTGGACCTTAAAATAAAGTGTGACCTTAGTATTTTCAAAGATTAACATTACAGCATCAGTCCACACAAAAAAAAAACGAAAACTAGTCATACCAAACCAGCATGACAAAAATCGATAAAAGCAGATAATTTAAGATGCTAAATGGTTGGTTGCAGTTCAATTGACTTCTTACTTTATTTTTTGCCCATACACATAATGGAATTCAATGGGAACAGAAACTGTTTGGTTACCAAAAATCTATTTTATTTTTTGTTTCACAGAAGAAAGCAAGCCATACAGATTCCCTTTAAGTGAGAGTTAGACAACAGAAAAAAAATACATTAATATTGGTTAATAACCTATACTGTACTGATATCTAGTGCATCACTAACTGCAAATATTCTTTATTTTAGTTAAAAATAAAAGTTCGGGAAAAAAACAACAGTAAAAGTGCCAGGATCGACACTTGTATTTTAAATACCCAATTTTGATGTGGAAAGGATGTGTCAATGCATCATGTGACACAGCTGATAAGACACATGAATTAAACGTACATTTCTGAAAAGCTGCTCAGCCAGCTCCTTAATGTGTTTCATCACTTTGTGAGGATCTCCCGTCTCCTGTCGAATGCGCTCCACCTGATTGGCTATAAGCTACGATGAAAGGAAATAAGAGAGAAAGGATCAGAAAGCTTGATAAACACAAAAAGAAGGCATCCTTCTCAATTTCCTATAAGCTTCAGCTATATCCATCCAACACCTATGACTTACATCGTCAAACAGGTCTGTGGCTCGGTACGGAGGACCCCGCTCAGACACAAACCCAGCAAAGGCCATGCCGTCGAGCACCTTCATCAGGAAGTCATCCTCAGCTAGTGCTCTCTGCCCTAAAAATGCAGCCTTGAGAGAAAACAACAAGCTTTAAAGGCCTGTCCATGACTTTGTTTTAGCGTTTTTGTCTGAAATTGAATTTTAGGGCTCTTCGGTACCTTATGGAAGCGTATGACGGGTTCAGGGTGGATGCGAATTATATGCAGACACCATCGATAGCCCTGAAAGAGATGTGCGAACAGCCACAGGAAGACAGCGCGGATCTCCTTATCCTGCAGCGCACACAAAACAATGACACTCTCGTAAAACAATCACTTCCTGCAATGTCACGTCCATTCACGTCCATTGACAGTTTCAGTGTCAATAAAAAAAACATTTGCATTTCTAAATGTGATGTCAGATGCTGGCGATTACTCAAGGAAGGAGGAAAAACCTATTTATAGATTAAAAAGAGATTTACAACGAATTTTACCTGAATTTTAAGTGTGGCTAGTTGAACGGAAGATGGAGGAAAAGCATGATCAGCCACTTCCAGCTCTGGATCGAGAACCTTCATCAAACAAAACATACACATACATCAAGATAACAGTACAGTACACTACTTAATTGCCCACTATATACATCTAGTCACTGATAAGGAGCGACACCGATGCTGATAAAATTTTCTTTTAAGGAAATAACCCAAGTAAACAATACAAATAATGATGGATTCAAATATTTGCTCTAGCATCGACTCTTTGCTAGATGATCATAATTTGCTTCCGATATGATTATTTTGTTCATAAACATGCTGAAGGTACAAAGCTAAATGTTTCATTTGAGTTTTAAGTAGATTAGTGATCAGGATACAGTCCTATTTTAGTATTATTTATGAATCAGTATAGTGTTTATTCATATTTTAAGTTATCTGTTTAATGTTTTCATTTTAACTTTTTATTTTTTAGCAATTTTGTTACGTGCTTTGACATGTTTATTTGTTTTGTTAAAATATTTTTATTGTTCTTCTATTAATTTTTGTATTTTTTATATTATTTTATTTCAGTTTTAGCAACTGTGGCAGCCAAGACAACATTTCAAAGTGTTTTTATTTTATTTCAAGGTAAAATTTATTTTTTTTAGCCCCCTCAAGCCCCTTTTTTTTTTTTTATGTTTTAAATTAACACAAACAAACAATTTTTAATAAGTTATAGATTTACTTCCTTTAACAATAACAACACTGTCTGGATATGGTGGATTTTCATTCTTTGAATACCATATGAACTAGGGATGCACCGATTCCACTTTTTCCCAGTACTCGCCCGATATCGATACTTTTATTTTTGGTACTTGCCGATACCGAGTACCAATACCAATATTTTCATTGCATTGCATATTTGTAAATTTTTTTTAAATATTGGGTACAGAAACCAAAGAGTATGTATAATGTTAGTTGGTTAACTTCATTTATCAAATAGATAGTCAAACCAAAATTTATTCAGACACCTTCAACATTTCTCACATTATCAGTTTATTTGCTATAGTTTAGAAAATGGTAATAAAATATGACAAGAACTCAGAGTTAAACTGTGTCAGAACAAATTCAGCTTGATAATGTCAGATAACTTTGATAGAAGGGTATGTAATGGATTACAATCAACCAAAAATTATTCATACAACTGTCAATATTTACACAACTATCAATACTTTGTCGGGTGACCCTTAGCCTCAATAACAGCCTGTAGTCTCCTGGGCATGCTGTCAACCAGGTTCATGCAAACCTCAACTTCAATTTTTTTTCCCACACTCGGTCTGAATAATTTTTTGGTCCCAAATTTGTATCAATTTTACTGGTAGTCCACTGTATGAAGAATTTTTGGGTATAATATATCACAGTTTAGTTTATTTTGCTATCCTCACTTACATCTGGTCACGACATCTGGTCTCTGAATAATTTCTGGTTTGACTGTATACCCTTCTGTTGTTTTCACACTTAATTATGTCCATTAAAATTTATTTTACAAGTTTTTGTTACTTTCATTGTTCATTTTTTTGCTCTGTGGTACATCATATTTAATTTAATAGCATTAGAGCTGTTCCATTGCAGCGGCTCAGTACTGTATTCACGCGCTTTGCTGTAATAATGCAGGTAACCACTCGTTATAAATCTCCTAACTTTGATATTTTCATAAATAGAAGTCGCGTTTTTTCATCTGCAACTTGCAGTGATTTATTTTCCAAAGCCACTAATATAATGCAGAAACAATCGAGCAAGCAAAACGCGCACCGCCACCACGTATTTGTAGGCTTCTGTGCAGAATAAGAGGACAATAACAGTAGCAGCCTTGCGCATTTCACAACAAGCTGTTTAGTTTTACACTTTCGCAAATAAAGTGTGTATGCCTTAGGGGAAAATATGACGTTTATAGTGAAGCCCTCATAAATTGTCTTATATTTACGCTTTGTTTAACATCCATGATGCGTGCTAAGTGAGTGCACATCCAGATCACACAACAGAAGTGCGTCGCTCGCCAAATCGCTCTCTTCTCTCTGTCTCTCTCTCTTTATCTCTCTCTCTCTCTTTCTCTCTCCCTACCATTAAGTAACTTGTGTATTGTTTTACTTGTTTTTGACATATCTGACCGAGCTACAAACTTTCCAGTGATGTCTGTGAGAAAGGGATATTCACTCGACAAGCTCGCGCATCTGTGCCACTGCACACTCAATCCACTCAGCATGATTTGCTTACCAGCTGGCGCAAATCAGCTATACAGGCATTAATACTGAATGTTTCATATTCATTTCATACATATACTTCATAGACATCTTTAATCTCTAATAACTCCATTTTGCTGTCTGTTGTCGGTGTTTCTTTGTCTGAATATGGCACTTATCACATGCTGTGTGGTATTGGCGTTTGGTATCGGGGCATTTTAACGAGTACGAGTACAGGAGCTCAGTATCGGGCCCGATACTGATACCAGAATCGGTATCGGTGCATCCCTAATATGAACATAATTAATTTTTATACTATTACAACAACTGAAAAATATTTTTAGTGAATTATTTAATTCTGTAATGAATGCACTGAATTTTCATTGGTACATCACACATTTTTACACCCCAACTTACAATGCCACCATTTTAAGCTTCAAGTCATAAATCAGTTTAATGTGAGCCACAACAGTTTAAAACACAATGTTCATTGTGTCCGTGACAAGACAAAGCAGCAATAAAACACATATCTTCCTTGTTATTCTGAGTTTCTGTCAAGCCACAAAACCATTTTTATTTCGTCGGTGGTTTGGTTTCCCTACATTTGTATCCCAAAGTCAAATCTAACTGGCCCAAAATCCTACTCCACAGAACTGTATTTAAACATCAAACACGTTCTGATTGACTGCGCTTGTCACTTTGTGCAGTAAATCACTTTTAGTGACGACAGAAAAATACTTGTCTTTATAACGTGACTGTATCCGAATCTGGCTCGTCTGTGCACACGAGCGCTTCTGTAATTACAGAAAGCTGCCATCCGGAGCTGGAGCTAATAACCAAACTCACTTAGCTAATTGAAAAGGTAGAGGATTAGGCACAGGACATAAACTAAAGACAGCAGTTGCCTACAGAACTATCAGAAGCATCTTTAACCTTATGATAAAGAGCACTGAGGATCAGGAAAGAGAAAACGAAGAAACCCCGCGTTTTCCAGGCAATTAAACAGATGAAATGGGTTTATTACTGAGGCATGGCCTGATTATCATCTATCCCTGAAGGGATGCAGTTATGTGAGCCCTGCTCGCTCAAACATGCATATGCAACCTCAGCCTCTGCCACTTCTGCCGGGATGGTCTGTTTGCCTTGGCGCCACAAAGTTCATTTCAGAGAGACAGCAGTGACTGTGGGACTCTGGGCTTGTATCCAGGGGGGCAAAATGTGAATGCCACACACATGGACCTTTCTGTGCCAATTTAGATCTAATCTAAACAAACACAGACAGACAACACCGGACACTTTTAGGTATGAGCACAGAACGGAAAAACCCTATTCACTGTCATTTTCCTGAAAAGAAAAACAACGTCCTTGCAGAAAAGATCTAGGCATGAAAGTGACTGTAAAATTTAAAAGGAAGTTTTTCATTTGTTAGCATTAAACTGGAATTAAATGTGATAATCCTGCTTGGAAATGTTTATTTGTCAGAGCCAGAATAAAAAGTGGGGAAATTAAAGAGAAAAATGTAACAACTAAATTGTATATCAGCTGATATATAGCGAATAAAAATAATAATAAATGGTACCAATTAGGCATACATAACTTTGTACTATACCAGTTATCAGACAAAATTAAGAGATTTTTTTCATTTATTGGTATCAGTAAATAAAAAAATAAATGTATCATTTAATAACTAATGATAAAAAAGCCTGTTAACAGCCAATAATATTGTACATATTAAAGATTTACAATATAGCTGCAACATATCAGTTATTAGTCAATATTAAAGTTTTTTTTTTTTAATTAGCAAATCATCATGACAGAATGAATAAATAAATAAATGATTTGAATAAATAAACATAAAAATCTGGTTCTAATTAGGGATGCACAATATATCAGTAACGTATCAGTTTTCAGTCAATAATAAAAAATAAAAAAATTGTTTGGTTAATGTTATACTGATATTTTTTTGAGAATTTTCAGTATCAGTATATTTAAAAAAAATTATTATTCCTTATTATTTAGAGTGAACCCTTTTTTTTTTTTTTAAATAATAAATCTCGCTGGATATCAGCGTACATTTTGCTCTCTATGCAAAAACTTTATCATATTATGCCTGGTTAGGACAATGTGTAATAATTTACACGTTTCTAAATTTAGATTCCCAAGGATAAAATGCCTTTAAATATCATTAAAAGAAATTGACTGAGAAATTAGTAGTCAAATGTTTTATGGATTCTCAACAAGAACTTCTTTTTTTTTTTTTTTTTATAGAATATTGCCCTATAATTGCAACTACTTAAAAGCCACTATAAAGGTGCCTGTAAAATCACTATCAGCACTATAATCTTACTCACAGTACAGTAAGTGTAACTTAAACAAGGAAGTACGCGTGGTTGAGTAATGTCTGCCGAGAATCATTTAACTACCGCTGGCACAAAACCTCATTATGATAAATATTTATTTCATGTGTTTTTATAGCCCCAATCCATCCATTATACCTACAACACTTCCTCGATCTGTGCTGCGGTTTGTCGAATTAACTGACATTTTTAACTCTGCCAGTGATTACTCAACCTTGAGACTGGCATACATCTACCAAACGGGTAAAACGGATCGGTTACCATTGAGATGATGGTCTGTGTGTGATGAAGAAGTGGCTCGGGCAGCAGGGATATGTGGACACACTCAGGAATGGTGACCGTCCCTCCATCCAGGTCTGCAATGATTACATCGAGCTGTAAATAAAACACAGGAACATGGATGTAAATATGGACCCTTATTGTTCTATATGGGCAGATGCAGAAATATGCATAACATCAACTCATATTTCAAAACCAGGAAGCCGAGCGACTCTTTAAGACAAGACCAAACTGGTTAACTCTGATGCACATAAGAGCAGATTCGGCCTTTTGTGACAAAAAAGTTAGCGAATGAGAACTCCTTCGCAAGTATCTTTTGTTTAAATTTCTGACTAAAGGAGCGTTCGGGTCCAAACTAAGTGACCTGAGGTCAAGTATCATTCCCTGGTATCAAGTATCATCTCTCATCTGAACTCAAGTCATCACATGTAAATGTTCAAGGATGTTCGACTTTTTCTTGTAAACTAAGCTAACCAAGGTAATAACAGTCTAGTAGGTGTAATTTTTAGAGTAAATGCCTATTATTACAGCATTTGGCAGTACAAAAAACAGCAGGTGATATATGTTCAACAAGATAAAGGTCATAAAAATAGGTCAGGAATTCCCATCGAAAGGCTTTATTACCATAAGGATGAAAGTGAAAAACCCCCCCTGATAAAATGCAACCATATCACATGAACTTTGATACAAATCTATGATAATTAAGCGTTTATGTTAAATAAACTGTTTGGATATAACTTTTTTTTTTTAAATGGGTCGAAGGTCTGATGCTAAATCCAGACAATAAAATGCAACCAAATATATAACCAGGCAAAATTAATAGACTTATACACTTTCAAAAAAGGACAAAAACTAGTCAAGATGCACCAAGATAAAGCAAATCAGGTGTATGAGGGCACATGTGTTCTTGCATCTGATCTCATGTTGTGCATTGCATGGAACACTTTTGTTACACTTGTTTCATCTTGCACTACAGTATATGGCAGATATCTGATCAAACCTTATCTCAAAAGTCTAAATTTCTCGAAGTGTGTTGCATTATGTTCTCCGGCTCACGGCATGATAAAAAAAAAAAAAGAGAGACATCTCACCAGCTCCTGGGTCTCTGAGCGGAAGTGTGAGTTGACTCCTATGATGAAGGGCGTCGGAGTGCTGAGCACCTCCAGCAGCTTTCCCGGTAAGATGGGAATATATGTAAAACTGGAGAGGGGAAATAAAATCATGGGGGAGGTTGAAATGATGATTAAAATGAGGAAAAAATGGGAACAATAAATGGAAAAACAGAACTGGATGATCTCTCCAAAAAAAGATGTGTTTTAACAAGAAATAATAAAAGGGATGCAATAAGTTCTGTTTTTAATTGGTATTATTTTTTTCATTTTAATGCTTTCGTATTTTATATTTTTATGTTAAAAGTAGACAACAATACATAACAACATTGTTATTGTTGTTGCTGTTATTACAGTAACAATAGCAAATAAAATAACTTATTTTTATAATAACATAATATATTATAATAGTTATCAGTAGTAGCAACTAGGGATGTCAACGATTAATCCATGATCGATTAATTGTCGATAAGAGATGCAATCGATTAAAGCTATCGGTGGTCGATTAAGCGGTTTAATTTTGGGCTGCGTGCGGCTCATGCGCAAAACACATGCGAGCGGCTGTGAATGATGGTGACGGTATATAAATGCATCATCATTCATTCATAATGCACCAATTAAGATTTTAATGTGATTAAAACTTTAAAAGTACATTAAAATAGAAACAACACAAAGTTCTTCAACATGGAAAGCAATAGAAATGTAGTAACTAAGTCATTTCCCCAGATAATTTTTTCATATCGGGCTCTGCGCTTTGCAGGGCTGTGGGACACAGGACAGATAGGCAATTCATTCCTACAACTTGTTAATTTGTTCCTACGACTTATTAATTTGTGGCCACTGCCCATGTTTCATTAATTCTGTTCCTTAACCCATGATTTAACTAAAATGAGGGAACAAATTAATAAATCGAACGAATTCTTAATTCATGGCCATGAAATCTTTAATTTCTCTTAGATGCGAAAACAGTGATAAAAAGTGAATGACAATAAAATAAACCTGCGAAATTAGAGGGTTAGACGGTGAGGATTTAGGAAAAGAAACAATGCCTAAATATTATTGAATTTGTAGAAATTCGTGACCAACTGGCAAACCAGAACAAAGCCGCGTGAATGTAGGCTATATGGGCTCGAATGGCATCCAAAAGCATGGTCACTAGAGGTCGACCGATAGTGGATTTTGCCGATACCGATAGCTAGGTTGGACCACACTGGTCGATAACGATTAATTAACCGATAGTTTTAAAATTGATACTGAACAAAAAACTAAAATAGTGCTTTATTAACAAAACCAGTACTGAACCATACTAGTATTAGTAATAATAATAATAGTAATAGTAAATAGAAATTAACACACTCTAAAAAGGAACAATACTTACACAGCTTTCATTAATCTTAATGCTACAAATGGACTTTTATTTTAAAGTGTTACCATTTCATTTCAAGTGTCATGCTTAAAGATGCACATCTTTAAATATATACACCGGCTATAGCATTAAATATTACATATGGCTATTGTATGTATAACTCTCACACTTACCGCTTCTATCTGAACACATTGATGATTATCTAATCAAAATAAAAGTGCAGCGCTGAGTCTAGGATCACTCACACACACACTCCAGACGCGTCGCGTTCAACTCGAGCAGCGGTCTAAAACAGTTTATTTAATCACCAAACAGACACAAGTTTACTTTTGTGTGAACAATTTGACATGGATGATTTTGAAGTTCGGTGTTTAAAAAAACGGCGCAAAAGGAAAGAGAAAGCGCGATCTATATTATGGCTCTATATATGAAGCACACAGACTTTATTAGAACCACAGAAAGACACACGATTTGCTGAAAATGCACAATGCACAATTCATTATGTACATTAACAATTTAAAGGAAAACTATGTGAATGTCTCTCTCTGTGGCGCAGCAGAATTTTCTGTCGGCTGCACTTAAATCCGCGTCTGAAGTTTCCCGCACTGTTCAGCGTGCAGTATCACGTGTCTAAACAAATAGCACTTGCTGTCCCTTGATTTCAACCACTAAGAGTCCGCTCTCGTACTGTATTATGGAAGCAGACCCTTCTCAGCCACTCCAGCAATGGACGCAACCTGGAAAACTATCGGCATGGATTTTTGTCGATAACCGATAGTTCCAGCAATTAACTATCGGTGCCGATTATTCGGCAAAACTGATACATCGGTCGACCTCTAATCCCTTGTCCATTTTCCAGCTAACCAATTATTCCTCTAATAAACAAAGCTTTTATACCACACTTGTCATAATCAGAGCTTATAATTTGTAAATAAATAATTACTGGATTCAAAACAGCAATTAAAAGGCGCTGTGACCGACACGGACTATATGTTTTCCCGGGGCATTCAATTATGTCACTAAATGGTGATGCCACAACTAAGAGCATCGTTCTCGCAAGTTTCTGCATGGACCTAACTAGCCTAGGGCACAGGTTTTCAAGCCCTGGGACAAAATGGGATGCTTTAAGGAAAATGTATAGCCTATGTAAGTAAGAGGCCTAAATAAAATAACAATTTGTTTTCATAAAAAAAAAAAGCAAAATATATCTGGCTTAAATAATTAAGCTAACATTTAAAACAGAAGTGTGGCACGGCGCTCCATAAACAAGTTCACGGAAAGGAAAGGATGACAACGCGCATTCTGTTTGTTTGCTTTATTTTTACAAAAGCACAAATCTTCTGTTTTTATTGTGAGTGTGCAAAAATAAAAGTAAACACTTTTGCGGATTATATGTTTCAGCTGTTCGATCGCACTGGTGCCTCGCGCGCACACACCCCACATATTCTAGCAATTCAAACTTACATCGCAGTCTGTTCATTATCAAAATAAAATAGTCAACCAAACATATAAAAGGTTACACTGGTCAGTTTAAATAGACCGTAGTACCGGTCCACTCTGCTGTTATGCCAAGGACTTTTTTGCTCATGTGAAGAGGATGATCTTTTTCCGTCTATATGCGAATGCGTGCAAAGTACAAGCCTACTATTATATATAATCATTTAACATTCAAATACATTACGAATATGGAAACATTTGGATTTGTGCCGAATGAGACGTGAGCAATAAGCTCCAAATACATCTAGTCAAACCCGCGCTCGCTCCGTCCTCGTACACGCAAGCAAGCACTGTCACAATCTAATGCACTGTAAATTCCTGATTTTTAAAAACAAATAGGCCTACCGGAACGCAACAATTCAAAATCTGACATTTTTCGGAACAGGATCCAGCAGGATCAAATTAAGTACTGGTCATAATACTCACATGATAATGTTTCATGTTAGCAACAGTGTGTTTTGCTGCAGCAGCGCCGATGGAAGCGGTTCACTGACTGCGCAGCACAGCCACACGCGCCACAGTTACGTTTGGGATAATTTTATTTTAAATGCCATAATGTCTGTTGAAAACATTGCAATTGTGTTTTAAAATACAACAACGAGCACCACGAAACCATTTAAAGAGGCGCGTTCAGCGGTCTCCATGACGGGATGGGAAACAGTTAAAGTAAAATGATCTCAAACGAGCTTTCTGCATTTTATCAAATGATCATAATCACATCTATTCGTTTTACAATCCTGCTACTAGCATTTTCATACTGAATCCCCTTTAAATCGGGTGAGAAAGCGGGGTTTTCTTTTTGAGTAACTTTTGCACATCCTGTCATGCTGGGCTGCATAGACACATTTTGCAGCATTAAGGTTAACGATTAATCGATTAATTGATCGTTAATTTAAATGACGTTTAAATTTAAATTGACATCCATAGTAGCAACACAACGAAAAAAATAACAAATATAACAATACCTCAGTTTCCTAACTAAATTATACACTATAATCATTATAATGTGAATAAAAATAATAATATGATAACAAACATGAAAAATAACTTACAATTTTTTTCATTGTTTTTATTATATACTAGTAATAATAAACGATTATCTTCAGTAGAAACAATACTAATATTAGTTGCTGTATTATTATTATTTATATACAGAAACAATACAATAGTTTTAGTATTATATTATTATTAGCATAATAGTAGTATAGTACGAGAAATATAATAAAATGATCCATATCATGAATTATAATTATTAGTAGTTTATTAGCGTAATAGTAGTATTAGAACAAGAACATAATAATAAATAATCCCTATCATAATAATTATTATTATTAACCATTCATAATAATAATAATAATAATAATAATACTACATTCATTTTATAATAATCAGACACTGCTAATAATTTATTATAATGGTTATATAATATTAATAAAAATAAAAATAATATAAATAATGAAATTTGCCTTGATGTTATTGTTGTTGTTATTAAGAAGAGTAATAATAATACTGATTTGTTATTTTTTATACTAAGAAATGACATAATATTAAGTTGCTGTTTTATATTATGTTATTATTATTAAATTGTCATTATTACTTATTCTAAATTGACCAGAAATTTACTTTCACCTTTTATCTAAATTAAATGTATTCAAAACGTTTTCAAACAAGCAATCATTAAGAAGCAAACAAATTCGGCGCCAACGTATGATCCCTCTTCACCTGTACTTGAGTGGGAACATGATGGCCAGCAGAGCTCGGCAGGCATCCGTTAAACGCTGGTAACTGCTGGAGAGGAACAGGATCTTGTGCTCCGTCAGAGTAGCGCAAAACAGACAGAGAACATTCACGATTCCTGCAGAGAGAGCGAGGTCCAGTCTGAGCCAAAAAAAGACGACCCACTTCCTCTGTTATTTATTTAACAACACAAGGTGGAGATTACACCAACCACATCTGACACTTGACACCAACTGTTGCTGTTTTAATGAAGCTGATTTGCTGTTTAGCACCTAAGCCTGCTGCTGATTGGCTTACCAAGCTGTCTGAAAAGCTGAGCCACGCTGCAGCCGCTCACAGGCAGGGAGTCGTTTATGGGCATCTGGATAACCTGCCTGTCGCCCGCGCCGAGCGTAATGGTCCTCTGTAAGAGGAAAGGGAAGAGAGATCGGGAGATGAAAAGAGAAATGAAAATGAGTTTTAACACCTCCACAACGGCATTATGGGAAAGATTAATGTGTGCGCGGCAGGCTGGCCGTGGGGTGAGCTAAAGACAGGAGGCTATTTAATAGAAAAAAAAGGAACTCGAAGCCATTCACCATTTATAAAAAGCACCCAAGAGAAAACCACATAGGTTTTTTGGCATTTCCTGTTATAAAAAATTCACCTTTACATTCAGTGCTTTTTTGTGATAGTTACAGATGAAAAAGTTTAAAATAATCAGGCTGAGGATGAAAATTTGTTGTTTCAGAATTTCAGAAAGAATCTCAGAATCACAAAATATGAACTTCCAGGAGTATAAGGTGAATAATACAATGTTTTACATTATAAATATAAGGTACGCTCATACAAAAATGTTATAATTAGTGTAAATACCATGACAAAACATTATCAAATATTAGCTGGAAATTATAAGATGGTAAACAATCAGCAAAATCAGCAGTCCTAATTAGTCCAGAATCATCCATGCAATAAAACAGATACTTTTGTTTATGTCCATTTTAGGACTGTTAATTCAGGTGGTGGTGAGGTCAGTAATGGCACTTCTCCACTGCATGGTACAACTCGGCTCGGCACGGCTCAGTACGGTACGACACGGCACGGCACAGCTTGCGTTTCCACTGCAGTTCAGTACCGCTTTAGAGTGGGCGGGATTATTCACATGTCGTTATAGTTGTGCCGCCTCTATTGCTGCAACTCCTGAAAAACTTTTTTATTCTGCGTCGCCCCATCAAGCTCTCGCTGGATCCGCTCCTCTGCTATCAACGAGAGGAACATCTGTACTTCCATAACAGACAACGAAACAGCCATTTTTTGGTTGTTAAAAAAGGTGCGCTTGTTCAAAACAGTTGCGTTCGATCCTTCGCTGGCTGTGCTGATTTAAATCTAGCAGTTCTGTTATGTTTGTGTCGCAACTTCAGTGACGCAGGTAGTGACGATTCTCTCCGGCCAATCTGTGATCAACAGAGTTCACACGTCACGTTTTGGTAATGGTACGGTTCACGTGGAACCTCAACCGGGGGTACTACAAAAAGTACCAGGTACTGTACCCAGTGGAAACCCCCCAAAAGTGAACCGTACCGAGCCGTACCATGCAGTGGAAAAGCGCCATAAGTGTCAAGAAACCAGTCCTTTTAGAGTAAAAGTCAGGACAGGAAGTAAAGAGGTGGCTGTAAAATGACAGCAGGGTGTGATGTTATCACTTCAAACACAGCCACAGCACACAAGCGTTTAACAGCCTTGCATGAGAGCGGGTGCACGTTACACACTATCATAAAATGCTTGCTGTAATGAAACCTCATGACAGGCCCAATCCAAAGCGATAACGTATGCAACTGCACAGAAGAGTCATTTGCAATCATGCATTCATCATGATCAAGATAATGACAATCATTCTGCACTTGAAATTCCCTTCCAACTATGGGAATTTTAAGTGAATACAGAAATGCCATGCAATGCGCATTTTTATCACTCTTTATGGTGTGTAAGTTAGTCCGAACAAAGTGTGTGTGTGTGTGTGTGCATATTTATACACACATTTTATCGATTCTGAACTGTTATTTTAAACATTAAAATGTTTAAAACAAAAATATATTTACAAATATTTAAAAATTTTAAAATTAAAACTTAGACCTAAAATACATAAAATATCTTTTTATACATTAATATTGCATTTATGTTTACTTATAAATTTTTGTTTATATATTTTAATATTTACTTTTATCGTTAAAATATTAAAACGTAACAATAAAAAATAAAATAAATTACAAAATACAGCATTACTCCTATTTTACATCATATTTATAGCTTAACATTTTTAAAAATGAAAATAAATATGAATAAAATGTATTTATTTATTTCAATCAAAGGACTCTCTTTGCTAAATGTACAGCTGTTAAAACGAAACAAAAAATCTAAAGGGGACAAAAAAATCCATTATTATCAGCCTCATAGTTGACCATCCTGGGCTGCATTTCCCAAAAGCATTGTAAGTCTAAATGAACGGTTACACTTTACTTGAAGGGGTGTGCATAAGACTGACATGACACCTACATAATCATGACATGACGTGTCATGAATATGAAGGGTTTTATGCATGTTTATGACAACTGTCATTAAGTGTCATTCGCACAGTTATGTAATTTTTAATGCAAAGATGACATTGTTTGAGATGTCTTTGTTATGGGCTATGGTTAGGGGTAAGGGTAGGGGTAGCGTTAGGTCAAATAATGTCATATTTACATTAAAAATGAGTGAATGACACTTAATGACAGTTGTCATAAACATGCATAAAACCTCCTTCATATTCATGACATGTGTCATGTCTTGATTATGAAGGTGTCATGTCAGTCTTATGCACACCCCTTCAAGTAAAGTGTTACCAAATGAACTGCAGAAGCTTAAAAGCCATTGGCATTGATAGTCATTACGATCAACTTTAAGCTTACAATGCTTCTGGGAAACACAGCCCTGATGCTTTACTAATACCTGTGCATGTTAGTACAATGTTTCCAGGCCTCCACAGCCTTGATCTTGAGCTAGTGCAAGAAACTAGTGCATGCCTTCAACCACAGCAACTGGAGAGGAGTGACGCTGCAAAACTGGACATTTTCATACCAAGTTTTGACCCAATCAGTGATTACACAACAAGTCACATACTGGATAAATTTTGATCATAATTTCTGGGATCTAATTGATTCCCCTGATGTTGAGTGTGTGGAGCAAAATGAAGGGGATAGCAGGATTGACAGTGAGAGAAAGAGCTGAACGAAATCAAACAGGGCGTACCGAGCTCTCCTCTCTGTCGTCCTGGCCCGGCTAGATTAACACACACAGCAACACAAAACACAAATCATTAGACACATTACAAACAAAATTTACAGACATTACAATATAAAAAAAAGAGAGAAATTGCAAAAAGCAAACAAGGAAATACATGACCAGATGCAAAACACAAGGTTGTGATGATAAAACATAGCTGTGAGGGCAAGGGTCAGAGAATTATGAAAATACGGCTGGCGTATTAACAGGTAAAACCCTTCCTGAAATAGAAAGTGAGGTCTGGGAAACTCTGACTTGCGTAACAGATTAGATATTACATTGATGACTTCTGGTATGGCCGTATTGATATGGATTATCTTGCAATTGAGAAAATAAACAGACGTGTTTTTGTTGGCATTGCAGTCAAGGGTCAGGGACAGTAAAACATGCCCTTCAGGAAGTCCAAAATAACGAAGACTCAATGGATTCTCAGCACTGCTGCAGAAAAAAAATCCCCCTTGTGCACACGCAGACTTTTGACCAAGTCACACCTGACTCACCAATTCCACTGGCTTCCCAACATACAGATATGTGCCAAACGCCTTGTTTCTATCACAATGCTTTCATTTAATTGGCTGAGACTTTTATTAAATCCAGGCATGTTTGATATTTTACAGTGACTTTTAGCACTGTCAGAAAATCTGCATATTTAAGGCAAAGAAAGAAAGAAATGTACATTTAAAATTTAAAACTTAACATTTAAATGTAAGACCTACTAAGCAAAATAATAATAACATTAATACGGGAACAGGGAAGTCGTGGCCTAATGGTTAGAGAGTCGGACTCATAACCCAAAGGTTGTGGGTTCGAGTCTCGTACCGGCAGGGATTGTAGGTGGG